>CM035439.1:69939046-69941546 GCA_020310875.1 Ceratopteris richardii
CAAGCAATGTTCCCAAGAACGATGAGGAAGGTAAGGGTCACCACACATGCCCATAGTGCTTCTTAACCCAAACATTGGAGGGCACTCTTGGCTAATCCACAGTTTAGAGGTGTTCATAGAACCTACTTCCCTTACAGTTTCACACGATTTGGTGCAGCAGGGCAAACCACCCAAGCACCAAGAAGGACTAGATAAACATACACGCCATGACATACTCATCACCTCTCCAACAGGCTTCTCCTCCTTGAGAAGTTCACCTACATGTGCTAGGAAGAATCTTGTTTGCAGTGTAGTTGAAATGTGGAGAATGAGTTCTCCTATGCGCAACGGAAGTGTGTAGTGAGCCCTTGTATGTCCAGCACTTGGACAAACATCTGCACCTTAGATAGCTTGCTGCTCTCAATACAAAACTCAAATGGACTTGAGACCTTCGTCAATCAAAGTAGACAAAGAGAGCTTTCTAATAAGCTATAAATGACTTAATTTGGACAATTTTTGGTTAGGAAACACAACTGTCAAAGATGAACTACCTGTCCACATAGATATGCTAAAGAACTGAGCTTCACTCTCAGACTGATAACTCTCTGCAGAGTATCAAAGACTTTGAGAGTTACCTCGAATAGTTATAGTCCTTTGCTCTTGCGTTTGTAAAGCTCCTTCTTGTTTTGTAGCTCCTCTTTTGCTTTGCTTTACCTCCAGCTCTGTTGATGAAGCTTCAACACCAAGTTTGCTCTGATACCAACTGTGGAGAATGAGTTCTCCTATGCGCAATGGAAGTGTGTAGTGAGCCCTTGTATGTCCAACACTTGGACAAACATCTACACCTTAGATAGCTTGCTGCTCTCAATAAAAAACTCAAATGGACTTGAGACTTTAGTCAATCAAAGTAGACAAAGAGAGCTTTCTAACAAGCTATAAATCACTTAATTTGGACAAGTTTTGGTTAGGAAACACAACTGTCAAAGATGAACTACCTTTCCACACAGATATGCTAAAGAACTGAGATTCACTCTCGGACTGATAACTCTCTAAATATATATGCTTTGAGAACGATATTTGGTGAGAGAAGGTAGACAGAAATAGCTTTCTAACAAGATAAGAAACAATGCATTTGGATGAGTTTTGATCAGGAAACTCAACTCACCAAGATAGACCACCTGCACACATAAGTACACTATAAAACTGGACTTTACTATCTGATAGATATCTCATAGAATATAAGTGATATCAATGGGATATTTGAGACAGTGAAAGTAGAAGACATGCACTTTCCAGCAAAACAAAAATCATGCAATTTGGATATGTTTTGGTTGGGCAATGTAACCGACCAAAATAGACTACCTATCTACATAGGTATACTAAAAAACTAGACTTCACTCGTTCACTGATATCTCACAAAGTACATAAGGTCTCAAAGAGATATTTGATATGCAGAAAGTACATGAGATAAGCTTTCCAATGAATGTTTAAACACACAATATGGTTACATATGCACTGCGATATGAGCTCTGCAACAGAGATGTGTACAAACTGACGTGCGGCTAGAAGGAGTCTAAGGGAAGCCAAAATGACAAAATGGCTTGATCCGACTACTGGGAGCTCTTGCCTCTTTCTCTCCTTGCTTTGAATGTGCTCCCACTTCACTTTTATAACCAATGCGCATGTGAAGAAGTTTGTGCCTCCTTAACTCACCACTTTCTCCACTACATGCTACTAACTACAAGGCAAGATATTGTATCTCTTAGTCATCATGAATTTTGACTAGACTTTTTTATTTATTATTTTTTTCCTTTTTTCCTCCACTTTTTCTTTATCTTTATATTTGGTAAATTTATCCAAGTATGGCTCATATGAAAATGAGCTTGTACATTTATTTTCAACACGTGTGAACCTAACACCATTCATTTGGCTCAAAGCAAAGGGACTATTTTAAGAAGGGATGGCATGCCCCACTCTGATTGCATCGGGACAATGCCAAGATCCATAGGAGCCAGATCTTGCATAAAACAAGACTCACATTTTGTATCAAAGCACTTTACCTCTAAGTAGGTAGAATGCATTACCTAAAATCCAAGAACCTTCAAGAAGATCCTATCACCAAGGTGATGGCCAGTCCATCTAACTCAATTCACCTTTTAAACATCCACATGCCCCTTTGTCATCAAATGAAATATTAGGCCAATTCCCACAAGGTGGGCACCCATATAAAACACAAATGCACCAAGCCAACTTTATGTAAAATGAAATTTTATCTCCAAGTAGGCATAATGTGTTGCTTGAGTTGCAAGAACTTCTGAGAAGCTCCTATCTTTAAAGAGGGTGATCAATCCCCTAAACTCAACTTGTCACTGGTTGTCCATATGCCCTTTGTTGTCACAAGGCAGAATGGGCCAATCCACACAAGGCAAGAATCCCATTGTATACGAAGGCCCCAAACCAATGTTATGTAAAATTTGCCCCATCTCAGGCAGATATGAAAATAAGGGTCAAACCCCAATTT
>CM035439.1:69946546-69951546 GCA_020310875.1 Ceratopteris richardii
GTCATTTGGAAGCTAAACAAGTATACTAAGCATATCTGGAGCCAAAGGAGGGCAGGTGTGAAGCAGGTTTTGCAGCATCAACTCATTTCTTGAGTGCATCCAACCATCACTCTCAACAGTGGTATCAGAGCAAAGAAGGTAAACATGGGTGATGGTTTCCCTTCATTCATTGACAAATTGGACAGAAACAATTATCAGGCTTGGTCATTGAGAATGAAGACCTATCTACAAGGGAGAAGCTTATTTGGATACATATCAGGAGATGAGGAGTTGCCCTCATTCAAGACTAGAGGACTACCCACAAAGGATGAACATGAAAGACTCAACCAATGGTGTGCAAAGGATGCTTTGGCAAGGTCTTACCTTCTAAACTCTATATCTGACTTTCTTTTACCTCATGTAAGGAATTGTAAGACTTCCCAAGAGACTTGGGAAACCTTGTCAAACTACTTTTCTTCCAACACAAGGGCTAGGAAGAATCAATTGTGGATTGAGTTCACAACCCTTAGGAAGCAGCCCAAGCAATCAGTCTCAGAGTATGTGACAAAGATCAAAGATGTGGCAGACCAATTAGCAAGCATTGGAGAGGAGATTGAAGAGGAGCAAATAGTCAGGCAAGTAACAAATGGACTCAAGGCAGATGATAAGTGGGAAAGTTTCACCACTGCAATGGACCTCTATATGGACATGCATACCCCTGATCTCACAACACTCATGGGCCAACTATTTACACATGAAGCAAAGTTTACAAAGGCTGGAGATCAATCAAAAGGTAACAACCCCTCTGCTCTCTATACTGATAAGAAATTTAAAGATAAAGGCAAAGGGAAGAAACAAGATGAAGAAGGCTCTACCTCTCAAGCTAATTATGCAGGGAGAGGTAGGTCATCTAGAGGAAGAGGCAGAGGAGGTAAGTCAGGTAGGGGAGACCCTACAACTCATCACCATGCAACATTTGTGGATTGTTCAATCATACCACAGATGAATGCTACAAGAACTACAAAAATCAGAGAGGAAGAGGCTACTCAAGAGGTGGATACTCTCAAGGGAGAGGCAGATTCAATCAACACCAAGGCTACAATGGATACAACAACCAATACAACAACAACTACAACAACAACCACAATGGAAATTACCAAGGTGGATTCAGAAATAGAAGAGACTACAACAACTACACAGAGGAGCAAGATGACTCCCTATTGATCATGAATATGACCTCCAAGGCAGGTACAAATGATGATCATTTATTTTATATTGACTCAGGATGTTCTAACCATGTAGCTGGCAATGTGGCACTACTTTCTGATTTGGAAGAGCCCAAGGGCAAACATCAGGTACAAACAGGTGATGACACTAAACATTCTGTTGTTAAGATTGGAAATGTGAAGACATGTGATGGTAACCAGAACCTTTTGAGCAGGGTACTCTATGTACCAACCATCACCAAGAATCTAATGAGTGTTGGTCAGATTGTGGAGAAAGGTTTGCAGGTCAGATTCACACAACATGGAGCATATGTGGAGGACCCAAGACATGGTTTCAGAAGGATAGCCAAAGGGGAGAAATCAGGTAGATTATTTACATTTGAGCTAGAAGACACCAAGAACATTGCTTTGTATAATTATAAGGATCAGACACTTTCAGAGTTAGAAATATGGCACAAGAGATTAGGGCACATAGGAGAAAGAACCCTAAAGCAAATGTGCAGGGATCAATGTGTGCTTGGGATACCTAATGTGTCCAAGCAACACATGATTTACAAGTGTGGATCATGTCAATTTGGTAAGTCTCACAGATTACCCTATTCAAGGAAAGGTTTCATGCATGAAGATTACCTAGACTTGGTACACACAGATGTTTGGGGACCTAGCAAGGACCCTTCCATTTCAGGTTCAAGGTATTATGTGTCCTTCATTGATGATTATAGCAGGTGGACCATTTTATACTTTATGAAGCATAAAGATGAAGTGTTTAATTGTTTCAAGAGGTATCTTGCACTTGTTGAAAATCAAACAGGAAGAAGCTTGAAGAGGCTAAGGTCAGATGGTGGAGGAGAGTACTTCTCAAATGAGTTTGAAGATTTCTTGCAGGAAAGAGGCATCAAAAGGGAGATTACTACAAGGTACTCACCTGAACAAAATGGGGTAGCTAAAAGAAGGAATAGACTCATAGTAGAAACAGCTAGGTCTATGCTTAATGAAAAGAAGTTGCCAAATTATCTTTGGGTAGAGAGTGTATCCACTGCCACCTATCTCATCAATAGGTTGCCATCCAAATCACTTGATGGCATGACACCATATGAAGCTTGGCATGGTAAGAGACCCTCTCTGGATCATTGCAAAATCTTTGGTTGTGTAGCATATGTGCATATTCCCTCACAGGTAAGGGGAAAGCTAGACCCCAAGGCTGAAAAATGTATCTTCATTGGTTATGATTTGAACCAAAAGGGATACAGATTCTACAACCCAACAAACAAAGGTTTCAAGGTATGCAGAGATGTCATCTTTGATGAGAATGACTCTTGGTATGAAAATGAATGCAGGAAGATTAGTCTACCCTATGACATGGAAGAAGATTTTCCAAAACTCACCAAGGAGGAACCAATTCAGCAAGAAGATTCAAGCTCAGATGATGATGATACAATAAACCTTGAAGAGTTCAGGGCTTGGAAGTCCAAAGGGAAGATGAAGATGAAGCAACTAGAAGATAAACCAAAATCCTCAACACAAGCAATGAGGAGATCTCAAAGAGAAAAGAAGAAGCCTATCAGATTTGGGTATGACACATCACTTGTAACTAAACACTCTGTATATCTTGCAAAGGACTTGTTGAATGAAGAACCAGGTACCTATGAAGAAGCAATTACCAAACCAGAATGGAAAGAAGCCATGGATGAAGAGATGGAAGCTCTCAAGGAGAGTGATACTTGGGACTTGGTACCCAAGAAAGACTCTATGAAGGTAATAGGATCCAGATGGATCTACAAACTAAAGAAGAATTCAGATGGAACAATAAACAGGTACAAAGCTAGGTTGGTAGCCAAGGGTTTTGCACAAACCCAAGGCATTGATTATGAGGAGACATTTTCTCCTGTGGCTAAGATGCCTACTATCAGAATTTTGGTGAGTGTAGCTGCATCCAAGAATTGGAATATGTACCAATTAGATGTCAAGAATGCTTTCTTGAATGGATGGATATCTGAAGAAGTCTACATGTCACAACCACCTGGCTATGAAGATCCAAAAAAGGTACATTATGTTTGTAAATTCAAGAAGGCTCTGTATGGTTTAAAGTAGGCACCTAGAGCATGGAACTACAGGTTGACAACCTACCTCCTAGACCAAGGATTTGTGATGAGTAAAGCAGACACTTCTCTATTCATAAAGAGAAGTAGTACAGAGGTAATCTACTTGTGTGTTTATGTTGATGACATCATCATTACAGGCAATGATGTCAATGGGATTAGGCACATCAAAGGACAGATGATGAAAGAATTCAAGATTAGTGATCTTGGATTATTGAAGTACTTCTTAGGTCTTGAATTAGTCTACACCAACTCAGGTATATATATCACTCAAAAGAAGTATGTGCAGGATATGGTCAAGAAGTTTGGTTTGCAGGATGCTAAAGTATCTGCTACTCCAATGGAGGTCAACCTAAAGCTAAGTGCTCATGAAGGGGAAGAAATACAAGACATCATAGGATACCAAAGTATGGTAGGTAGTTTGAACTATGCCACCTTGACAAGAATTGACATAGCATATGGAGTTAGTGTGCTTAGTCAATTCATGCACAAACCAAGGGTACCTCATCTAGAAGCAGCAAAGAAGATCTTGAAGTATCTGAAGGGAACTCAAAGTCATGGTTTGTACTTTCCTTATACATCAGATATTGACATTAAAGTTTACTCAGATGCAGATTGGGCAGGATGCAAGGATGATAGGAGAAGCACCTCAGGATATATTTGTTTTGCAGGAGATAAGCCCATTTCTTGGTCAGCCAAGAAGCAACCTACAATGGCATTGTCATCCACTGAAGCAGAGTATAGAGGGCTTGCCAATGCCACTCAAGAAGCTATCTGGTTGAAGCTTCTATATACAGAGTTAGGCCTATATACAAGGCCACCAATTATCTTTGGAGATAACACTAGTTCTCTTCACCTTGCAGCTAATCCAATTTATCATGCCAGAACCAAACACATAGAGGTTCATTACCACTATGTGAGAGAGAAGTTACTTAGCAAAGAGATTCAATTGACATATGTGTCTACTAATATGCAATGTGCAAATTTACTTACAAAGGCATTAGATGGAAACAAGTTATGCAGATTCAAATCTATGATTGGATTGCAGGAAGTGATTGAAGAATAAAGAAGAAGACTTAAGCCAAAGTGTTTGGCTTGAGGGGGAGTTGTTGGTGTAAATCAAGCCTTCACACTTGGCTTTGATTTGTAGCTTGAAGACATCACATAAAGCTTGGATTAACTCTTGAAGATTGAGCCATAGAAACTCATGCTTATGAGTTCTCATTTTTACTTATTGTAAAAGTCATTGTGACTTGGAATATTTTTGTAATCACACCTACTTGAGAAAGTCGTGGAAACTTGAATGGTGTAATGGAGAGAATATCTCCCTACTTTTAGTAGAGATATTCTAGGGAGCCTTAGTTTGAATTTTCAAATTCAAATCACCATCAAACTCCTATAAAAACTACATTTGAAAAGTCGCGGTAAGTCCTGTCACTTCAGCTCACTCCCCGAGGCATTTTGTCATTGTAACTGTGTGTGTGTTAGTGCTACTCCATAGCCTACACCACCACTCCTCAATTAGCCATGCTTGGCATGGTAATGAGCTTGTATAATCATATCAATCAATAGATATATACACATTCAACATATCTGATTCTCTGTGTTTCCTACTCCAAGTCTGTCAACTTCCAAGGAGCATTTCTCAGTGCTCACTGAACCAAATCAAGAGATCTATAGCTCATTGGAACCAGCT
>CM035439.1:69959046-69971546 GCA_020310875.1 Ceratopteris richardii
ATTTTTCCCCGCCGTGGCCGTGTATCAATCCTTCGTTGATCATAGGTAGGGTTCTCCCGATAGACCATAGTCCTCAATGCTTCCCCAATCCCACATGTGTCCGCCAATAGATTCAATGATTCAACAAAATGGGAATCTACATTCTCGGCTTGAAGCATTTGGTTCACTAGAGCTCGATTCGCCTCTTCTGTCATCTTATGTCTTCTCTGTACCTGCTTGATTGTCTTATATAGCCGCTTAAGTTGTGCCGTGTAGGCAGGGGCTTCCTCTTCACTCTCTTCTGGCTCATTTCTTTGTACTTCTTCCTGAACTTGTGTGCTTGGGCCATGAGGGTGTTGTGCCTCATCTTCTCCATGTACTCTGCTTGTTTCGCCCTGTGGCAGTTCTCTTTGGAATGATGCTCCTGGATCGTCATTGTCAGGGAAACCTTCACTGTCCGACAAGTGGGCCATCTGCAGGAATCTTTCAAAATCAAAGTTTGGATCTTCTGTGAAGTTGGCCATAGATGCAAACTCTACATCGGTAGGTAGTGGAGGGGCGGATGGAGTGGGTTGTACCACATCTCCTGCTTGAACTCCTTGAAGATGGATCGTGACCGGTGCGACCTGGGCTTCTTCTCTGGGGGAAGCTTCGGTCGTGGCCTCGTGAGGGATCATTACCTGGGAGAGGGATCCACGCATCCGTTTCGCAGGTTGGCTCCCTGACTTCCGCCCTTTGAAAAACTCCAGCTGTGAATATTTTAGGGCTCTGGCAACCGGCACGTCATATGCAAGACATCGATAGATAATCCTTGTAAGTGCACAACAGCCATGTAAAGTAGGCTTCCTCACACCTCGCTTGCCTGCTTCATACACTTGGTCCAAGATCCATACAGGCATCTTAATGGGCAAGCTTCCAGTCTCTGCTAGATATAACCCATACCATATTTTCTTGTGTGGTTGGGTGAAGCGGTCTTGAGCTGGAAATGCGAAGTGTTGTAGGCACATTCGCAGAGGTATGGCGATGTTAGGGGTGAGGGCACACATTTCCTTTAACTTTTTGATTCTGTTGCTCTTCATTGAGTCTGGTATCAAGGGATCGCGATCCGATGGTACGTGAGTGCCATACATTTGAAGGGCTTCCCTGATTAAGGTAATATTCAATTCAAACTTCCTCATTTCTTCCTGGTTTGATAAGGAGGGCACCCAGAATGTGCCTGAGTGATCTTTATCACCTGTCGGCTTCAGTGTGGCAATCAGGTAGTAGCACCTGAGGAAATCGGGTTTAGGCAGAGCTGCACTAAAATAAGTTTGTAATCCTGCTTTTTGCCAGATATCTTGAAGTGGAGCTGCATTCTGTAAGGTTTCGAATTCTCTTAAAAAGAACTAGAAGGTCCACCACACTCCTCCACACTCCATCTTGGACTCCCATATATGATCTGCGTCTCCCAAGTCTCGTGGCATTTCATTGAACCAATGAGAGTGCCCTTTTACTCTTTCGGTTAGGCCATTTGGTGGATCTGGAATAGGAATTCTCCGCACATTCACGAACTCTTCAGGCCGAGCTTTTGGTGGGGCCTCCACCGGCATGGCATCCCAATTGATTTGAGCACCAGAGCCTGCCTGAGAGCTTGTGCCTGCTGCTGCTGCCATGGGAATCGGGTGCTTATCTGCTAGAAGAAGAAAGGCACATTAGTGTTGCATAGGAAACAGGATGTAATGGTGTTCCCTTCACAATACTAACATGATAATCCCGAAGGTTAGTGGTCAGAGATGAAGTGTTGGTGATAGGTGTGAGTGGTGATTAGAGGTCAGTATCATCCTAGATGCCTACTTTGGTTATGCAGTGGACTCGGAATGGACCTATGTCAGAGTGGATGGATTTACAAAAATTGGGTCAGGGGGTTTGATACATGGTTGAGGTCTCCAAACTTTGATAGGGGATTCGTAGCTCTTAGAGCTAAAGACAGGCAACGGTTTATGAACTAGGTTGTGATGGATTTGGGACCTTTTGGGTACCCATTTCCAGACATTCCTCGATGTGACTGCGTGTGGGTCAGAGTGGTATTTAGGTAGAGTTCCTGCGTTGTTAGTCGAGAGGACTTGAGAGTGTGGAATTATGCCAGTAACTAGAGTTGGAACTATTTGGGCCCGTAAACAGGCCTCGGACACCCATATGTGTCTAGCATTGGGGCTAGCCTTCCTTGACCGCTTGGGGATCCAAATAGATGTGGTGTGCCTAGGAGGTTTCCTAGGGTACTCCTTCACTTGTGTCCGTGATGGTGTGGCTTGTTTGTTGTCTCCTCGAGAGTCTGCTATTAGAGTTGTGGGTTTTCCATCCTTGCGTATCCAGATCTGCTTCGCGCCACGAGGTGCTCCGTGTTGCACAGGTTGGCGCTCCTGCTTCTTGATCAATGGCCTCCTTCGTGTTTAGAATCTCCTTTGACCCCGCTGCGAACTCCTCATTGACTCCTGTACCTTTGGTAAGATTGACAATCCTCTGTACCATAGAAGTTTGGACAAGAAGAGCAACATTATCTTTATGTAGATTCCTGGAGGGACCAGGAGTTGGTGCCTGTTCTATTGGTTTGAGTGCTTGATTTTCTAATTCAATCGTCAGACGGCTTTGGCCTACCCAAGCCTGAAGAAGTCCACTTCTTAGGTTGAGGTTGACTGCGTGATCATAGATCCAGTCTTGGCCTAAGACAAGAGGTTCGGTCAGATCCTCGTCTTCACACACTAGCACTTTTGCTGGCATGAGGACCTCTTGTATGTAGAGGGGAAGATCCACCTCTCCCATGCAAGGGGTTTCAACACCTCCTAATCTTATCAGATATGCTTCTAGGGGTTTTACCTCCAATTGCGGCTGCTGGCAATAAGAAAGCCGAACTACACTTGTGGCTGCTCCTGAATCAATTAAAGCTCTCACGCTTGTTGTGCTGTCTCTTTGTCCTATTTCTAGAGTCACAAAAGGTCGTCGATCCACTATCTTATGGGTACGTTCACCTGAAGCCTCACACATGGCCATGTGATAGCCTGGAGACTCTTGAGTGTCAATCATAGGCTGATCCCTCCCTTGTCTCCTCAACTTCATTCGTCTGATGCGCTCTAAGGCCTCTACCTGTGCTTCTTCTCGAATTTGTTTTTCCTCCTTTTTTACGTTGCTTAGCAGTATTGAGTCGACTTAGCATTTCCTCCGTGAGGGGTTCCTGATACAACTTGACTCTGCATCCGCTAATATAGTTTGGGAGAACATCACCCTCTAAAGTGGCTAGTTGTACTGCTCCACTTGTGGAGATCCTATTGATGATCATAGGTCCGTAGCCTCTCTTTTCTAGCTTCCTTGCGTGTTGTTTCAATGTGTAGACTAAAACTAGATCTCCTGCTTTCAAGCCTTTGTCCTTCACATGGGCATCAAAGTATGTCTTTTGTCGTTTCTTGGCTGCATATATTCCTACAGCTGCTCTTAGTCTGATTTCACCTAATCGCTCAAGATCAAACAGTCTCGAAGAGAGTTCATGGCCTGTCCAGTCGTGCTCTTGTGCTACTTTCAATGTAGGTATCAAGAAGTCCAAGGGTAGCACCGCGTTTTGGCCAAATACCATCTGAAAGGGGGTGGCTTGGAGTACCGTTTTGTAGGCGACTCGGTATGCCCAAACAACATGGTGTAGCTGTTTGTCCCAATCAGAGCGTTTATTGTTCACTAATTTTGTCAAGACATTGCATAGGATCTTATTGGTGCTTTCGGCTTGCCCGTTGGCTTGAGGGTGATAGGGGGCAGACTTCTTATGTACTACCAAGAATTCTTGGAGCAGATTTTCAATAACTTCATTCAAGAAATGAGTGCCTCTGTCACTTACTAACTCTATAGGTAGCCCGTATCTTGTGAATACATTCTCAAACAAGAATTTAGCAGTTGTCTGAGCGTCGTCTTCATTGTGGCTTTTACCTCTACCCACTTGGTTAGATAGTCCGTGGCAACGATGATATACTCAGCATGTGAGCCCTTAGCTGGGGGATTAATAGGACCTACAAAGTCTATTCCCCACTTAGAGAATGCACGTCTGCCCATCATAGGCTTGAGTGGCATCTCATCTTTGCGTATAGGAGGCTGGGTTCGCTGACAAATCTCACATCTCTTCACATAGGTATGTGCATCCATGTGAAGGGTGGGCCACCAAAATCCTGCAAATAGAATTGCTCTGATCACCCTATCTGGACCAAAGTGTCCTCCTGCTACACCCTGGTGAGCAGTTTCCAAGATCTTTAGATATTCACTCTCATGAACACATAGTCTCAGGTAATCATCTTTACCCCGCTTGTATAGATTATCACCAATGAGTGAGTAATCTAGGGCTTCTTGTTCTAGACTTCTTTTCCTAGTCAGGGTCATGTCTGGAGGGAATGTTTTCGTCCTCAAGAAAGATACTAGTGGTTCACTCCAATCTGGCACTATGGACACTTGATAAAGTGTGGCATGTTCCACAGGTGGTTTAGTGCAACAGATTGGGCATTCTTTGCACAACTTTTGGACATCAGCTTCCATCGTCGGCCAATGCACTCCGAGTCTCCTTAGTGTCTGTAAGGTTCGTTGCTTTGAGTAGTGTTGCTCTAATGCACCTACATGTGCTAATTGCAACCATTTGGCGTACTCATCCTCTTCCACACAACAAGCCAAGATCCCTTGATCTGTGTGCTTGTACATACTTCCTGCCAAGATATGATACCTTTGGGCTTTTACAACTTCTCAATCCTGTGTGGTTATTACTGGATGGTTAGCCCCGTATGTCAATACTGGCACTAATGGCTTAGCCCACTGCGGCACCACTTCCAAATTAAACAAGTAAGCATCAGGTAAGTCATCTGATACTCCTTGTGGGGCTTCTCCAGATGTGAGCCTAGACAGATGGTCTGCTCTCAAGTGAGTCTTCCCTTTCCTTACCACCACCTCAAAGTCATACTCCATTAGTAAGAGAAACCATCTTACTAATCTGCATGTATTACATGGCTTGTTTACCAAGTACAGTAGAGCTTGGTGATCAGTAAAAAAATTGAACTTATTTGCAAGCAAATAATGTCTAAACTTTTTAACCGCGTACACCATGCCTAATCCTTCTCGTTCAGTGGTTGTATAGTTCCGTTCAGCAGCATTCAATTGTCTACTGGCATAGGCAATAGGGAGATCCAGATTACCTTCACCCATAGGTTGTGCGAGTACACATCCAATAGCATAATTGGAGGCATCCACATGAACATGGAATGGCTTGTTCCAATCTGGTGTGGTCAAGATTGGTGCTGAACATAATCTTCGTTTAAGCTCTTGGAAGGAATTCTCACATTCATCAGTCCACTCAAAGTTAGTCAGAAGTCCGTACATGGGCTTTGCAATGATGGCATACATGTGGATGAACCGGCGGTAGTAACCACAATGCCCCATGAACGACTGTACTTCCTTGACGTTCTTTGGCCTAGGTAGCTCTGCTATGGCTTTCACTTTCTCTTCATCAGTGGATATGCCATTTTTTGACACTATGTGTCCTAGAATCTTGCCTTGCCTAACCATGAAAACACACTTTTCTGGGTTCAAGCAGACTTGATATTCTCTGCATTTATCAAAGATTTGTCTGAGTTCAGGTATATGGGTCTGTCTAATGTTGGAATGCGCGCACAGATCATCAACATAGACTTCCAAATTCTTCCTCAAGAACTCTTTAAACACATGACACATCAATCTTTGAAAGGTAGCAGGTGCATTAGTAAGCCCGAATGGCATTACTCGAAAGGCAAATATGCCCCACTCCGTGGCAAAAGCCGTCTTATGTTGATCCTTGGAGCAATGGCTACTTGATTGTAGCCCGAAAACCCATCTAGGAAGCTGTACACTTCCTTGCCTGCTACCCTTTCTAATAGATGCTCAGTGATAGGAAGCGGATAGCTATCTCTAATAGTGGCTGCATTAACCTTCTTCAAGTTAATGCATACTCGTAATTTGCCGTTCTTCTTGGGCACCACTACAATGGGGGATACCCATTCAGTGTGCTCAATTTCATAGATAAATCCGGCTTCCACTAAGCGGTCTATCTCTTCTTTGATCTTAGTAGCATAGTTAACATTATATGTGTATGGCTTTTGCTTAGAGGGTTTAGCATCTGAGGTCATGGGAATTGTGTGTGAGCATATGTCCGGGTCAACACCCTTCAAATCCTTGTAGCTCCAAGCGAATACATCTCTGTATTCTCTTAGCAAGGCTATCAATTCGTGCTCTTCGTCTTCCGTCAAGTCATGTCCTATGTAAGTACATCTCTCCTCTCCCTCTTCTAGGGCTACCACTATTTTTTTGGTGGTTTCTTTGTTATCATAGGCCGCTTCTGATTGTGCCTCCCGTTTAGGCATTCTTATCATGACTCTTCTATCATCTATCTCATACTTCTTAAAATTTTCCGGGACCTCAAACAAAGATTCTTCCTCTTCTGTTGTGACTTCTCTCTTCTTTCTTTTCTTTCCTTCTTCCTTCGGGGTCACATGTGTGGCTAGCCTTACCTCATTTGTAAGCTCTCCATGCCTCTGGGGTTGAAATTCTACTTCATAGAAGTATTCTTCGTCTGATGCAAAGGGTGTGTCCATAATGATTGACTCTAGATCAGAGTCACTTGCATCCTCAATTGCATCAGGGCTAGGCTCACACTCTTCTAACACTGCCTCTCCCATGATTGGCTCTATGGAGAAGACTGAAATGTCATAGCCATCCTCATCACAATGGGGTGTCCATTGTTCTTCATTGATGGCTACATCCATTGTTGCTAAGATTTCTGCCCAGCCATGGGGTTCAAATTCCTCATCAGGAAAGACTACAGGTGCATAGGCTGGGTCTTGAATTGATCTATGGTTTTCTTTTGCACCTGCCTCTTTGGCTTTCTCTCTCTTCTCTTCTTCTACTGCTACCTTACACATCCATAAGTGGGTGACTTCATGCATCCACGAGGATCCGGATCCTATGGAATGCACAGACTCAGTCTCATCTTTGGCTCTATGGATGGGATTCCATTGAATAGGTGGTACGTCTCTATGAGAGTAATCCTTAAGATTGACTTTGGTTGTAACACCTAGATGTTGCAAATACAAGGAATTGGTTCCCCAATCCTGGACTACTTGCAATTGCCGCATAAATGGCCTTCCCAAAATCATCTCGTAGGCTTGGTTTTTGCTAAAGTCGCATATAGCAAAAGTATGCTCAAACTCAACCCCACATGTAGTGAGAGTTATTCCTTCTAATAATCCTAAGGGCCTTTCAATATGACCATCAGCCATCTGCAATTTCATTCTTGTTGGTCGGAGTGCTGGCTTGCCCCAACGCTTCCATAGGGAAGTGGTGGCAATTGCAACCCCTGCACCTGAGTCCAAAATTGCCTTGGTGGTGTACTCCTGGTAGGTAATGGGAAGATAGGTGTTCCCTTCTTCACCTTCACACATATCTCCTATCTTATCCAAGGGTATCTCTGGCACTGTCCTATGTGATCCTACCTGGGAACGAGGTTTTGCTATCTCGGGCACTTGATTGGCTACATGTCTCCACACTTCTGGTCTAACCTTAAGCAGCTCTTCCAAAGTGAGATTGCACTCCACTTTGGTGTTCTTCACTACCTCTGTGTTCCTAGGTATGACTGAATCTTCGTTTCTTACCATGACTGTAGGTGCTCTCATACAGGTGGACTTTGCTTCCCATGGGCCTGTGAAATGGGGTAGTTCTTGTAAAGAATTAGACTCGAAGTCTAATCTTTCTTGAGATTGGGCACTCTCCTGTTCTCCATAAATGGAAGGAAGGTCTTGTGGGAATTGATCGTGTGTGTCATCCACCAGTTCAATGGGGGGAGGAACTTCACTCTCTTTAGCCCATTTCTCTTCTTGAATCTCTCGCAAGAATTTTGGTGTGTATTGATTCATAGATGAAGAGGTGTCTGGCTCCGTAGAGTTAGGCACGTAGGCCTCAGGCACATAGGCTTTCTGGGTAGGAAGACCTGCTCTTTCACTAGCCTTGTCATGGTGTTGAGGGGCGAGTTCCTTTTGTGATTGTGCCATTAGATTCTCTATTCTTTCTAGGGAGGGGGGGTTGTCTGGTTCAGTGGAATTGGGCACATAAGCTTTTGATGGGGGATGGGTCATGTTTTTGCTTGCTTTATCTCTTTCTTGATTTTTTTTCTTCCTTGGCAGATCTTGCAATTATGCCCTCTAACTTCTCTAGAAGTCCATCCAAGTGTAATTGCGTCTTGGCTGAGCCCGAGTAATTGAAAAGGCGAATGGCTTCAAACATAGTCTGAGCCAATGCGACCATTTTCGCGCAAAGCTTGGTTCTTTCTATCTCTAGGTCAGCTCTAGGGTAACACTTGTCATGATCCGTGACATTTGGCCCTTCTTGGATTCTGGCCTGATATGCTTTAAGCATCATGTCTATATCTTCAGGAGTGGGGTCAGCTAATACTGATCCTGCTTGGGGTGGTGGGTGGGTTACGTGGGGTGTATTAGAGGGTGGAGGGATGGAGGGTGATGGGGATGGTAGCGGTGGGAATGTGTGAGAGTGCGGTTGAGATGTGATCTCTATGATTTTGGCCTTGGTTTCTCGTAGAATTTCCTCAAGTTCACTCATCTTCTTTGCCCATTGCCTTTTCATACGTTCGCGGCTATCTCTCCAAGCTCTTGTTCTCTTCTTATTTTGGCTCTCAGTATCGCTAGCGTCTGGGCTCTTTTCCTTGCTTACCCCTTGGTTTTGTTGCACTGCTTGAGCTCTAGTGACTACTTGTATGGGTGCAGTGGAAGTGACACTTCCTGTGGAATCTACCACTAACCCAATAACATTAATAGGAGTGATTTTTGGCATATTATTAGGATTCTTAGGGCAGTCTCGTAAGAGATGCTCCTTTCCACACTCTTGGCAAAAGCCTTGAATTGTTACTGACTGGGGTTGCATAGGTGGAGGTAAGGGACAATCTCCCTGACATCTGTAGCACGGTCCTCTTGGGAATGGAGGTCTTACCTACCTAGGTTGGGGTCTTGAGTTAGGGTTTGTATACATTACATTGGTGTACTCCGGTTCCCAACTGGGTTCATTTGGCTCTTCGCTATAGTAGGACTCACCATGTTCAGGAGATTGCATGTAGTAAGCATGGGGACTATCGACATGTGTAGAATCAAAGCTATGGTCACTTGGATCACTTTCTGAAAGCAATGGTGTTACGGGGACTATAGCTCTATTCAGGTTTTCTTCTGCAGCGGCATACTTTACAGGGATCACGTTGGATGGAGCTGGAGGTTGTTGGGCTAACACAGGCTGAGGCCTTTGCTGGGCTTGATAAGGTGGCTGATAAGTTTGCTGTGTTCTGTTGTATTGTTGTGGTGGGTACTGATTCTGGTATCTACCCTGTTGTGGATATGGCTGAGGGTAATTTTGCCTAACAGTTTGTTTGTTATATGGGCAGTCTTGTGCAGTGTGGTTGGTGTACCTGTGCTCTATAGTGCAGTACTGGCTACTAGGATTCGCCTGGGGTTGGGCCATAATGGGACATACATTTGCCATATGGTCACCGCCACAAGTGTAACACCGCTTAACTGGGGCAAATCTCGGAATTTGTTTGCTAGAGACACCTAGTTTTTGAGCTACCTTCTCTGCAAGTTTCTCAATGGATGTGGATTGACCAGATGTGAGGCTACTAGAGCTATCAGAATCCTTATAGATTTTTGATAGTTCTAATTCCTCACCTAGATTGTCTTCAATGTCTATGCACATGCGCACGCACTCTTCTATCGTTTTGGGGTCCTTCAGATACACATATGACCTGAGCTTGGTGCTCAACAATCCATCTAAGAACAAGGCCACTTGTTTGGCTGGTGTGGGTAACTCCGGCATCGGGCATCTCTCCAGGTACTGCCTAAATCTTCTTCCAGCTAGTTTGACCATCTCTTGAGGTGTTTGTTTGAAGCTATGAATTAGTGAGGAAGTGTTGTGCCTGATTCCACTCTTAGAAAACTCAATGATAAATGCCTCTAAGAGCTGGTCTATGTTTCTGAAATGCCTCTCGTTTAGTGGTTGAAACCACGTAAGGGCAGTGTTCCTAAGGGTTAGACCAAAAGCATTATATTGTGTGAATAGGTCCTCTACCTGTTCAGCTTTCAATACTTGCCGAAATTCTGCCACATGGTCATAAGGGTCTCCAGTGCCATCGAAGTAATTCTTCATGGACTTCACCAGTTGAGTTGGTCGCAGGGTCCTAGTGTGTTCTCTCGGCCTTGGCAAAGGAAAATCGTCAGCATTCCTTTGATTCCATGGGGTTCTATGTCTCTCAGGTTCCACTCTATTCCTTTCCGTTCCCGTTCTTTCTCTTCCCAGGGAGTTGGCAAAACTTACCTCAGGTTTGTCTCTACTTCTATCTCTTTGAGCTCCATGAGCTTGGGAGGTCCCAGCTCCTTGGTGACTGTATGACACATTAGTCCGAGGTTGGGAAAAAACAAATTCACCCTTCCATGTGTAGGCATGTCTGCCATGCTCGGTGACCACGAAGATCTTCTCTGATGTATTGTCTAAGTAGGTTACTTTGCCTGGGCTATCAGGGTCTTTAAACTCATAGATTGTGAGAGCACCTACTTCATGAGACAAGGTAGGCTTATACCTCCAAAAGGCCTCATCAGTTTCTCGGTTTAAAAGCAAATCTATGCTTTTATTATCCTGTGGAATCAATTCTGGAGTCATGATTCTGGTCAAGACAGATTTACCGCGGGGAGTTCTCGGCTCTTTCTCTAAATTTCCTTGCTCTATATCACCCATATCGGTTTCTGCAATCACATTTCCAAACTCATCAGTTCTATCAGGAAGAGTGGTGACTACATATATAGTCCCTTCTTTATCTAGGTATGCTCCATTCTCAAACTTCACTACCGGGTGTTCTAGTCCATGGGGTTGATCGGGGTTCTTCATCTGGACCACAGATCTTCTCAGTCCGTCTTCGTAGATGCGAGCACCTAGACGATTTGTCCTGATGTATTCCAATTGAGTCTTGTAAGGTCCCTCTGGCTTTTCTAGATAAGCCACCCCTGAACTACCTACTGGTCTCTCCATGTGATAGGACATCTCAGAATCACTTGTTTCTGATCTGGGAGTGTATGGGTAATCACTCAACTGCTGGGCCCAAGACCTGGCAGTGTGATTGACACTAGCTTCAGAAGATCTGAGGCTTTGTCTGTCTCGGCCTAAGTGTCTGCCTGATCTAAGGTTCATATGCCTGATTTATCTACCCCCTTGGACCCAAGCACACTCTCGTTGCAGGTTAATTTGCACCAATCACTTTGTTCTTTTGAATTGAATATTATGTTTATGATCTTGTCTGAAATCGCGCCGTCAGGAGTACTTAAGTGAATTTTGCACTTGATAAGTGATCGACTCCAGTTTACCTTCTGTCCCTTGGGGTTTTCGCACTTAAGACCTACTTAATTCTTGCACTTGGTTGATTAATTCTCTTGGACTTGATTCGTGCCTAACGTTGCCCTAATTAATTACCACACCTAAGTCGTACTTAGCCTAGGCTAGGAATTGACAAAGGAGGGTTGAGAGATCTTCCAACCTCAATTAGCTGGTTAACCAGACACACAAGCCCAGGAAGCCTTCTCCCAAGCTTGGTACTCACCCTTGCTAGCTTGCTTTGGATTGCCTTGAGTGCACACAATGTTCCTGCAAAAGCTCACCAGTCAGTATAGCTCTATTACCACAAGTAATTGAAAGACACACATCAATATTTTCAGTCCCCCCTGGAGTAACTCACTGTACCCCCTCAATCTTAGGACCACCTAGTCTCACCTAAAGGCCAACTTGAAAATACATGTTCTAAAACTCCACGTATGATTCTACAAAAAACCAGTCAAGGTCCACGTAGGATTTTCAACAAGCTTTCCAACGAGACCAAATCATCAATCGGAGTTCGTATGGTGAAGTTATGACCCTTCAGGCACTTAGGGGTCCAAACAGGCTCTCAGGGTTCAAGAAATTCCTCCCTGGTTTCTAGGTCTTTTGCCCACTCCTAAGGCTCTCATATCCTCCCAATGTGTCCAAGATTAAGCCCAAAGATATCTTAATTCAGTCAATTAAATTACTCTAAATTTTCATGCGTTAAGCCCATGTATCGCGATAGGTCGGGTCGAAGTGTCGCGATAGCTCCCAAGTGTCGCGATAGCTCGTGAGTGTCGCGATAGGTCGTGAGGTGTCGCAATACTTCCAAGTGTCGCGATAGCTCGTGAGGTGTCGCGATAGGTCGTGAGATGTCGCGATACTCCCAAGTGTCGCGATAGCTCGTGAGGTGTCGCGATAGGTCGTTAGGTGTCGCGATACTCCCAAGTGTCGCGATAGCTCGTGAGGTGTCGCGATAGGTCGTGAGGTGTCGCGATACTCCCAAGTGTCGCGATAGCTCGTGAGGCGTCGCGATACTCCCAAGTGTTGCGATAGGTCGTGAAGTGTCGCGATAGCTCGTGAGGTGTCTCGATACT
>CM035439.1:69991546-69994046 GCA_020310875.1 Ceratopteris richardii
CTTTCTTGGGTCACAAATACTCCATGTTGAGTATATGTTATCTCCATGCCCAAGAAGTATGATAAGTCTCCCAAGTCACTTATCTTAAACTCCTTTTCCATTTGCCTCTTGAGCCTTTGTATTCCTTCTTCATCTGTACCTGTAAGAATTATATCATCAACATATATGCACATGTATATGAAACCATTTTCACTTGCCTTGACAAGCAAACTACTATCTGCTTTAGACACCTGAAAACCAAGTTCTTTTAAGAACTTCACAAGTCTATAGTTCCATGCCCTTGGGGCCTGCTTCAAGCCATACAAAGCTCTCTTGAGCTTGCACACATGATCTGGATACCTTTTATCTCTGAACCCTTGAGGTTGCTCCATGAATACATCATCTGAAATATAACCATTCAGAAAAGCATTTTTCACATCAAGTTGACATAGCTTCCAACCTTTACATGCAGCAATAGCAATAAGTGTCCTTATGGTTGTCATCTTTGCCACAGGACTATAGGTCTCATCATAATCAATACCATATGTCTGAGCAAAACCTTTGACAACAAGTCTAGCTTTGTATCTAGACACACTTCCATCTGCAAACCTTTTTGTCTTGTAGACCCACTTGCATCCAATAATCTTCTGACTATTTGGTTTAGGAACCGAATCCCAAGTTTGATTCTCCAATAGTGCATCATATTCTTCCTGCATAGCATTCTCCCATTTTTCCTTACCTTTTGCCTCTTCATATGTAGAAGGGTCTTCATCTGTATTCACCATATAAGCATAATCTTTTGTGGCTAGAAATGAAGTATCATAACTATACCTTGTAGGTTGCCACCTATTTCTTGTTGACCTTCTGAGTTCTCCACTCCTTGAGGTTTCTGGTTCTTCACATTCAGGATCAAATCTTGGTGTCTCTTCCACTTCAACCTGCACTTCATTATTCTCTTGCTCATCAAATATCTGAACTTTTGATTTACCTTTTCTTTGACTCACTTCTTCTTCATCACCTGTATTGATGTTGATTGTACCTGCATACCAAGTGCTTTGTTCATCAAAAGTAACATCCTTAGAAACCATAAATTTCTTTGTTGATGGACTCCACAATCTATAGCCCATCTGCTTGTCATCATAGCCAATAAAAACATACTTTTCAGCTTTGGGTTCCAATTTGTGTCTTAATTGTGATGGCACATATGCATATGCCACACACCCAAATACTCTGCAATGATCCAAGGTAGGTCTTTTACCCCACCAAGCCTCATATGGTGTCATACCCTGCAAGGCTTTACATGGTAACCTATTGACCAAGTAAGTGGCTGTATTTACAGCCTCAGCCCACAAATAATTAGGGCAATTTTTCTCCTTCATCATGGATCTTGCAAACTCAACAAGAGTTCTATTTCTCCTTTCTGCAACACCATTTTGTTGAGGAGAGTACCTGCAAGTAACTTCCCTTTTTATACCTGCATTCCATAAGTAATCACTGAATTCATTTGAAAAATACTCTCCCCCTCCATCTGACCTTAGTCTTTTCAACTTATGACCTGTAATTCTTTCTGCATATACATGATAGTGTTTAAATGTATTAAACACTTCTGACTTATCTTTGATCACATAGATAGTGATCCACCTAGTAGCATCATCAACATAAATCACATAATACCTTGATCCATTTATACTGAAATCTTTTGATGGTCCCCACACATCTGTGTGTACCAACTCAAGCTTCTCTGAGTGCATAAAACCATGCTTGGAATAGGAATGTTTATGAGCCTTACCTAATTGACATGCCTCACATTTGTATGTCATATGTTGACCTGCAACATTAGGCAATCCAAGCACTGAACCATTGTTAACCATATCTTTAATACCTCTTTCATTGAAATGTCCAAGCCTCTTGTGCCAAAGATCTAACTCAGAGATCTTATGACCTCCATATGTGAACATAGCATGACCAATGTTGCCTTGAATCTTCAATGTAAATAATCTTCCTTCTTTTTTTCCTGAAACAATCTGTTTATACCCTTGGCTAGGATCTTCCACATATACTCCATCATTAGTGAACCTTACTTCATATCCCTTTTCAACAATTTGACCTACACTTATCAAATTCTTAGGGATTGTAGGAACATACAAAACCTTACTCAATAAGGTGCTTCCATCCTTGGCCTTCACTGATCCAATTGACTTCACATTGTGCTTTGTGTTGTCACCTGTTTGAACAACATGATTAAAAACTTTACTTTCCAAATCAGTCATCAAAGATATGTTACCACTCAGGTGATTGCTACACCCTGAGTCAATGTAGAAGACTCTTTGATCTTCACTCTGCCTTTCACAAGTTGCATTCATTATCAATGTTGAATCTTCCTTTTGATCTGAAGCATAATTGTAGTAGGTGTTGTTGTATTGTTGACTTTGGAATCCTCTACCTGCATTTCTTCCAAAGTAATTCCTTCCACCTCTACCTCTGTAATTACCTCTTTGATTTCTGCCACCTCTTCCTCTTG
>CM035439.1:70011546-70016546 GCA_020310875.1 Ceratopteris richardii
GTCCTTTTGTGACCAATACATGACGCATCATATAAGCCCTTAATGGGTAATTGGTACCATCCAACTTATCCTCAACAGCCAATATACGGAATACATTACTGCTTTTAGCCATGGCCACTGACTAAAATACCCTAATGCAGAAAAATGATTGTATCTAAAAAAAGTTGAACAAAACTACCCAGATGAATTCTGTTAAACTTGCAGCAGACTTTGAGACACTTATACTAGCAAATCAAAACCTATATATATCTTTGGCACAAAAAGACAAAATTGCCTACACAAACAGTGTGATAGTGCATTCGGAGGCTGAAGTGAGCTCATATCGTGATTTTCACACCACAGAGCAAAGCAGTTCTGAAATCCTTATCGTCCTAAGTATGCTCACCAAATTTCATGTGATTTTGAGACTCTGTCTGTAGTGGTGTTGACAATGCCCTAGATGAAGCAACCACCTACTCTGATATCGATTGTTGGAGTTTGAGGTCTGCAGAGCACACATAAAATACAAGGAAGAAGAACAAGCTTGGAGCACAACACACAATACTGAATGTATTACCAAGAGAATGTACAAAGATAAGTGATCGGTTAGGGTAATACGCATATATATAAGCCAGAGAAAAAACCTCCTAAAGAGGGAAAAAAGTGCCTTGACGGTCCTAGTGTGTTCACACACATCACCATCTAAATACTCAACAAACGATACATCTACTATTACTTTTTATGTGTTTCCTTCTTGGAGCCTTCACCTTTGTGCTTTTTCTTTGGTTCATGATTTAATGGTGATTGAAGAGGAGGACATTATTTCTTATCTTGTGTCTTCTTTATCTATTGGTCGTGGAGGTGGTACAGGAGATTATCGATCATATGAACAAATAACATCTTTCAAGTTGCTATGAATCGCTTTTTCTCTCACCAAAAGGACCCATGCATCTGAATAATAATATGAATTCAAATCAAGACTATAAAACTTGCACTCTAAGAACCTTACTGCATTGGAAATTACTCTCCAACCACATGATCTATTGTCTTTTTTTAATGGCACATGTATTTGAATATAACAAAATTTTCCTCTTCGTTTAGTTTGTGATCAATGTGCATCTTCAAAAGCTTGGGAGCACTATAAAGATAGAACAATATTAGAATGCTAGGCAATGTGGTGATATTAAAGTGCATTAGTGCACTAAAACTTATAGTTTTCAATTGACATGTTGTGATTGGAGTGAGTTCATAAATAAAGCTTGGTATTCATTGAAGTGAATTATAATTAAGCTCCAATGACCCCTGGAAATATAAGCCATACTTGTTTATTAAACTTCAACCTTAGGAATTAATGACTTTATATGGAAAATATTATGAAACTTACTTTTCAAAATATGGATAAATAATATATTGTATATCCTCACTAAAATTCTTGATAAAATGACCAATTTCTCCATGCTTGAAAAGTATAAACTGAGTCAAAAGTGGATCCAAGGTAAAGACATTTCTTATAACAAGCTCTTCATATTTTTGAAGTAGCACCCTACAATGTAAATCTAGACTAGATGCATCAAGATGGTTTTCAATTATTGAAAAATGATGAACATATTATGGCATGTAGACAATACTTAAGAGCTATGTTAACAATGTTGTCCGAGATTTCAACATTGAAAGCTCTCAACATCTTGTTTCAGGGCTTATGTCAAGCATGTACTCCTCCTCCCATGACATTGAAACATTCACAATGATCTTTCCATCTACTTTCTTTAAAATTTTGAATTTTCTTTTCTTAGCCTGTAAATTCAAGGACAAAAACTTCTTCTGACATGAGATTCTTTTTCCTCTACCCCTCACCAGACTACTACATTTTTTATCATGTGTTCATCAGTAGGAATTTCTTCGATCTTTACTATAGTGGCTTAAGTTTTCTTGCTGGAGGAATATTGAGAATATCAAAGAATTTTTTATCATTGATATCAAGAGGAATTATGGCTTTTTCGAATTTGTACCTAAGCTTGGAAACAACAAGATATTCTTTGGCCCTTAATGTCACCCTCTGACAATGTGCAGCACATAAATAAGCTTCATTCATGAAGTTTATTGCAAAGTCTTCTACAACCTCTTGCAAGCACATGAAGTTGTCTACATCATTGAGCAAAGTTTGGCAGAGATGTCTTTTACAACTCTCATGAATGGAAGTCTTGGAATGAGGATTCTCATAGACTTTGGAGCCCTTCTGATTTGCCTCAATGATTTCACATGGTATTTTACCCTCTCCTTTGAATATGCCTTTTGAACATCACCCTGATTCTAGGTATTTTTGGTTTGATGCTCTTTCGCTTGATTCTCTAAAGCACTTCTATTAGACTCAAGAAATGAGAGGCAAGAGATGGTTAAACCAAACCCTAACATGGAGGATTAGGAAGTAATCCTCAACCATGGCTTTTGGGGCAAGTGGTTAGCCCATCATACTCAGTAAGTAGGTAATGAGTTCAATTCCCACAATTGGTATCAGATCCTAGGAAGTAAGCTTCGGAAAGGTGGATGGAAGGCATGTGTGTCAGTTTCAAATATGAGCCCAAAAAAGATTAGAGTGTAACTCCCAATCCATAGGTCGGATTTAGAGGTATAAGGTATTGTTGGAAAGCTCTCGGAATCAACTTTTTTGTAAGTACTAGATTGAGGATCGAAGATACATAGCATGGGTGAGAACCAAGTTCATGATACTAAGGTTGAGAGCAAGGGGCTCATGAGACCAAAGTTACAAACAAGGCAAGTGAGTAGGCAAGTGGCCAAGAAGCGGTAAGGGAAGGTTCAAGAGACTAAGGTTAAGGGAAAGGGTTCAAAAGAACAAGGTTGAGAACAAGAATGTTCAAGAGACTGTGTAAGGGTGAGGACATCAATTATAGGGGAGATAAAGGATTGATCAATTAGGACAATCATATCTAGAAGGGGAAGAGAGTGTTTGACTCAAGAAATGATAGTCAAGAGATCGTTTAACAACACTCTAAGAGGGAGGATTAGGAAGTAACCCTCAAATATGGCTTTTGGGGCAAATGGTTAGCCAATCATACTCATATCCAATAGTTCATGTGTTCAATTCCCACAAGGTCCCCCATGATTCTGCTCTTCATTAGTGTAGAGCTTTCTAACAGACTTCTTTGTCTTGGCCATGATCTATTGGCAAAAGGAATGAGAAGAGGGTCAAACCTATGGATATGAGAGTAGAAAAGCAAGCAAATGCAAGGAATTCAAGACACGATCAATTCAAGCGATCATGACAATCCAAAAATCTTCAACTCCTCTTAACATTTGAATTAGTCATGTCAAATGATGCAAGCTCTAAAGTGCTTTTATGTGTATTTCATGACATTCATCAAATAATCTACCTCTAATACTCATTAAAAGCAAGAAATGAAATGAATTTAGGACATGACAAATTCAAGCAGTTAGGGACTTCCAAAAATTCTCGATCCCTCTTATTGCTTGAATTGATCATGTCAAATGATGCAAGCTCTTAAGTGTTTTCATGTGTATTCCATGAAAGTAATCAAATAATCTACCTCCAATGCTCAGAGAATGCAAGAAAATGAAAGGAATTTAAGACATTACCAATTCAAGCGATTAAGGCCCTTCAAAAATTTCTAATTACTCTTATTGCTTGAATCATTTGTGTCAAATTATGCAAGCTCTGTAGTGTTTTTCATGTGTATTCCATGACATTGATCAAATAATTTGTCTCAAATACTTAAAAAAATATATAGGTTAAACAATTGGTGCCCATCCACACTGATTGATTGAAGTGATTAGGGCCATCCATGAATTTCCAATGGCTCATATTGCTTGAATTGGTCACACTTGTAACTTCAAGCTCAACAATTGTTGAATGTGAAATTTATCTCATATCAATTGAGGAAACACTTTAAAGATGAGGAAGAGCAAATAAAAATCATATACTTATTCTCTTTGGACACGACCGATTCAAGCAATTAGGGCCATCCAAGCTCCTTCAATGGACCTAATTTTTTGAATCGATCATCTCCGAAAGAACTTTCATATTTCTAATTACATAACTAAATGACTTAAAAAAGAAAAGAAATCCATATATTCCCTTGCACACCAAGAGAGTTCAACAAGGTATGACTTTTTTCTTGTAGAAGAGGTGTGAAAAAGGATTGCGAAAAAACTATGGGGAACTAAGAGACACAAGAGAGATCACAAAAATTTGGCAGAAATGAATGAGGAGGTTATATAGCATCTTTGGGGTGTGTTGACCATTGATGCCATGTGGAACCCTCCGATTGGTTCATGTCATTTGATCGTTGTGAATTCCAACATATGTTTCCACATATCATCTCTTTATTAGTCCATATCATTTGATGTGCGCTTGCTGCATGTAATGCTCTCATTGGTCCATGTCATTGGATTGTTGCCTTGCCACTATAAATATTAGGCCCTTTTCCTCATCTTCTATCTTCAAAAAATTTTTGCATCCATACTCGCACTCCTACCTTGAATTCTAAGATTACCGATTAAAGCAATAGTGCCTCTTTGACCATCTTTGACAACCTCTATTTGCTTGCATCAATCTTGCCTTCCATCTAGAGGAGAGCCCTTTAGGATTTTGAGATGGAAGAGAAGAATTCAATTCTCACTATCTCACCATCTAAGAAACTACTAAATTTGATGGTTCAAGAGTGCTTGAGAGTTAACCTATTTTCGAATGCAATGAAGATGTTCAATCCCATCTTTGATTTTGAAGCACTTGTAGAGACGAGTAAGAAATTCCTTATGGATGAGTGGAATAATTTCTTGAGCATAGTTGACAGACAATAAGTTATTATCTCTCTAAGGAAGTATATCCAACCAAGAATCTTTGGGAAGGATCCTTCGGATAAGGCCAGAATAATTAGAAAGTTCAAGGAGGCTTCCCCTTTGCTTGGGAGGATGGACGTTTGCCCACAACATGATAATGGTTGTTGTTCACTTCCACTGAACATTGGCTTTTTTATTTGTCTTAA
>CM035439.1:70024046-70039046 GCA_020310875.1 Ceratopteris richardii
TCCAACAAGATTTGAATCACTGAATGTGGTGGAGTATTGACTGAGATATGCCCTTGACAAGTTGGCAGACTTTGGAGTAGAGTAGCAGAGAATACAGAGATGAAAAAATATAAATGTATCTATCAATTAACACTTGTGTACAATTCCATTGGCATGACTAGCATTGCCTAATGGTGTAGAGAGGTGTAGGCTATGGAGGAGTCCTCACACACACTCAATTATAGAAGAATGAAGCTCGGGAGTGAAGTGATCTACCCGCGACTTTTCCAAGTACATTTTTATAGGATGTGTGCAAAAATTTGAATTCAAATTCAAATTTTGGCTTCCTATGATCAAGGTCCTAAAAGCTTGGAGATATTCTCTCAATCAAATAGGCTACTTTTTCCACGACTCACTTTGGTAGGTGATTACAAAAGATTCCAAGTCATTTTGACTTTTACAAATGAGATAAAGTGGTAATTAACCACTAGCATATGTTCCTATGGTTCTTCATGAATGTAGAGTCTTCATGATATCTTCCAAGCCAAATGTGTAGGCTTTTGATTTACACCAACAGCTCCCCCTCAAGCCAAACATTTTGGCTTAAGTTTTCATCTTCAATATTCAAGTATATCCTGCAATCCAATCATAGATTTGAACCTACAAAGTTTGGTCCCATCCAAAGCTTTAGTTAGCAAATCTGCACATTGCATGTTGGTTGACACATAAGTCAGCTGAATGTCCTTTCTTAGCAACTTCTCCCTTACATAATGATAATGAACTTCTATGTGTTTTGTTCTGGCATGATAGATAGGATTAGCTGCAAGGTGAAGAGAACTTGTATTGTCTCCAAAAATAATTGGAGGCCTATTATATAAGCCCAATTCTGTGTACAAAAGCTTAATCCAAATTGCTTCTTGAGTGGCATTAGCTAGCCCTCTATACTCTGCTTCTGTAGAAGACAATGCAACAGTTGGTTGCTTCTTTGCAGACCATGAAATTGGTTTGTCACCTGCAAAAGAAATGTATCCAGAAGTGCTTCTCCTATCATCCTTGCATCCTGCTCAATCTGCATCTGAATAAACTTTTATATCAATATCTGAAGTGTAAGGAAAGTACAAACCATGGTTCTGTGTACCCTTGAGATACTTCAAGATTCTTTTGGCAGCCTTTAAGTGAGGTATCCTTGGTTTGTGCATGAATTGACTTAGCACACTAACTCCATATGCAATATCAATTCTTGTAAGAGTAGCATTGTTCAAGCTACCTACCATACTTTGATAACCTGTAATGTCTTGGACTTCATCACCTTCATGGGCACTTAGCTTTAGGTTCACCTCCATTGGAGTGCTTGTTGCTTTAGCATCCTGCAAGTGAAATTTCTTCAACATATCTTGTACATACTTCTTCTGAGTAATGTATATTCCTGAATTAGTGTAAACTAATTCTAGTCCCAAAAAATACTTCAATAATCCAAGATCATTGATCTTGAATTCCTTCATCATCTGACTTTTGATGTATCTGATTTCATTGACATCATTACCTGTAATGATGATGTCATCAACATAAACACAGAGATAGATTACCTCTGAATTACTTCTCTTAATGAATAGAGAAGTGTCAGCCTTACTCATGACAAAACCTTGGTCTTGGAGGTATGTAGTTAGCCTGTAATTCCATGCCCTAGGTGCTTGCTTCAATCCATATAAAGCCTTCTTTAATTTGCAAACATAAGTTACCTTCTTAGGGTCTTCATAGCCAGGAGGTTGTGACATATAAACCTCTTCTGAAATCCATCCATTCAAGAAAGCATTCTTGACATCCAATTGGTACATGTTCCAATTCTTTGATGCAGCCACACTAACCAACACTCTGATTGTTGGCATCTTGGCCACAAGAGAAAATGTCTCTTCATAGTCAATGCCTTGGGTTTGTGCAAAACCCTTGGCTACCAATCTGGCCTTGTACCTGTTAATTGTGCCATCAGAATTTCTTTTCAATTTATAGATCCATCTGGATCCTATTACCTTCATGGAGTCCTTCTTGGGTACTAACTCCCATGTATCACTCTCCTTGAGTGCTTCAATCTCCTCATCCATAGCTTCTTTCCATTCTGATTTGGTGATTGCTTCTTCATATGAACCTGGTTCTTCATTTGACAAGTCCTTTGCAAGATAAACTGAATGTTTAGTAACAAGAGATGTATCATACCCATATCTGATAGGTTTTTTGCTTTCTCTCTGAGATCTCCTGATTGATTGAGTTGAAGATTGAGGTATGTCTTCAAGCTTCTTCATCTTCATTCTGCCTTTGGACTTCCATGCCTTGAACTCTTCAAGGTTGATTGTATCTTCATCATCTGAACTTGACTCTCCATCCTGAGTAGGTTCTTCCTTTGTAAGTTTTGGAAATTCTTCTTCCAAATCATAGGGTAGTTTGACCTTCCTACATTCATTCTCATACCAAGAATCATTCTCATCAAAGATAACATCTCTGCTTACCATAAATCCCTTATTGGTAGGGTTATAAAACCTGTAACCTTTTTTATTTAAATCATATCCAATGAAAATACATTTTTCAGCCTTGGGATCTAGCTTTCCTCTTACCTGTGAAGGAATGTGTACATATGCTACACATCCAAAAATTTTGCAATGATCTAATGATGGTCTCTTACCATGCCAAGCTTCATAAGGTGTCATACCATCAAGTGACTTTGATGGTAACTTGTTTATGAGATAGGTGGTAGTAGAAACACTCTCTGCCCATAGATAGTTAGGTAATTTCTTCTCATTAAGGATAGATCTAGCTGTCTCAACAATTAACCTATTTCTTCTTTCAGCTACCCCATTCTGTTCAGGAGAGTACCTTGTGATTATTTCCCTTTTGATGCCTCTGTCCTGCAAGAAGTCCTCAAATTCATTCGAGAAGTACTCACCTCCTCCATCTCACCTTAGCCTCTTCAAATTCCTTCCTGTCTGATTTTCAACTAATGCAAGATATTTCTTAAAACAATTAAATACCTCATCCTTGTGCTTCATAAAGTATAATACAGTCCATCTGCTATAATCCTCAATGAAAGACACATAGTACCTTGAACCTGAAACTGAGGGGTCTTTGCTAGGTCCCCATACATCTGTGTATACAAGCTCTAGATAGTCGTCATGCATATATCCTTTCTTGGAGAAGGGTAACCTGTGAGACTTACCAAATTGACAAGCACCACACTTGTAAATCATATGTTGCTTGGATACATTAGGTATCCCAAGCACACATTGGTCCCTGCACATTTGCTTCAAGGTCCTTTCTCCTATATGCCCTAATCTCTTGTGCCAAATCTCAAGCTCTGAAAGTGTTTGATCTTTATAACTGTATAATGCAATGTTCTTTGTATCTTCAAACTCAAAAGTGAAAAGTCTACCTGATTTTTCTCCTTTAGCTATCCTTTTGAATCCATGTCTTGGGTCCTCCACAAATGCTCCATATTGATTGAATCTGACCTGCAACCCTTTGTCTACAATCTGACCAACACTCATTAAGTTCTTTGTAATGGTTGGTACATAGAGTACCCTGCTTAACAAATTCTGATTACCATCACAAGTCTTCACATTTCCAACTTTAACCACAGAATGCTTTGTATCATCACCTGTTTGGACTTGGTGTTTACCTTTTGGTTCCTCAAGATCAGAGAGTAGTGCAACATTACCAGCCACATGATTTGAACACCCTGAATCAATATAAAATAAGTGATCATCATTTGTACCTGACTTTGAAGTCATGTTCATGATCAAGAGAGAGTCATCCTGCTCCTCTGTGTAGTTGTTGTAGTCCTTTCTGTTTCTGAATCCTCCTTGGTAGTTGCCATTGTAATTGTTGTTGTAGTTGTTGTTGTGGCCTTGGTGATGGTTGAACCTTCCTCTAGACTGAGAGTATCCACCTCTTTGGTAGCCTCTTCCTCTCTGATTTTTGTAATTCCTGTACCACTCATCTGTGGTGTGGTTTGACAACCCACAAATGTTACATGGTGATGTGTTATAGGGTCTCCCCCTACCTTGCTTACCTCCTCTGCCCCTGCCTCTTGAAGATCTACCTCTCCCTGCATAGTTGGCTTGGGAGGTAGACCCTTCATCTTCCACCTTCTTACTCTTACCTTTATCCTTAGACTTCTTATCAGTGTATAGGGCAGAAGAGTTGTTACCTTTGGATGTATCTCCATTCTTTCTGAGCTTTGCTTCATGTGTAAATAGTTGTCCCATGAGAGTTGTAAGATCTGGAGTGTGCATGTCCATGTAGAGATCCATTGCAGTGGTGAAGCTTTCCCACTTGTCATCAGCCTTGATTCCATTGATTACCTACCTTACAATTTGTTCTTCTTCAATCTCTTCTCCTATGCTTGCTAACTGATCTACAACATCTTTGATCTTGGTCACAAATTCTGAAACAGCTTGCTTAGGTTGCTTCCTTAGTGTTGTGAATTCAATCCACAACTGATTTTTCATAGCCCTTGTATTGGAAGAAAAATATGATGACAAGGTTTCCCAAGTCTCTTGGGAAGTCTTAGAATGTCTGATATGAGGTAAAAGAAAGTCAGATATAGAGTTGAGTAAACAAGACCTTGCCAATGCATCCCTTGCACACCATGTGTTGAGTTTTTCTTGCTCCTCCTTGGTTGGCAAACCTCTTGCTTTGAATGAGGGCAATTCCTCATCTCCTGAGATGTATCCATAGAGACTCCTTCCTTGTAAGTAGTTCTTCATCCTTAGATACCAAGCTTGATAATTGTTCTTGTCCAATTTGTCAATAAACGAAGGAAAACCATCTCCCATTTTACCTTATTTGCTCTGATACCACTATTGGGAAAGATGGATGGATGATCTAGGAAACTGAGTAGGTACTGCTAAACCTGCTTTGTACCAGCCCTCTCTTGCTTTAGACTTGATTAATAGACTTCCTTAGCTTTCCAATGACACCAAGAATTGGCCTATGTCCTTTGGAAATGATGTGTGCAATGATTGAATCAAAACAGATAACTTTGGAAGTCACAAACTTAAGAAAACCTTCTATTTTTGGTCTTGACACATGCTGAATGTTTTGCTCAGTGTGACCAGCACAGTAGCAATTGATAAAATTCCTTCTAGGGGTATTCAATTAGCTTAGTAAGCTACCATTTGCAAGTGGAATGATGTAAAATGACAAACTATACTCAGAGAAATTAATTTAGCAAACTTAGCTATACCCCCAACTTTTTAGGACTGTAGCAGAAATAGACCAATGAGCACCTCGACGACAATTTCTCTGAATTGGCTGAATGAAATCACCTCAAACTTTGTCAGCATGTAGATGAGGTTGCGCTGAATCCAACAAGCTTTGAATCACTGAATTTGGTGGAGTATTGACTGAGATATGCCCTTGACAAGTTGACAGACTTTGGAGTAGACTAGCAGAGAATACAAAGATGAAAAAATATAAATGTATCTATCAATTAACACTTGTGTACAATTCCATTGGCATGACTAGCATTGCCTAATGGTGTAGAGAGGTGTAGGCTATGGAGTAGTCCTCACACACACTCAATTACAGAAGAATGAAGCTCGGGAGTGAAGTGATCTACCCGCGACTTTTCCAAGTACATTTTTATAGGATGTGTGCAAAAAGTTGAATTCAAATTCAAATTTTGGCTTCCTATGATCAAGGTCCTAAAAGCTTGGAGATATTCTCTCAATCAAATAGGCTACTTTTTCCACGACTCATGGTAGGTGATTACAAAAGATTCCAAGTCATTTTGACTTTTACAAATGAGATAAAGTGGTAATTAACCACTAGCATATGTTCATATGGTTCTTCATGCATGTAGAGTCTTCATGATATCTTCCAAGCCAAATGTGTAGGCTTGTGATTTACACCAACACTTCTCTCTTAGAAAGTGATACTGAATCTCAATATGTTTAGTCCTGGCATGAAAAACAGGATTAGCAGCTAAATATAATGAACTCATGTTATGTCCATGAATAGTGGGTGTACTCAGGATGATGTCAAAACTCTTCATAAGATTCTTAAGCATAATCTTTGGTAGCCAAAAAAGAAGTGTCATAGCTATACCTTGTAGGTTGCCATTTGTGTCTTGATGACCTTCTGATTTCTCCACTTCTTGAGGTTTCTGGTTCATCACATTCTGGATCAAACCTTGGCACTTCTTCAACTTCAACCTGTACTTCATTGTTCTCCTCTTCATCAAATATTTGAACCTTTGATTTACCTTTCTTTTGATTCACAATTTCTTCATCACCTGCATGAACATTAAGTGTACCTGCATACCAAGTACCTTCCTCATCAAATGTAACATCCTTAGACACAAGGAATTTTTTTGTGGATGGACTCCACAACCTATATCCCATCTGCTTATCATCATATCCAATGAACACATATTTTTCAGCTTTAGGTTCCAATTTATGCCTCAATTGAGATGGCACATATGCATATGCCAAACATCCAAATACTTTGAAATGATCTAGAGTAGGTCTCTTACCCCACCATGCCTCATATGGTGTCATACCCTGCAAAGCTTTACATGGTAATATATTGACCAAATATGTAGCTGTATTTACAGCCTCAACCCACAAGTAATTTGGGCAATATTTCTCCTTCATCATGGATCTTGCAAACTCAGCAAGAGTTCTATTCCTCCTTTCTGCTACACCATTTTGTTGAGGAGAGTACCTGCAAGTAATTTTCCTTTTTATACCTGCATTCCACAGGTAATCACTGAACTCACTAGAGAAATACTCTCCCCCTCCATCTGACCTTAGTCTCTTCAACTTTTGACCTGTAATTCTCTTTGCATACACATGATAATGTTTGAATGTATTGAATACCTATGACTTATCTTTGATCACATAGATAGTGATCCATCTGGTAGCATCATCAACATAAATCACATAATACCTTGAACCATTGATATTGAAATCCTTTGATGGTCCCCACACATCTGTGTGTACCAACACAAGCTTCTCTGAATACATAAAACCATGCTTGGAATAAGATTGCTTATGAGCCTTACCTAATTGATATGTCTCACATTTGTATGTCATATGTTGACCTGAACCATTAGGCAATCCAAGCACTCAACCATTGTTAACCATATCTTTAATACCTCTTTCATTAAAATGTCCAAGCCTTTTGTGCAAAAGATCTAACTCTCAGATCTTATGTCCTCCGTAAGTGTACAAGGCATGACCAATGTTACCTTGAATCTTCAATGTGAAGAGTCTTCCTTCTTTCTTCCTTGAAACAATTTGTTTATACCCTTTGCTAGGGTCTTCCACAAAAACTCCTTCATTAGTGAACCTAACTTCATAACCTTTTTCAACAATTTGTCCTACACTTATCAGATTCTTTGGAATTCTAGGTACATACAAAACCTTACTCAAGAGAGTACTTCCATCCTTGGCCTTCAGTGATCCAATTGACTTCACATTATGCTTTATATTTCACATGTCAGAACTACATGATTAGTTAGCTTACTCTCCAAATCAGTCATCAAAGCTATGTTGCCACTCAGGTGATTGCTACACCCTGAGTCAATGTAGAAGACTCTTTAGTCTTCACTTTGCCTTTCACAAAGGTGCATTCATTATTAATGTTGAATCCTCCTTCTGATCTGAAGCATAATTGTAGTAGGTATTGTTGTATTGTTGACTTTAGAATCCTCTACCTACATTTCTTCCAAAGTAGCCTCTACTACCTCTACCTCTGAAATTACCTCTTTGATTTCTGCCACCTCTTCCTCTTGAATTAAAGTTCTGATTATATCCACCATTATTCTGAGTATTATGCCAACAATCATTAGCTAAATGATTTGTCTTACCACAAATCCAGCAAGCTTTGACTCCATCTTTATTACTTCTACCTCTTCCTCTACCTTTACCACCTCCTCTTCCTCTTAGGAAGTTAGCCTGGCTAGTTGTCCCTTCATCTTCATTTGCTTGTTGCTTCCCTTTGCTATTCTTCTTCTTATCCTTTGAATACATTGCTTGACCTGCACTTTTATCACCTTCACCTTTGACATGCTGCTCAAAGGTTAGCATGTGTCCTTGCAACTGATTTAAGTCAGGAGTAAAATGATCTAGTGATAATTCAATAGCCAAAATGAATGGCTTCCATTTGTCATCACCTCTCAAACCTGTAAGGATTTGCCTTACCAGTTTATCCTCCTCAATATCTTCATCAACTACTCCTAATGCATCTGCAATGTCCTTCATTCTTGTTACATAATCTGAGATGGAATGAGAGGCCTTCTTCTTGAATGTGGTAAATTGTGCCCACAATGGTGCTTTCCTTGACTTTGTGGTGTTTTGGAAATGCTCCTCCAAAGCATTCCATATATCACTTGCACTTTCAAGACCTCTAATGTGAGGTAGCAAGTAGTCATTAACTGCCATGTAGATAATGCTCCTTGCTTGAGCATCTCTTTTCATCCAAGTCTTCAAATCTGACAATTCCTCCCTAGTTGGAACACTAGGATATCTAAAATGAGGCTTTTCTTCTTCACCTGTAATATAACCTATCAAGTCTTTGCTCATAAGATGAGCTTCCATCCTCATTGACCATGCCGGATAGTTCTCTCTATCCAACTTCTCTATCTGAAGAGAATCTCCCATCCTTTCTTCACTTGTGTATTAAATCCTTCTAGCTTTATGAGGAATAAGGTTACCTTTACTTCAAATGATACTCCTTTTGTCTTCCTTGATATCTTTTGGCCTCCTTCTCAAGCTTTGCTCTCAAGCTTTCACCTTTCAAATCTTCAATTGTTGAATTCTTTATGACTGCAGTAGTCGGGGTCCTCCTTTCTTCAATTTTGTACTTCCTGCTCTGATACCACTGATGGAGAGTGTTAATCTCCAAAAGAACAAGCTGCTCTTGAAGTTAGAGCACCTCTATATCAAGAGTAACTCAAAACCTTTACCAATTTAGAGGATCAATGATCAATTATCAAAATTTTTTATAAACTGTGAAGAAGATGACTACGCAGAAAGTCTGTTGCACACAACTCACTCATTGACTTATCAAATGTGTAAAGTTTTTTATAAAACTTTGTAGAAGGTGTTGCATATAGTGTTTGCACCTCTTCCAAGTTAAATCATTCCAAAAGGTTCAGTATATCTTGAGAAATGATCTTAACAAGTCACATATGTCTAAAACTGTAGTTCTTTATAGTCGACTTTCACACCTGTAACTTCTTAAGCTTGGTTCTCTCAAACTAGAACCTGTTTAATCAAATGATTTTACTCATAGGTAGCTTACCTTCCAACATAAATAATGAGTCCTTGTTTGCTCACAACTTTACACTGTGGAAGGAGAACTGACCAAAACATTAGCATCGAATTTTGCACCTTCTACAACTTCTCTTCTTTTCATTTACACATGTAAATGTTCCTACACTCAATTCTCTCAGCCTGATCACAATTAGAAGTTGAAAATTTGTACAGAGGTCAATCAACTACAGACTTAAACTTGTGCAAAAGCAATTCACAAAAGATTGAACACAGAAGGAGAACTCTCAGAAATATCGGGTGCAACTTTTGTTCATTTCAAGAAAACTTTACATCTGAGTGATGAGAGAGATCTTACTCACTTCTAAAATGTCTAATGACTCATACAACATCTAATTTCTCTATTCACATGCTCTCCCATATTTGCCCCAACATTTTTACTTGTATATATAGGCAAATATGTACAACCTCATAACCATACAAAAGTATAAGTGAGCTATCTCTGAATTAATGTACATATGTATACACATCTTCATCCTTTGAACATATGCTTCATATCTTGATCTTTTCTTCAGTCCTTGACTTCAAACCTTCATAAAAAATTCAATTGTTGATTGCGCTGCACCAATAGCTCCCCCTCAATCATCAATTGAGGTTTTCTCTATCTTCTTTATACCTGCCATGTCTTTGAATCTTTGTAGCTTTGGTCCATCCAAGCTTTTGGTTAGCATATCAGTTATCTGATCTTTTGTTGAAGTATGTATTACTTCAATCTCCTTATCCATCACCTTCTCTCTTAGAAAGTGATAGTGAATCTCAATATGTTAAGTCCTGGTATGAAAAACAGGATTAGCAGCTAAATACAATGAACTCATGTTATCTCCATGAATAGTGGGTGTACTCTGGATGATGTCAAAACTCTTCATAAGATTCTTAAGCATAATCTTTGGTAGCTAGAAAAGACGTGTCATTGCTATACCTTGTAGGTTGCCATTTGTGTCTTGATGACCTTCTGATTTCTCCACTTCTTGAGGTTTCTGGTTCATCACATTCTGGATCAAACCTTGGCACTTCTTCAACTTCAACCTGTACTTCATTGTTCTCCTCTTCATCAAATATCTGAACCTTTGATTTACCTTTCTTTTGATTCACAATTTCTTCATCACCTGCATGAACATTAAGTGTACCTGCATACCAAGTACCTTGCTCATCAAATGTAACATCCTTAGACACAAGGAATTGTTTTGTGGATGGACTCCACAACCTATATCCCATCTGCTTATCATATCCAATGAACACATATTTTTCAGCTTTAGGTTCCAATTTATGCCTCAATTGAGATGGCACATATGCATATGCCAAACATCCAAATACTTTGAAATGATCTAGAGTAGGTCTCTTACCCCACCATGCCTCATATGGTGTCATACCCTCCAAAGCTTTACATGGTAATCTATTGACCAAATATGTAGCTGTATTTACAGCCTCACCCCACAATTTTTCTCCTTCATCATGGATCTTGCAAACTCAGCAAGAGTTCTATTCCTCCTTTCTGCTACACCATTTTGTTGAGAAGATTACCTGCAAGTAATTTCCCTTTTTATACCTGCATTCCACAAGTAATCACTAAACTCATTAGAGAAATACTCTCCTCATACACATGATAATGTTTGAATGTATTGAATACCTCTGAATTATCTTTGATTTCAAAGATAGTGATACATCTGGTAGCATCATCAACATAAATCACATAATACCTTGAGCCATTGATATTGAAATCCTTTGATGGTCCCCACACATCTCTGTGTACCAACTCAAGCTTCTCTGAATACATAAAACCATGCTTAGAATAAGATTGCTTATGAGCCTTACCTAATTGACATGCCTCACATTTGTATGTCATATGTTGACCTGCAACATTAGGCAATCCAAGCACTGAACCATTGTTAACCATATCTTTAATACCTCTTTCATTAAAATGTCCAAGCCTTTTGTGCCAAAGATCTAACTCTGAGATCTTATGTCCTCCATAAGTGTACAAGGCATGACCAATGTTACCTTGAATCTTCAATGTGAAGAGTCTTCCTTCTTTCTTCCCTGAAACAATGTGTTTATACCCATTGCTAGGGTCTTCCACAAAAACTCCTTCATTAGTGAACCTAACTTCATAACCTTTTTCAACAATTTTTAATACACTTATCATATTCTTTGGAATTGTAGGTACATACAAAACCTTACTCAAGAGAGTACTTCCATCCTTGGCCTTCAGTGATCCAATTGACTTCACATTGTGCTTTATATTGTCACCTGTCGGAACTAAATGATTACTTACCTTAGTCTCCAAGTCAATCATCAAAGCTATGTTGCCACTCAGGTGATACCCTGAGTAATTGTAGAAGACTCTTTAGTCTTCACTTTGCCTTTCAAAAGTTGCATTCATTATCAGTGTTAAATCCTCCTTCTGATCTGAAGCATAATTGTAGTAGGTATTGTTGTATTGTTGACTTTGGAATCCTCTACCTGCATTTCTTCCAAAGTAGCCTCTACTACCTCTAGCTCTGAAATTACCTCTTTGATTTCTGCCACCTCTTCCTCTTGAATTAAAGTCCTGATTATATCCACCATTATTCTGAGTATTATGCCAACAATCATTAGCTAAATGATTTGTCTTACCACAAATCCAACAAGCTTTGACTCCATCTTTATTACTTCTACCTCTTCCTCTACCTTTACCACCTCCTCTTCCTCTTAGGAAGTTAGCCTGGCTAGTTGTTCCTTAATCTTCATTTGCTTGTTGCTTCCCTTTGCTATTCTTCTTCTTATCCTTTGAATACATTGCTTGACCTGCACTTTTATCACCTTCACCTTTGACATCCTGCTCAAAGGTTAGCATGTGTCCTTGCAACTAATTTAAGTCAGGAGTAAAATGATCTAGTGATAATTCAATAGACAAGATGAATGGCTTCCATTTGTCATCACCTCTCAAACGTGTAAGGATTTGCCTTACCAGTTTATCCTCCTCAATATCTTCATCAACTGCTCCTAATGCATCTGCAATGTCCTTCATTCTTGTTACATAATCTGAGATGGATTGAGAGGCCTTCTTCTTGAATGACTACACAAAAAGTCTGCTGCACACAACTCACTCATTAACTTATCAAATGTGTAAAGTTTTTTATAAAACTTTGCACAAGGTGTTGCCTATAGTTTGCGCACCTCTTCCAAGTTAAATCATTCCAAAACTTTCAGTATATCTTGAGAAATGAGCTTAACAAGTCAGCTATGTCTAAAACTATAGTTCTTTATAGTTGACTTTCACACCTGTAACTTCTTAAGCTTGGTTCTCTCAAACTAGAACCAGTTTAATCAAATGCTTTTAGTCATAGGTAGCTTACCTTCCAAGATAAAGAATGAGTCCTTGTTTGCTCAAAATTTTACCTTGTGTAAGGAGAACTGACCAAAACATTAGCATCGCATTTTGCATCGCCTCCAACTTCTCTTCTTTTCATTTACACATGTAAATGTTCCTACACTCAATTCTCTCAGCGTGATCACAATTAGAAGTTGAAAATTTGTACAGAGGTCAATCAACTATAGACTTAGACTTGTGTAAAAGCAATTCACAAAAGATTCAACAGAGAAGGAGAACTCTCAAAAATATCGGGTGCAATTTTTCTTCATTTCTGGAAAACTTTACATCTGAGTGATGAGAGAGATCTTACTCATTTCTAAAATGTCTAATGACTCATACAACATCTAATTTCTCTAATCACATGCTCTCTCATATTTGCCCGACATTTTTACTTGTATATATAGGCAAATATGTACAACCTCATAACCATACAAAAGTATAAGTGAGCTATCTCTGAATTAATGTACATATGTATACACATCTTCATCCTTTGAACATATGCTTCATATCTTGATCTTTTCTTTAGTCCTTGACTTCAAACCTTCATCAAAACTTCAATTGTTGATTGCCCTACACCAACAGCTCCCCCTCAATCATCAATTGAGGTTTTCTCTATCTTGTTTATACCTGCCATGTCTTTGAATCTTTGTAGCTTTGGTCCATCCAAGCTTTTGGTTAGCATATCAGCTATCTGATCTTTCGTTGAAGTATGTATTACTTCAATCTCCTTATCCATCACCTTCTCTCTTAGAAAGTGATACTGAATCTCAATATTTTTAGTCCTGGTATGAAAAACAAGATTAGCAGCTAAATACAATGAACTCATGTTATCTCCATGAATAGTGGGTGTACTCTGGATGATGTCAAAACTCTTCATAAGATTCTTAAGCATAATCGTTGGTATCCAAAAAAGAAGTGTCATAGCTATACCTTGTAGGTTGCCATTTGTGTCTTGATGACCTTCTGATTTCTCCACTTCTTCAGGTTTCTGGTTCATCACATTTTGGATCAAACCTTGGCACTTCTTCAACTTCAACCTGTACTTCATTGTTCTCCTGTTCATCAAATATCTGAACCTTTGATTTGCCTTTCTTTTGATTCATAATTTCTTCATCACCTGCATGAACATTAAGTGTACCTGCATACCAAGTACCTTGCTCATCAAATGTAACATCCTTAGACACAAGGAATTGTTTTGTGGATGGACTCCACAACCTATATCCCATCTGCTTATCATCATATCCGACGAACACATATTTTTCAGCTTTAGGTTCCAATTTATGCCTCAATTGAGATGGAACATATGCATATGCCAAACATCCAAATACTTTGAAATGATCTAGAGTAGGTCTCTTACCCCACCATGCCTCATATGGTGTCATACCCTGCAATGCTTTACATGGTAATCTATTGACCAAATATGTAGCTATATTTACAGCCTCACCCCACAATTTTTCTTCTTCGTCATGGATCTTGCAAACTCAGCAAGAGTTCTATTCCTCCTTTCTGCTACACCATTTTGTTGAGGAGAGTACCTGCAAGTAATTTCCCTTTTTATACCTGCATTCCACAAGTAATCACTGAACTCATTAGAGAAATACTCTCCCCCTCCATCTGACCTTAGTCTCTTCAACTTTTGACCTGTAATTCTCTCTGCATACACATGATAATGTTTGAATGTATTGAATACCTCTAACTTATCTTTGATCACATAGATAGTGATCCATCTGGTAGCGTCATCAACATAAATCACATAATACCTTGAACCATTGATATTGAAATCCTTTGATGGTCCCCACACATCTGTGTGTACCAACTCAAGCTTCTCTGAATACATAAAACCATGCTTGGAATAAGATTGCTTATGAGCCTTACCTAATTGACATGCCTTACATTTGTATGTCATATGTTGACCTGCAACATTAGGCAATCCAAGCACTGAACCATTGTTAACCATATCTTTAATACCTATTTCATTAAAATGTCCAAGACTTTTGTGGCAAAGATCTAACTCTGAGATCTTATGTCCTCCATAAGTGTACAAGGCATGACCAATGTTACCTTGAATCTTCAATGTGAAGAGTCTTCCTTCTTTCTTCCCTGAAACAATTTGTTTATACCCATTGCTACGGGTCCACAAAAACTCCTTCATTAGTGAACCTAACTTCATAACCTTTTTCAACAATTTGTCTTACACTTATCAGATTCTTTGGAATTGTAGGTACATACAAAACCTTACTCAAGAGAGTACTTCCATCCTTGGCCTTCAGTGATCCAATTGACTTCACATTGTGCATTGTATTGTCACCTGTCGGAACTACATGATTAGTTACCTTACTCTCC
>CM035439.1:70071601-70076601 GCA_020310875.1 Ceratopteris richardii
AAGAACTTATAAGCATAAGTTCCTATGTTCCTTCCTTCAAGTGGTGTCTTCATGAAGTAATCCAAGCCAAATTGTGAAGGCTTGAATTGCACCAACAGCTCCCCCTCAAGCCAAACACTTTGGCTTAATTCTTCATCTTCAGTCTTCAATCACATCCTGCAATCCAATCATGGATTTGAATCTGCATAATTTGTTTCCATCCAAAGCTTTAGTGAGTAAATCTGCACATTGCATATTAGTAGACACATAGGTCAACTGAATGTCTTTGCTTAGCAACTTCTCTCTCACATAGTGGTAATGAACCTCTATGTGTTTTGTTCTAGCATGATATATTGGATTAGCTGCAAGGTGGAGAGAGCTTGTGTTGTCACCAAAGATAATTGGGGGTCTAGTGTATAGGCCTAACTCTGTATACAAAAGCTTTAACCAAGTAGCTTCTTGAGTGGCATTGGCTAGCCCTCTATACTCTGCTTCAGTGGATGACAATGCCACTGTTGGTTGTTTCTTGGCTGACCAAGAAATAGGTTTATCACCTGCAAAAGATAAGTATCCTAATGTGCTCCTCCTATCATCCTTGCATCCTGCCCAATCTGCATCTGAATACACTTTAATGTCAATATCTGATGTATAAGGAAAGTACAAACCATGGTTCTGAGTTCCCTTTAGATACTTCAAGATCTTCTTTGCAGCCTCAAGGTGAGGTACCCTTGGTTTGTGCATGAATTCACTTAGCACACTAACTCCATATGCTATGTCAATTCTGGTCAAGGTAGCATAATTCAAACTACCTACCATACTTTGATATCCTGTAATGTCTTGGACTTCATCCCCTTCATGAGCACTTAGCTTTAGGTTGACCTCCATTGGAGTACTTGAGACTTTAGCATCCTATAGGTTAAACTTCTTCAACATGTCTTGTACATATTTTTTCTGAGTGATATATATACCTGAATTAGTATAAACTAATACAAGTCCTAGAAAGTATTTCAATAATCCAAGGTCATTGATCTTAAACTCCTTCATCATCTGTTTTTTTATGCTTCTGATTCCTTGGACATCATTACCTGTAATGATGATGTCATCAACATAAACACAGAGATAGATTACCTCTGAATTGCTCCTTTTGATAAACAATGAAGTATCTGCCTTGCTCATAGTAAACCCTTGGTCTTGGAGGTATGTTGTCAGCCTGTAGTTCCATGCCCTAGGTGCCTGCTTCAATCCATATAGAGCCTTCTTCAATTTACAAACATAATTTACCTTCTTAGGGTCTTCATAGCCAGGTGGTTGTGACATGTAGACTTCTTCAGATATCCATCCATTCAAGAAAGCATTCTTGACATCTAATTGGTACATGTTCCAATTTTTGGATGCAGCTACACTCACCAATACTCTGATTGTTGGCATCTTAGCCATAGGAGAAAATGTCTCCTCATAATCAATGCCTTGGGTTTGTGCAAAACCCTTGGCTACCAACCTAGCTTTGTACCTATTGATTGTACCATCAGAGTTCCTCTTTAGTTTGTAGATCCATCTGGATCCTATCACCTTCATAGAGTCCTTCTTTGGTACCAAATCCCATGTGTCACTCTCCTTGAGAGCTTCTATTTCTTCATCCATAGCTCTTTTCCATTCTGGTTTGGTGATTGCCTCTTCATATGAACCTGGTTCTTCACTTAACAAGTCCTTTGCAAGATAAATTGAATGCTTAGTAACAAGAGATGTATCATATCTATATCTGATAGGTTTCTTACTTTCTCTTTGAGATCTCCTTATTGCTTGAGTTGAAGATTCTTGTATATCCTCACGCTTCTTCATTTTCATCTTGCCTCTGGACTTCCATGCCTTGAATTCTTCACGATTGATTGTGTCATCATCTTCTGAACTTGAGTCGTCCTTCTGGATTGGTTCCTCCCTTGAGAGTTTTGGAAATTCCTCTTCCAAATCATAGGGTAGACTAACCTTCCTGCAATCATTCTCATACCATGAGTCATTCTCATCAAAGATGACATCTCTGCTTACCTTGAACCCTTTATTGGTTGGGTTGTAGAATCTGTACCCTTTTTTATTCAAGTCATAACCAATGAAAATACATTTTTCTGCTTTAGGGTCTAGCTTTCCCCTTACCTGTGAGGGAATATGCACATATGCTATACAACCAAAAATTTTGCAATGATCCAATGATGGTCTCTTACCATGCCAAGCTTCATAAGGTGTCATTCCATCAAGTGATTTTGATGGCAACCTGTTTATGAGATATGTGGCAGTAGATACACTCTCTGCCCAAAGATAATTTGGCAACTTCTTTTCATTAAGCATGGACCTAGCTGTTTCAACAATAAGCCTATTCCTTCTTTCAGCTACCCCATTTTGTTCAGGTGAGTACCTTGTGGTTATCTCCCTTTTGATGCCTCTTTCCTGCAAGAAGTCCTCAAACTCATTTGAGAAGTATTCACCTCCTCCATCTGACCTTAGCTTCTTCAAGTTCCTTCCTGTTTGATTTTCAACTAGTGCAAGATATCTTTTGAAACAATTAAACACTTCATCCTTGTGCTTCATAAAGTATAACACAGTCCATCTGCTATAATCATCAATGAAAGACACATAGTACCTTGATCCTGAAATGGAGGGATCCTTGCTAGGTCCCCAAACATCTGTGTGCACTAAGTCTAGGTAGTCTTCATGCATAAAACCTTTCCTTGAGTAGGGAAATCTGTGAGACTTACCAAACTGACAAGCACCACATTTGTAAATCATGTGTTGCTTGGATACATTAGGTATCCCAAGCACACATTGGTCCCTGCACATTTGCTTTAAGGTCCTTTCACCTATGTGACCTAACCTTTTGTGCCATATTTCTAATTCTGAAAGTGTTTGATCCTTGTAATTGTATAAAGCAATGTTTTTGGTGTCTTCTAGCTCAAAAGTAAATAATCTACCTGATTTTTCTCCCTTGGCTATCCTTTTGAATCCATGTCTTGGGTCCTCCACATATGCTCCATGTTGATTGAACCTGACCTGCAAACCTTTCTCCACAATCTAACCAACACTCATTAAGTTTTTGGTAATGGTTGGTACATAAAGTACCCTGCTCAATAGGTTCTGGTTACCATCACAAGTTTTTACATTTCCAATCTTTACTACAGAATGCTTAGTATCATCAACTGTCTGTACTTGATGTTTGCCCTTTGGTTTCTCAAGATCAGATAGTGCCACATTGCCAACTACATGATTAGAACATCCTGAATCAATATAAAACAGATGATCATCATTGATACCTGACTTGGAAGTCATATTCATGATCAATAGGGAGTCATCTTGCTCCTTTGTGTAGTTGTTGTAGTCTTTCCTATTTCTGAATCCTCCTTGGTAGTTACCATTATAGTTGTTGTTGTGATTGTTGTTGTAGTTATTGTTGTAGCCATTGTAGCCTTGGTGTTGGTTGAACCTTCCTCTGCCTTGAGAGTATCCACCTCTTTGATAGCCTCTTCCTCCCTGATTTTTGTAGTTTCTGTAGCACTCATCTGTGGTGTGGTTAGAAAGTCCACAAATGTTGCATGGTGATGAATTGTAGAGTCTCCCCCTACCTTGCTTACCTCCTCTGCCCCTGCCTCTTGAAGATCTACCTCTCCCTGCATAGTTGGCTTGGGAAGTACAACCTTCATCTTCTTGCTTTTTACCTTTACCTTTGTCTTTAATCTTTCTATCAGTATATAGGGCAGAAGGAGTGTTACCTTTAGATGTATCTCCAACCTTTGTGAACTTTGCTTCATGTGTAAATAGTTGGCCCATCAGAGTTGTGAGATCTGGGGTATGCATGTCCATGTAGAGATCCATTGCAGTGGTGAAGCTTTCCCACTTATCATCTGCCTTTAGTCCATTGGTTACTTGCCTTACTATTTGTTCCTCTTCAATCTCCTCTCCACAAGGGTTGTGAATTCAATCCACAATTGATTCTTCCTGGCCCTTGTATTAGATGAAAAATATGATGACAAGGTTTCCCAAGTTCCTTGGGAAGTCTTACAATTCCTGATGTGAGGTAAAAGGAAATCAGATATAAAGTTAAGAAGATAAGACCTTTCCAATGCATCTTTTGCACACCATGTATTAAGCCTTTCTTGTTCTTCCTTGGTGGGTAGACCCCTTGCTTTGAATGAGGGCAATTCCTCATCTCCTGAGATGAATCCAAATAGACTTCTTCCTTGTAGATAGGTCTTCATCCTCAGAGACCAAGCTTGATAATCATTCCTGTCCAATTTATCAATGAATGAAGGAAAACCATCTCCCATGTTACCTTGTTTGCTCTGATACCACTGTTGGGAAAGATGGATGGATCCTCCAGAAGATTAAGTAGGTGCTGCTAATCCTGCTTTGCACCAGCCCTCAGTGACTCCAGATATGATTAGTAGACACCCTTAGCTTCCAAATGATACCAAGAAATGCTATATGTACTTTGGAAAAAGTTTGGGTAATGACTTGATCAAAACAGATGAGTTTGTGAACCATAAAGCTAGAAAAACTTTATATTTTGGTGTTGATACCTGCTCAGTCTTTCACTCAGTATGACCAGTACACTTACAATTGGCAAAATTCCTTCTAGAGGTATTCTATTTGCTTAGTAAGCTACCATTCGCAAGTGGAATCATTCAAAATGATAAACTATACTAGGAGAAATCACTTTAGCAAATTTATGGACATCCCCGACATTTTAGGAAGTATGCAAACAAATACCAGTGAGCACTTCGACGGCGATTTCTTGCAATTGGCTGAACCAAGTTGCTTCAAACTTTGTATGCTTGTAGTATGCTTTGAGCTGGATCCACAAAGCTTTGAATCACTTGATTTGGTGAAGTAGGCACTGAGACATGCCTCTTTGAAGTTGACAGACTTGAAATGGTACACTCAGAGAACACAGAGTTGATGAATGTAAATATATCTATTAATTGACATAATTGTACAATCTCATTAGCATGATAACCATAGCTAGATGAGGTAATGAG
>CM035439.1:70079101-70206601 GCA_020310875.1 Ceratopteris richardii
ATTCAACTACCAAATATTTCAAGATTTGATGCTTCCTAACTTCCTCGTGGTTGTAGAACACTTTCACAAGGGTAAATGTGAGGGATTTTTAGAAGAGGTTGATCATATAGAGTCCCATAAGAGTTATGCTAATTAATCAAGTATGTGGGTTTGGTTTCTATTGCACCAATAGCTCCCCGTCAAGCGTAACATGCTTGGTCTTCATTCCTCCTTGATCTCTTGCAAACCAATCATCAATTTGAATATGTTCATCTTGGTCCCATCCAAAGACTTTTGTCAGTATATCTACACATTGTAAATGAGTTGATACATAGGATACTTGAAAATCCTTTCTAAGAAATTTCTCCCTTACATAATGATTGTGCACTTCAGTGTGCTTAGTCCTTGCATGATATACAAGATTGGTAGCCAAATGAAGTGAACTAGTGTTATCTCCAAAGATTATTAGAGTCTAAGTGTGTAACTCCAAATGTACATAGATTTGCGTAAGCAACATAGATTCTTGTGTTGCATTTGCTAGCCCTCTGTATTTTGCTTCTGTAGATGAAAGACCAGAGTTGGTTGCTTTTTAGATGACCATGATATAGGTTTTGAACTTGTGAAAGATAGGTACCCTGAGGTGCTCCTCCTATCATCCTTGGAGCCAGCCCAATTTTCGTCAGAATAAATTTTTATGTCCAAGTTAGAAGTGGAGGGATAAAACAACCCTTCATTCATGGTGCCCTTTAGGTACTTTAGCACCCTTTTGCAGCTTCCATGTGAGGCTTCCTTCGTGCATGCATAAACTAACTTAATGTACTTAATCCATAGGCAATGTCTACTCTTGTTAGGGTAGCATAATTGAGACTAGCTACTAGTTGTTGATAACATGTGACATCCTCAAGGAGTTCTCCTTCATGAGAACTAAGCTTATGGTTGAGTTCCATAGCAGTACCTACAATTTTGGTGTTCTCCATCTTGTTACCAACATATCATGAATATATTAAATTCTTCCATTAGTTGAGCTTTAACCTGTTTGATGACATTAGCATCATTCCCTGGAATGATAATGTCATCCACATAGACACATAAGTATCTGTTCTCCATCTTAGATTTTACCAATATATCATGAATATATTAAATTCTTCCATTAGTTGAGCTTTAACCTGTTTGATGACAAGTATCATTCCTTGTAATGAATAAAGAAGAATCTGCCTTATTAGCCACAAAACCTTGATCCTGCTCTCCATTCTTTCTTCTTACTAGCTTCTACAAATGAAGAAGGTTCTTTTGTCATAGAGTCTTTAGTGATACACACAGAATGCTTGGTGACTAATGATGTATCATAGCCATACCTTATGGGCTTTTTACTCTCCCTTTGAGATCTCTTGTGTGCTTGATTGGAGAACTCTGGAATGTCTTCCAATTGCTTCATATCGGCCTTGCCTTTTGACTTCCAAGGCTTGAGATCAATTTGCTCTTCATCCTTTGAATTGATGTCTTTTGGTAATTGTTGATCTTCTTAAGTGAGAGTTGGAAAATCATTTTCCAAATCATACGGTAACTTGATCTTCCTGCAATCATCTTCAAACCATGAAATATTTTCATCAAATACTACATCCCTACTAACTATAAATCCTTTGTTAGTGGGATTGTATAGCCTATAACCCTTCTCATTTTGGTCATACCCAATGAATATACACTTTTCGCCATGAAATTCCTTCTGGAACCTTTAGAAAGGAGAGACTTTATGTGCCATATGGAAAACATGCAATTAGACTGTTCAGTGACCTTTCTAAAGACTTTTTGTGCTCTTGTCTCAATGTCCTCAAGAAACATGGGTTCTTCCTCCTTAAATCTATGAAGTCTATTTTTTATCTATATTTGTATCTATATTCATGCCTATTTTCAATCTGAGGAGCTTATATGTTATATAGTCTTGTGGATGACTCCCAAGAGATTATATTTTTGGTTACATTCAAAAGGTGAATTTGGGGTTTGTCTAGATTCATGTTGGTAAATATTTAATCATTCTGAGGTTTTTGTGTTTTCAATGTCAGGAGCTTTGGAGCTGATCTACTATATAGTCTAGTGGTTGATGACCATGAGCTTATTGTTGCACCTTCATTTTGAGGATGAATTTGGGCTTTGTTTGGGTTCATTCTCGTATTTATTAAATCATTCTTGGGTTTCTCTATTTCTCATTCTTAAGAGCTCATGGGCTCATATGTTATATAGTTTGGTGATTAACTACATATACTTAAAGTTGTAGCTTCATTTTGAGGGTGATTTTGGGTCTATTTGGATTCACTGGTATATATCAGATGGTTTTGGGGTTTGTCTATTTTTAAAATGAAGAGTTCAAGAGCTGAATCCTAAATCTTGAGCTACTATAGAGTTTGGTGGTTGACTATTTTGAGCTTGTAGTTGCTCTTTCATTTTGAGGGTGCATTAGGGATTTGTTTGGACTCATTATGGTACATTTTGGGGTTTGTTTATTTTCAATGTGGAGAGCTCAAGATCTGATCTTCTTTATAGTTTGGTGGTTGAGCATGATGAGCTGCTAGTTGCACTATCATTTTGAGGGTGCATTTGCGCTTTTTATAGATTCATTTTTATATCTGAAATCATTCTATGACTTGTCTATTTTCAATCTAAATAGCTGAGAGCTGAGGGGCTAATCTAATATATAGTCTGGTGGTTGACTACCATGAGCTTGTTGTTGCACTTTCTTTTTGAGGGTGCATTTGGGATTTTTCTAGATTCATTATGGTACATTTTGGGGTTTATTTATTTTCAATCTGGAGAGCTTAAGATCTGATCTGCTATATAGTTCGATGGTTGAATATGATGAGCTTTTAGTTGCACTACCATTTTGAGGGTGCATTTGGGATTTTTCTGAATTCATTTTTTTATATATGAAATCATTCTATGGCTTTTCTATTTTCAATCTCAATCGCTGAGAGTTGAGGAGCTGATTTTCTATATAATCTGGTTGTTGACTACCATGAGCTTATAGTTACACTTTCATTTGGAGGTTGATTTCAATGCTTATCTTGATTCATTCTGGCATATTTCAAATGATTTTGTGGTTTCTTTGTTTTCAATTTGAGGAGCTTAGGAGTTGATATGCTATATAGTCTAGTAGTTGACGACCATGAGCTTATAGTTGCACTTTAATTTTGACGTTGCATGTGGGATTTGTCAAGAGTCCATGGCACTTTCATTGCGAGCGTGAATTGTCAGGTAAACTTTGAGATAATAGTGTGCATGTTTGTGCTATGCAGAGCTATAAGAATTGACCTGGTTATGATTGATTATTTCTAGTATTTGCATTACACAATCTTGTATACTTTCAAGAGATTAACACCCCACTCAACATTCAACAAGCTGTTTTCAGGTATCTCTATTTTCATTCTTGGAAAAATTAAAGATCAATGTTGTCTAGTTCATGTATTCTTGTTGTCCTTCTTTGCAGGCTTCAAACTCGGCATCACATGAGGATTCCCCTCCGAAACAAATGTTTTTGGTTCAAATATCTCTACTCGGACTAGTTCTTCAATACCTCAAACTGACCATAACATATTTCTAGATTATGGTTGGTCTTGGTAAGCTGATTTCCTTGCCTCTATGCTGGATTTTGTTTTAAAGGTAGGAAAGGTGCATGCATTGATAAATATAAGTGCACCGTTGAGAGGTTAATTTGAAGCTCTAGAGTTTTGGATTTCTAGAATGATTATGACATGCTATCATAGTGTGTGTTTGGTTGGATAGCCAATAATGATAGCTACATTAGATATCTATATTGGAATGGCCCATCATCAATCAAGATTTTATTTGATAATTTAAGGAGGTACACATTCAGTGCTTCTAATAGATTTATCTCACCAATGACATAAGATTTTGCTTTTGCTATGCATTACAAGAGCATATGCGCATCTCTGAGAGATTCATTAGCTGGATATTTTCCTTCCATAAGTAACATAATTGTTGAAAGTTTGGTTTTACCATATAGGATGACTCTTTCCAAGATATTGAAGTGTTAAGTGATTATCAAATAGTTTCATTGCCTAATATTTCTTTTGGTTGAAAATAGGTGCTCATCAAATACACTTCCAAGTTAGACATGTAGTAAAGAATCGTAGATATGTGGTTGCTGACATGTTTAAGAAGTTCAAACAACATGGAGGCTCTAAGGTTCTATTATGCATGAGATCAATTTCCTTAAACCAGGTGTGGGCATATGTATGTTCAAGCATGCATTTGGGTGTGAGCATGTTATGTGAAGGGTTTCTCTATGCTTTGTGAATATATTATATGCATGTTCACACATGCACAACTAAGAAACTAAGTGAACTTGGATAAGTGAACATGCATGCACACATATGCTATATCTTTTTGAGAATGAGAAAAGACTACATTGGAAACAGAGGACAAGTGAATACATGTTTGAAGTGAATACATGTTTGAACATGACTGTAATGGACATACATGTAATTAAGTGCAAGTAGGCATATGTTCTTTACTTATGTAAATAGATTCATGAAGATTGAGCTACGTTGTATGACTTAATATATATCGACTGTGTACATATGCTTTTGACAACAGATAGACATTGATGACTCAACAAAATGGGTGATTGTTCGCAAAGCCCATGACATTGATGACTCAACAAAATGGATGATTGTTTGTAAAGCCCATACGAAATCAGGACTTTGTTATGAAGATTTACTTAACATTGATGTTGTTTTTCTATAAGGGAAGGATAGCTACTAATGTGGATTTAATGCTTTACTATTCTAAAGGTTTATTTCCAAGCATTCTCCATGGATTTAATGCTTTACTATTTTGCATATAGTATACCCATGTGAGATATATCAGACTATCAGTAAAGACTGTTCTAGTATACCCATGTAACATATATCATACTATGAGTAAAGACTGTTCTACATCTAAAGCAACTTTTCATTGATGAAGTATTGAATTTTCCATGTTGGAATGCATCCATATTGTCAAAGAATTATTGAGTGTGTCTTCCCAAAAAAATGCATGTCATTCGACAAGGATTATTTAGAATAAATTTGGCATATGATGCAAAGAAAAATTTGGCCTATCATATGAAAAGTTGCGCTAGCTGTGAATTTTAGGTACTGAGATGGAAATTAATATAAAAACTCATGAGAGGTTTCTTTACAGTTGAGCCATGAAAGGACTACATAAGTCTCTTAATGGTTCTTGACTAAATGATCTCTTTGAGCTTTTCAATGTTCATGGGGCTGTACGCAGTTACTTTATGGGACATGAGGGAGTGAGGACGGAGGTCCCATATCTACTAAGCTTTTTCAAGAGCTTTGAAAGAGTAGGACAGACCTTTAATGGCGTTTGACCAAGTGCGCCTTTGAGCAGCTCGACGTGCATATGGTTGTATTCACTTTGTGGAACTTGAGGTCCCAGACGTACTATGTCAAGTCACACGTACTTGAGTGAAACTCCAGCGTGATTGCTAACATTCTCATCTCAGAAAGCGATACCTTCTGGTATTTGTAAACATCATACTTCCATGGTCAACTTAATGCCATGGATAGTTGTATAAGATTTTTTTATGAAAACCTGCCGTTGGTCTTTTTTTTTCCCCTAAAAAAAGTTCAACAAGAGTCTACTCTCTCAAATTTTAATTAATAAAAAGAACAATCGTACAAGTGAACGGGCTTAGCACCCATGAGACTCCCCAAATCCCACAAAGCAGAGGTTGCTTAAAATTTGCTAGAAAATATTATAACGACGGTTGACAACCTTTTCGTCCCCTTCATGAGGGGGTCCACTTGCTTTTAATCTTACTACTCTTGGGAAAAAACGCTCAGGGCTTCTTACAATTGGAAGTTCTTTTGCCTAAAAGGAAAAGAGATTTTTCGATCGACCATTCTTTAGGAGTGCTACCAAAGTTGGTAGCACATCTCTCTTTTCAGATCTTCTAGAGGGCCTTGCCTCTTATAGCATTCCACAATGCTGAGGAACAGCCGATCGCTTCACCCAATAATGCTTACTTTGAGTTGATTTTTCCATGCGGCAACATGATTCTCCCAAGGACCCACTAGATCGACATCAATTTGGGGCATGAAAAGAAGAGGTGTCCCAAGTTCTCATTGCCATGAAGGCACTATTTGCGGCTCCACAAATTTTGTTGGCTTTTACATTGGTCCAAATTTCCCTAGTGGAGGATTTGCCACATAACATGTGATTTTTTTATCTCGATGAGGGGATGCCAAAGGGATTGGAACTTAGAATCCCACTTGAAACTCGACCAATCCGGACGCCATCTCCTATTAAGTCTGACATGATAGTACACATTCTTCTTGAGTCTCTGAATTTTATCAACATTAATGTCATTGTAGTGCCATCTAAGACCCTCAAGGTGTGGGCAGTCATGCCTAATAATGAGGTGAGTCCTCGAGCACTCCCAAGCATTGCTTTTGCTCAGCAACAGGCACCATTCTTCATAGTCCACTCTCCTAGCTGAGTCAATGTCCTCAAATCTAATCCATTGGCAAGTTTCTTGATTCCAAGGTTTTTTGTTCCAAAGCTTCCTAGCGTTTTTGGAGGCTCCAAGACTCAACACCTCTAACACCCTTGATAAGGAACTAGATCAAATCATTTTTTCTAATATGGACTGCCCATTTCCAATCTTCATTGATCTTGGCAAATTGTTTCACTTTGTTCCAGCTCTTCCACAAAGAACAAACTAAGCTAGAGACTCGAGGAGTCACTAGATAGGGGAGAGAACAAAAGAGTGAGAAGATCAAAACCCTTTCAGCCTAGAAGGCCACAAGACTAAGAGCACTCTTGTTTCTAAAAAATATTTTGGCCTAAGACGCATCCCGATTGCTCCATGCTTTAATTAACCATTTGGATGCTAGCTTATTTTCCATTACATTTCCATTTACTTTGGAGAGCCCCTCCCAAATCTATATAATGAGGGCCTCTGCCCCCATTTGTACATGGTTAGAAGCTTGAGGAGCCTACTCCATACTCTTGGCAAGCTTGTTTCTAATCCATGTGAGTATACCCATTTCTTGGTCTACTCACTTTGAGTCTCTCACACTCTTTCTTTTGCGAGTACACTCTTCTTTTCATTTTGCTTCCGTGCATGTACTCTCTACATGGTATCGGAGCACTAGGTGGAGGTCTTGGTGGTGTGTTTGGTGATCATTTTGGTGGTGGTGGGGCTTCACTTTGGTCGTGTGCTTTCTCCTCATTGAGAGAAGCCTTTTTGCCATCAATTTTTTGGGACTCATCTTGCCCATTTACCCACCCTCCCATCCTTTCTCCCCATTTTCCCTCCGTCCCACCCTTACTCTTCGTGTTCTTTGATGATTTATGATCTGTTTAATGGTCAATCTTGAAGCATTGAGCTTACATCTCATTTGCTTTGGAGTGTTTATAAACACTCTTTCCATTTCATTTTAATGGCATGATTTGTGTATACTTTCATAATCGATGTTGAGGGATTTCTTGTCGTAATCCGTCAGGTATAGCCACTTTGATTCTGCTCCTCTTCGCATGTGCTTTTCAAACATCTTCACACCAGCCTCCGCTCACCTCCCTACCATCGGGTGGCATCGTGTCCTTCGTCTTGGCATAGTGACTAGAGTTAGTGTTAGTCTAGAGGTCTCCGAATCAAAACCTGGAATTACCATGTGCTGGTTACTTTGTTATTAGTCTTTCTACAAGCACATACTAGTGAATAAAGCCTGCTAAAGGAGGTATCTTCATCGAATACTCCAAAGTTAGAGAAATTGTTGGTTCTCGACATAGTTGCATCACAACAGAACCTCTAAATCCAATCATCCAATAGTTGCACAACCATTTGGTACCATAGGAAGGCGCATTCTAAACTCTTATCTTCTGTCTCGATCGCTTAGATCTAGAGAGAGAGAGAGACACTGTAGCACACATACTCCCTGCAACGACTAATCATCTACTTACCAAGAGTAGACATCTGTGGTGGTGAGAGAGAGAAAGAGAAAGAGAAAAGTGAAGCATATTCACTCATATGCTTGTTGAAGCTACTTTCTCTCTCTTGAATCAGGTGCACACATTGTCGAGGTCATCGATGCAAGGAAGTGTTCGATCTTGATCAGAAGCATTCGAAATATACTTGTAGATGGGAAGCTCTGTGTTGAGCGCACCATAGAGCTAAGAGATTGTACTTCGCCCCTATGGACTGTGAAGTCGGAGAAGGAGAACAAAGCTGTGTCTCTTTAGAGGGAAAGAGTGAGCAAGAAAGATAGTGACCAGTGCAGGACTCCACCTTGCACTCCAAGCTTTCATGCCAAAGAGAAGATGGCACATCGTCAGTGCTCACTTCAACTACAGCTGAGAAAGAGTCCATGACAAAGATGAATCAAGCAAACTGATCAATGTGTGCAATTAAACAAATAAGCTAAAGTCATATTACCGCACTGATGCCTTCACACCTTTACATCATCGATCATATTTATAGTCTACTACATTAAAGTTCACACTAATTTTGCCTTCACAGTTCACATGTAAATTCTTGAGCTAGTTTGATTTTCAACTAATGGGCTTTAAACTTTTGAACCATTGTAAAGGAATTTCTTTTCTAGTCTTTCCCTAGAGAATATTTTGAACCAAGAATCTATTCGACTTCTTACTTGAAAGATAAGCTTCCCAAAGGAACTTCATCTTTGGGCACACGTTCTAGCATCCAAGTAACCCATTTGGAAACTCCTCTCCATTTGACCGTCCCTTTGTAAACACATTGCATCAAGCATTTGACCGTCCCTTTGTAAACACATTGCATCAAGCATGCACATTGTAAGGGTGTTATTTTCTATTTCTCAAAAGGATACTTACCCCTACATTTGCAAGAACCTTTAATCATCTCATTAAGGGGTTATTTTTCTAGGGTGTCAACCCTCCTTTGCTAAGCCTCTCTCATCTTTTGGAGCACTCAAGGCACTAAGTGCCCATCTTTGTACAACAAATATAAACAAAGAGGATCTTTTGTGTGTGCATCTATGGGTTGGAGGCTAATCTAAGCCCACCCACAAGATGTCTCAAAGTTTCTAATCCTACTCTAAGGCTCAATTGGTGTGCAATGGGTTTCTAAGCTCCCCTCTTGCATCAACTCATCTCGATTTTTTATGCAAGCATAGGGCTACTCTAAGCCCCCCCTCCAAGGTGTCTCTCTTGCAATATCCAGTGTAGGGCTACTCTAAGCCCCCCCACCCTACCCAATTCAATTTTGTGAGCCAATTTCTTTTCATCTTCGCACGTGTAGTGAATTCATTTATATGGTGATAATGTCAATGATTTCAAATGCAACATCCTCAAGTCAATTATATTTACCGTCCTTTATGCCAATATTCATGCCAAAAGATGAAAGGCTAAATGGCACAAATTACAAACTATGGAAGGATACAATTAGGGCCTATCTCTATACAAACTTGTTGTACGAGGTTGTTGAAGGTATAGAAGGAGAGGTTGATAAGGAAACTGATCTAGGAGATTGGAATATATGGAATGTAAAGGACAAGCAAGCATTAGGCCAACTTCTCCTTGCATGTGATGAATTGACAAAGGGTCACATCACTGCATGTAAGACTTCAAAAGAAGGTTGGGATGCTTTATCCAATCTCTATAAGGATTAAACACCTTCTAAGATTTATACTCTAGAGGTCAAGTTTCACAACCTCATTATACATCCACAAGACACCATCACAAAAGTGATAGCTCAATTCGAAGGTTATCTATGCAAGTTAGCACTTTGTGGAAAACAAATTTCAAGTGAAGACATGGCCATTCGGTTAATCAAAAAACTTCTTCAGTCTTATGAGACTTTTGTCACCACTCTATACAATAGAGGTCAAGCACTCACTTGGGAAGAAGTTATAAGACTTTTGCTTCTCCATGTTTCTAGACAAAAGACCCAAGCTACCCAAGAAAGAGCCATGAAGGTTAAAGCCACCTTCCACAAGAATAAAGGATGAAAAGGAGATCAAGAATCAAAGGAAAAAGGCAAGAAGAAGTTCACTTGCAATTTTTGTGGCATGCATGGACATATCAAAAAATATTGCTTCAAAAAGAAGAACAAGGATCATTCTAAGAGTACTCCAAAGACTAAACATCACTCTCACTACACAAGTGAAGATCTCTTTCTCACAACTGAACACAAGGCACTTGTAGCGTACCCTCCAAGTAAAGAATGGATTTGATAGTGGGGCTTCATCACACATGTGCCATGAAAAAGATGATTTTCATGAGTTTGAAGAGAAAGGTCAAGTTTATCTTGGAGATAAAAAATGAATTGAGATCCAAGGAAGAGGCAAAGTTCATATCACTAACTTAGAAGACGAGACCAAGTCACTCAAAGATGTTCTTTATGTACCAAACCTTTGTAAGAACCTTCTCTCAATGAATGCCATTACAAAGTGCAACATGATGGTGCCATTCGATCACAACAAAGTTCAAGTCATCGACTGTGAATCCAATGAAGTGGTAGCTCAAGGCTTTGAAGACAAAGGTCTCTACAAGCTTTCAAGTTTTATGGCCAAAGATTCAAGTCTTAGCTTGTGGCATTGCATATTTGGACATACCTCTTGCTTAGCCAAGATTCTCTTCCAATCATCTTGTCAAGGGTTTAGGATCGAACAAGTGGAATTGAATTTTCAAGCATGTGCCAAGCATACATTTGTCCCTTTGCCTATAGAAGCATCCATTTCTACATCAAAACCCTTAGCATTAGTCAATGATGATATTTATGGACCTATGCATACACCTTCTCTTAGTGGATCAATTTACTTCTTTCTCATAGTAGATGACTTCACTAGATATACCTGGGTCTATTTACTCAAGTATATAGAGGATGCCCTTTCCAAGATCAAGGAGTGGACACAAACAGTTTAAGAAGACTTTCCAAGTTCTTTTAAGGTCATCTGATTTGATGGAGATAGTAGCTTTGTCAATCACAACTTCTCCAAGTACTTGAAGCAACACAGAATTAAGTATCAAGCATCACAAGATACTCAACAAGGTATTTCCTCACATAAGATTTGAAGTGTCATCTAGATGGACAAGGTTATGCTTAGTCAAAAGCAACTTCCACTAAACTTTTGGGGTGAAGCAGTACAGACAACAGTACACTTTTAGAACAGAGGATTTTCATATGTCTTAAAGAAACAAACACCATTTGAGGCTTACTTTCAGAAGAAGTTGATTTTGATCTGTTTTTGTGTCTTTGGTAATGATGCCTATGTCCAAGGCCATGATGATGATCGGCCTAAGTAGTACAGTTTCATCAGTTATAGTGAATAGTAGAAGGCATACAAACTCTATGACCCATAGAGTCACTCAGTTATAGTAACCAAAGACTGCATGTTTGATGGATACTCTATGTATTCATCCCTTTTGGATCCTCCCATTTTCGTTTCGGACCGGGATCATTCTAGTTTTGAACAATCACACTATGTGGAGCATGCTCTCTTTGTACATTACTTTCTAGATCATGATACACTTTTGGAGCAGGATGAATCAGAGATACCATCTCATCTTATACCTTAGATGGCTACACCTCCTATCATACCATCAAATTTTATATTTCCCCTTAGCTTCAGTTGGGCATTACTCCAAGATTAATGATTTGTCATTTTCCATTCCTATCCTCAAGAGTCCACTTACCTCGTCTACAACATCATTCTGTAATTTTCCATTCTGGAGTCCATCCTCTTTTTATTTACCACAGGATACTCCTGCATCTACTTGGATTCATCCCTCAGTTGGATCATTTTATGGGCCAGCTTCCCAGTTCAGAGGGGGATTTCATGGTCCTATTGACACACATCAAGACTTTGTACACTCCATGGAGGACTACATCATACAGATCTATCACCATATGAATATGATTTTATGTGCCAGGCTTTATATTTCATTCTTAAAGGACCTATTTCTTGGTGATACACATCTCATGGTGGATATTGTCAAAGCTTTGGAGGTTTCCATGTACCACATGGAGTCATCCTACCTATCTCGCATGGAGTTGATCTCATCCAGTGAGATCTTGTTTCGTTCTTGTACCTCATTGGTGGTGTACCTATGGAGCATCCGCTTGATTCATATGGTGGACACCTTATGGAGTACCTGACAATCCCGCATGGTCAATACCACTTGGAGGCTATGGATTTCTACATGGAGACTTCCTATTTGGTGCTCATGTTGATGCTACTACATTCTTGGCAGACCTTTCTCTCATACCTCGGTAGCCTCCATACTCTACATGTGTGCTCTCTACACAAACCACCTTGATCTTTTGGTCTAATGCAAGTAGCTCATTTAATTTTAGGGACACCCCTTCTGTTAGGGTGGCCAATCCACAAAAAAGTTTCTACAAATTCTTTCCAATTTGACAATCTCTTTGTCCTTTGGTCTCCAACAAGAGAGAAAGTAAACAATCAAAGAAAGAAGGAATGTGTTAACTATCATAGTTTGCCCCACCAGCTCAATCTGCATACCTTTCTAGTATGGCAACTTGCTATGGAGCTTAGAAAGAGCCCAGCTCCATCATTGACCCATCCAAACATCAAATCCCATTGGAATACCTAACATGCAGAAGACTTTTCTCTTGGGGATCAAGTGACAACCATGGTCAACCAAAATTTGAAGTGGATGCCCAATAATATCCTTGAAAGTGATTTTTTAGTGGTTTAGTTTGGAGCCCGATGCCTCATGAAATGTATTTAGGCAACACCAAAAGGTATCAATGGTGGACAGATCATTATGCAAAAAAGCATTTGTGTCATCAAAAAAGAGTCTCATAATCATCTGGTCTTGATCGAGAGGAAGAAAGAGGCCTTGAATAAGACCTAGGCATGCATGATGTTTAACAAGGCAATTGAGACCATTAGTAGTGATTGCAAAGAGAAGAGGAGTCAAGGGGTATCTTTTCTTGATAGAATATTCCCAAACATCTATGATAGCCTCGAGGATGGACCTCCCCTTGATGAACCCTTCTTTATCCTTGTTGATTGAATTATGTAAGTGGCAAACATTTTGATCAACAATAACCTTAAGGGAGAGTAGAACTTGAGTGATTATTCAGTGAAAACCAATCTTTTCCAAACATCTATGATAGCCTTGAAGATGGACCTCCCCTTGATGAACCCTTGTTTATCCTCATTGATCCAGTTTTGTAAGTGACAATCAATTTGATTATCAATAACCTTAGCAAGGATCTTGTAACTGATTTGTAACATCGTAATTGGATGCCAATTTTCAATCTTGTTTTTTTTTGCCTTTTTTGTGAATAAGCTTGATAATGCCTTCATTGAGACATTCAGACAATGTACCAAAAGATACAACCTCTTGCCACACCAATGGTAATGGAGTAGTCACCACATGCTTGAAGGTCTTGAGAAACGCATTGATGGGGCCATCCACCCTTGGGCTTTTGCCATTAGGAAGTGATTCAATAACATCAAGAATCTCATCATCCCAAATGGTTGCTTCAAGAAGAGGCTTCATATATTGTAGAATTCTTTTGATTTTGACTCTAGAGATGGTTCCCTTGCAATCACGCCTATGAGGAGAACGAGGTGTGGGAACCCCAAAAAGCTAGGTAATCAATGTACTAGTTTCTTCATTTGACTTGAACTCAACCCCATCTATATCCATCATCAAAGGGATTGCTTCCTTGGATTTCTTCTTGTTAAGGAGGCCATACATCTCTTTACTAGGTTTTTTTGCCTTTCTCGCCCACCAATCTTTAAAGTATACATGCATATTTTTTCTTTAAATTTCTTCTTCATATATCAACATGCTTATGATTTTTCGAAGCCATGTCTGTTATTGGGAGTGGCCTTTGTTTTCTTTTTCCTCAAGACACCTAAGCATTTGATAAAGATTTTCCGTTCTAGCATGATGAATGTTTTGAAGATTCTTTTGAGTCCTAACCAAGATGTGTTGTGTCTTCTTGACCACCATCCTCCAACACCTGACCGACGAGGCATGGGTGGCAAAGTCCCAATTCCAAGCAGCAGTTATGTAATGCTGGATGGAGAGGAATTGAAGGTTATTGGATTGGCATGAAGCCAAGAAGCTTTCTTGAGATTGATGACCAACTTGAAGGTAATCACAATTGGGTAGTGATTGTAGTAACAAGGTCCACATATTGATAGAGGGAAGGGGGCCCCATTTATTGATGATATTTTGCATAATGTAGCTCCTATCAAGTCTAGCTTCCTACAAGTCAACTCCAAACTTGAGGTTCAACCAAGAGAAACCAGCCTCATCTTTGATCTCCACCAAATCCAGGTGGAGTTTGAATTGGTCAAAGACATCCTTTTCATGACCCAATCACCTACACTATTTTCCCTTGTTTGTAAGAAAGAAACTCTACCATATTAAAATCCCCACAAAGAACGATGATGACGGGCAGAGAGTCCAACGATTGCCAAGTGAAATTCTAAAAACCCTTGAGTATCATTATGAGAGTTAAGTTCTTTGTAGGGAGGGGCCTTATCCCTCTTTTTCTTATTTTATTTTATGAGAAGTCCTTCAAAAATGAGTGTGGTATCTTTTTGGGAATTGTGGATCCAATGATTGAGCTTTCATTGTCCTAGTTATTCTTTTGCTAAGACATGCCCAAGAATCAACAAAATCCAAAGCTCTACATATCCACGTGGTAGCAAAATCTTCTCCCATATTAATAGGACAAAGAATCCAAGACATCCTTCAAATTTAGGAAAACAATATGTGGTCCAAGAGACATTCTATATTAAGCTAGCTTATTGGTTGCCCCCCCTCCCTGCCCCATATGCACACAAATCTTTTTGCTAAAATACAAGCCTCGTTGATTTTATTTTTTGTAGGAATCCAAATCAACCAAAAATTAAGTAAGAAAGGGAAGAATATAATTATTTAATGCAAAAATAATATTAGAAAAAAATTTTAAAAGACATACAAACATAATATTTTTTTTCTAAAACCCAATACCATCTTTGCATGGACACTCTAAAACCCATAAGAATCTCAAGCAATTTGAATAGCACTGCTTTTAAGATATCACAGTCTAACTCATCAATAGAGTTGGGAATCAATCCATTGAAGGATCTAAAGAGAGGCCTTCTTATGGTTCATTCTAGAGCCACTTTCTTTACAAACATGTCCAAACACTTAAGAAAATTAGAATTAGAGTTGTCGTTAGCATTGGTAAGCATACTTGTATCATCAACAAACATTAGCAAACCAAGGGGGGAGGGAGAACCAAGGATACTTATACCTTTTTTCTTCCCATTTTCCATGGAATCTTTCACCAACCAACCTAAATCATTGCTAGACATGTCAAAAACAAGAGAGACCAAAGGGCAGCCCTTCCTTATGGGTATGTGGATTACGAAAGTCTAATAAAAGGAGCTATTTATAAAAATTTGAGAACCACCATTCCCAAATTGGACATGAATAGATTGAATGAAGTTCTTAATCACTCAAAGATCATCAAGGGGCTGAAGAATAAAGTCCTATTCAATCCTATCATAGTCTTTGTGAAAATTATTATTAAAAAAAAAGTACATTTTTTTCCAAGTTGAGTAGCACATTCCATCCCTTCCCATAAAGTAAGGATGTATCAAGTATATACCTAGCTCTCATGAAGCCTTTTTGCTAAGGAAGGATGATAATTTCCATGATGGGGCTAAGTCTGCTTGCAAGAGTAGAGGATAATATTTTATAAAGAGATGTATGATAGGATATTGTTGTTGATATATTTCAGCATTGATGTGTATAATCACACTTAGGACTATTCACGGGCACTTTTTTCCCTCTTTAGTAGATTTTTTCCCTAGCTTGTATATACAGGTATAACCCTAATTGGTTACTTATTCTTGTACATTCACTTGGAAATTCATTTAGTGTTGTGTTGTGCTCCAAGCTTCTTCTTTTTCCTTGTGTTGTTCGTGCACTTTTGCAGGCCTCAAACTCAAACAATTGGTATTAGAGCAGGTCATTGCTTCATGTAAGGCATTATCAACACCCCTCCGATCAAAGTCTGGAATTGCACAAAAATTGGCGAGCATATGCACCCTAATTGTGAGTTCAAAACTGCTTTTCTTTGTGGCATCGAAATTTTGATATGAGCTCATTTTGACCTTCGAATGCACTATCGCAACAGTTATGTAGGCAACTTCATCCTTTTGTGCCAAACATATATACACATTTGGGTTTGCCAGCACAAGCAATTTGAAGTCTTCTACAATTTTATTAGAGCTCCAGAGGGTGGTTCTATTCAACTTCTTGAGATAGAGCCATTTTTTTGCATCAATGTACTTAGTCAGTGGCCATGGCTGAAAGCAATGATGTATTCGGTATGTTGGCTATTGCGGATAAGTTGGATGGTACTAAATACCCATTATGGGCATATATGATGCAGCTTGTATTGGTAGCAAAAGCATTGTGGAATATTGTGTATGATCTTGAAAAATGCCCTACTACACCTTTGAATACAATTATGGAAGGTGATGCAGATGGAATTGAAGATGATGATCTTCATATTCTTGTTCGTGTTGTGGTTCCTACTATACCTATTGCATGGAACTTCCTTGGGATGGTAGACATGCTAAGGCAGATGCATTGATAGCTTTTTTTGTCAACATGCCATTATCACTCACATTAGCTCTTGCAAGGAAGCAAAGGATGCTTGGGATACACGTACAACCTGATATGAAGTAAGAAATGAGGCTTGTGTTGCTTACCTCTCAAAACAATTGGATCCATAGAAGAGATATAAATTCACATTGTAAAGTAAGAAATGGAAATCCATGAAAACGGGATTATAGAGCTTATGGGAGGATTTAGAAAAAGAATGTAGAACAATATACTTTGTAGATTTTTAGTACAACCAAATTAAAGGGAAAAATATTAATGTTGGTCCCTTCTATCTAAGATGCAAAAAAAAAAACACAATAATAAACTCGACTTGTCTACACTAGCTTATAGATGTAGAGGGCCTTGAGAAACCTAGGATACATGGAACTTAGCCTAATGTTTGTCCCATGGATAGGAAGAAGGAGGATTTGAGCTCAATCCCCACAAGTGCATTGGGGAGAGTATATTTGCAAGTACTATCTAGGGCCTTTTAGAAGTATCCACTCAAGCAAGCTAGAGCTAACTCGCCTACACAAAAATGCAAATAAAGTGGCTAGATAAACCTAACATGAGCATACTCTCATTGTGAGAACTAGAGAATGACATACCTGGGACTCACCTCCCAACCTATTTATAGCCCTTTCCTAGTCACCATCTAGAGTTCTCTCTAAGGTCCCTCTACTCATCTGGCCATCACGAGTAGGTACCTCATATGAAATCCCTCCCCCATCTGAAGATCATTGTCCTCAATCTTCCATTCTTTGGAGTATCAAAGTATCAAAACTTGTGAAGTATTTGAAGAAGACTTCTTGAAGGAAACAAAAGATCATAATTGAAGAAGGACATAGAATTCAATCTTAGATCAAGAAAGATTTGAAGTTTTTGTGTAAAATCTTCTCTATACTTGATATAGTATGTTCTAAGATCAAGGTAGGCTTGAAATTTGAGAATTTAAAGGTCTCCAATAGTGGCATTAGAGCTAGAAGAAGCAAATCAAGTCAAGAGATTGAAGAAAAAGTCTCAACTATTGCAGATTTCCAAATCAAAGCTAAAAAAAGTATTGGAAGGCTAAAGTTTTGCAAAAGAACTTTAGAAGGACACAAAGGAATTTCAAAAGGAAAGAGGTATATAATTGCTTTAAAAGGTACAATAAATATTTGTACTATAAGCATTTGTGAAGACATGTAACAAAGGGATGGGAGAAAGCATTCAGATAGACAAGCTTAATAGAGAGAACTATCCAACATGGTCCACGAGGATGGAAGATCGCCTTATGGGCAAAGATTTGATGTCTTACATCACAATAGAAGAAGAGAAGCCAAAGTTTAAAGATCCTAGTCTTCCAACTAGGAAAAGCTTGCAGATTTGAAGAATTGGATGAAGAAATATGCTCAAGCTAGGAGCATTATCTACATGGCTATTAATGACTATCTCTTGCCACACATCAGAGGGCTAGGGACTGCAACGGATATAGGGAATGCTTTAGAGGAACATTTGAAAATACATCAAAGGCAAGGAAGGCCTTGCTATGGTTTGAAAAAACCCTTAAAGAGAAAGCTTCACAATCAATTTTTTATTATGTAATAAAGATGAAAGATATTGTAGGTTGATTAGGTGCATTTGATGAAGATATTGAAGAATAAACATTGTTAAGGGTTATTCTTATAGGAGTAAGAGGAGAAGAAAGGTGGAAACCTTTCATATTGTCAAAGGAATTATCATTAGATTATTTCAATCCATATCTAAATCAATTTCTAGGACACATGCTAACATTTGAGCAGGATACTAAAGGTGAGAATGAGAAAAGTGCAGGTCAAGCTATGTATTCAAAGGACAAGAAGAAGAATGCTAAAGTCAAACAACACTCAAATGAAGAAGAAGGCACCTCTAATCAAGCTAACTTTACTGAGGGTAAAGGAAACAACTGGGAAAGGAAGAGGTGGAAAAAACAAAGATAATGGTAGAGCTTGTTGGATTTGCGGCAAAAAAACCACTTGGAAAATAAATGTTGGTACAAAACTTAGAAGAATGGTAATTATAATCAAAACTACAATCAAAGAGGTAGAGGAGGTAAAAGCCAAAGAAGTAATTTCAGAGCAAGAGGTGGTAGGAATACATATGGTAGAGGACGTGGAAGAATCTTCCAAAACCCATCCTACAACAACACTTATTACAAATATGCATCAGATCAAAAGGAGGATTCAACTCTAATCATGAATGCTATAAATGAAATAACAAGTGAAGACCAAAGATTATTCTACATTGACTCAGGGTGTAGCAATCACTGTGGTGGCAACATTGTTTTAATTGCTAACATGGAAGAAAAGGTGCATGGACACAGAGTTCAAACTGGAGATAACACTAAACATAAACTGGAGAGCATTGGATTAATGAAGACAAAAAATGAGTGTACACTATTAAGCAAGGTACTTTATGTTCCCACAATTCCAAAGACTTTAATCAATGTAGGACAAATTGTTGAGAAAGGATATGAAGTCAAATTCACTAATGATGGATTTTATGTGGAAGATCTAAATCGAGGATATAACAACATTCTTGCAAGTCAAAAAGAAGGAAGAATCTTTACTCTCAAGGTAGAAGATAATGTAGGAAATGCCTTGTTCACTTATGGAAATTAAAAGATGAATGAGTTGGACCTATGGCACAAAAGGTTAGGTCACTTTAATGAGAGGTATAGAGGATATGGCAAAGAATGGATCAATGCTAGGCTTACCCAATATTCAAGGTCAGCACATGACATACAAGTGTGAGTTTTGTCAATTAGGTAAAGCTCAAAAACAATCATACAATAAGCATGGATTCATGCATACAAACATGCTTGAATCAATACATACAGATGTATGGGGTCCTTGAAAGGACTATAGCATCAATGGATCTAGATATTATGTTTTGTTTGTAGATGATGCAACAAGATGGATCACACTATGTGATCAAGGATAAATCTAAAGTGTTCAGTACATTTAAGCACTGCATGCTTATGTAGAAAGTATTACAAGACAAAAGCTCAAAAGATTGAGATCAGATGGAAGGGGGGAGTATTTCTCCAAATAATTTGATAAATACTTGTGGAATGCAGGTATCAAAAGAGAATAAAATGGATTTTCAGAGAGAAGAAATAGAACTCTTGTGGAGTTTTCTAGATCCATGATGAAAGAGAATAATTATCATAACTATTTATGGGTAGAAACTATTAATACTACAACCTATATTGTGGATAGGTTACCTTTCAAAGCTTTGGATGGCATGAATTCTTATGAATCATAGTGGGGTAAGAAACCTAATCTTAATAATTGCAAAATGTTTGGATGTTTTGCATATGCTTATGTTGCTTCTCAATTGAGACATAAGCTAGAACCGAAGGCAGAAAAGTATGTCTTTATAGGCTATAATGATAGACAAATGGGTTACAGGTTGTGGAGTCCATCCACAAAAAAAATTCTTATTTTCAAAGATGTGACATTTGATGAGCAAAGTACATGGTATATAGGTTCAAATAATATTAATGTAGATTTTGAAGAAATCATGAAGACAAGGAAAGGAAAATCAAAGATGCAAGTGTATGAAGATGAAAGTGATGATGATAGATATAGAAATGAAGCGCACATTATAGGTGAAGATAGAGCGAGACTTGATCTAGAGAATAATGAGGCAGAGACCTCAAAAAGTGCAAAAATAAGAAGGCCATCAAGAGAAAAAAAGAAACCTATAAGAATCAGTAGATTTAGACTTGAGTCTAATTCTCATTTCTCTCAGGATGACCATGTGGATAAAAAATCCTTGTACATAGATCTAATTGTATAGAAAACCAAGTTTTGGTCAAATTTTGGTGTCCTAAATCCCTTCATAATGTGTGTATGGTTCATAGGAGCATTCATAAGTCAACGTACTAAACGTGGAGACTTAGAAACGGTGCATCTCAACAAGTAATGGTTTTCTTAGATTTTAGTGATGCATGTAAAGTTTTTTGTGTTCAACCATTAGAAATCTAAGTTGATATATAAGGAAGCTATGGCTAAAAGAACTTTGTAAAAGTAATTTTTTAAATGGGGTTGTATTCAGAGAGAAATTTTTGTTACAAGTCTCACCTCTCTCAAAGTAGCTATTTCTAAACATCAATTTTAGAAGGTAATGAAGTCAAAATTTGAAGCTGACTTCTTGAAGGAAACTTAAGTTCAAAATTAAAGAAGGAGATAGAAGTGAATCTTGGATTTGGAAACATTTGAAGTGTTTGTGTAGAGTCTTGTCTATGCTTGATATAGAGATGTTCCAAGATTAAGGTAGGCTTGACATTGGAGAATTAAAAGGTCTCCAACGTAAACTATTGTAATACTCTAGCACTCCCAGATATAATGAGGACCATAATGTGAGTTAATTAAATATACTGAAAAATGGTAAGTATATATGTGCACACTCATAGCCCACTAGGCTAAGCATCTGTGTAAGCTTAGGCATATCAAATAAAGTAGTACATACTCTATGAATTTCTTCTTAATGCGATTGGCTATTCACAATTCTTATGTGCAAACCTTGCCTTTCCACTTCTAGGCCACTTGCTTACAGACTTGCCTTGTTTTCTATCACATACAAAGTGGCTCTCTCAACTGCCCCTCTGTTTTCCAATAATAAGAAGATCATATGAATGAAATCTAAAACATAACTAAAAATCTCAGTGACTTCTTTCCCATACTATCTATCCTACACCTAGGTAGAATACAAAGTTTGATGTCCCATACCACCAAACTTTATACCCCACATAGATGCATATATGAGATTAAAGTCAAACACGTATCTCAACATGACAAGAATGAATTGGTGAGTACTCACAACCATAAATAATAAACATGAAATCATGAAGTGTTTCCCTTCCCTTTATTGAAAGGATAGAGTCATTCCTATGACTTTATCACTCATAAGTATATATAGCATCAACTCATCTTGAGTTTAAAAATGAGAAATGGTGTGATAAATCAACTCAAATAGAGTTTTAAAGGATGCGGCTTGCATCAAATATCAACTTATATCAATCCATAACATATGGAATGAGAACAACCACTGAATTTCTTCTATTCCATGCTCTCATGGCACTATATATACTTTAAAAATTTTGATAAATTCTCCTATATCCTACACAGAATGGTCACCAAAAGCTAATCATCAATAACTCAATATATAGGGCATGGCTAGCTCATGGTGATCACACCATATCAACAAATTTCATAAAAACATGTGGAAGATCTTTTTCTTTCAAGAATGTTCCTTGCATAAATTATTTTCAACATTACCAGATTAAGGATTACCTTTAACTAATGTTTTCTAAAAAAAAACTTATGAAATTTTGCAACCTTCTAAATTTTTCATCAAGTTTTCATTAGGCTCCAAATATAGTTGATTTGGACATTTCCTTAGAGTTTTATGGCCATTTATTTGGAGGGATCAAACACTTGATGACCAACTTTGAAAATGTACAGGGTCATCTTCTTGGATCCCTTATACTGATGAAATAAGTTCCAAATTTCATTTTCTTTGTGCCAAAATATACTTATCTACTGTGCTTTCACAAAATTTCAACTTGAATTTAATCAAATACTCATTGAATTATATCATTCTATCTCTGCTACCCTTGCGCTTAGGTGAGCCTAGAAACAATGCACTTGCACTTTTTTAGAGTATCTTCTAACTATGAAGATGAATTTTAAAATCTTTTAATTTTAGCTATTCTCTCGGATATATATTGGAGTACCTTTTGCAAGAATGTTTTGCAATTGGAGCTTCAAAATATGAAACAAAAATGTGTTCATCGGACACATGTAGCGATCGTTGGCAAATCCTTGCCAGAGATTGCCATGAGAAGATTAGGTCCTTTGACCCATCAATTGATCTCTAATTTCTTTCAAACTTAGAAACAATATAGCTAAATAAGCGTAATTTCATTTCAATAAATTTAATATTATTTTTTCATTTGAGTCTTTCACAATCACCAAAATACTAAGCCTCTATACCTGCAATATTTTAAAACTTTGCAAAAAATAACTTTCAGTCTTTTATTCATCTCTCCTAAATGGAGAGATATCTCACCTTGATATTTTTTTAAAACCTATCTTGGGGATTTTAGACAACGTTAGAAAGAAAAGCAATCCAAATTTAGTAGATGCACTAAGCGGACCAATCACCCCTAGGTGACATGGTCTCTAGTCATTGCATAAATTCTAGAGGCTGCACTTTCATGTGCAGAGATAATTTCAAATCAAAAAAACTTCTTGTGGACAAATTTCAGTTATCAATCTTTCCAATGCAACAATAATCACTCAATTTGGATGTACCAATTAAGAGACGTGCTCTTGCTAACAGGGCTTTGTCACTTGTTTAAGGCCTCTACCACTATACATAGCACTTCTAGTATAGAGGTCATTTGACCTTTGTAGAAGTATCCAAATTACTTGAAAACTGAACGGATTAAACTAAAACCTTCAAGTACTTGTTCTTCAAATTTCATTGAATTTTGGAGTTCCCTCAAAGAACAAAATCCAAATCTCTTTGAGGCTACTACTCTCTAACTATTTCCTCAATTATTTTGTTAACTTGAAAATGAAGAGACATGTTAATCCTTATGATTAGACATGCTCATCCATTCTCTTGGAAGGATTATGGCATGGAGGCATATCCATGCATATAGTTATCATCTAGATCATTGAAAACCAATTAGCAATGCAAATCACCTTGTAGAAATCAATTCTTTACATAGTATTCACTTTTTAGTGAAAGCTCAATGTCATGTCCTCTATTTCAAGCATCTTCATAAACTTCTTCAGCTTCTTTGCTCCAACTTCTTTGGTAAAAATATCAGCAACCTGCTCATCTATCCTCACATAAACAAGTTCAATATCACTTGCTAATACCTTCTCTAAAATGAAGTGATAATGTACCTCGATATGCTTTGTTCTAGCATGAAAAATAGGGTTTTGTGCTAATTGTATGCTACTAAGATTATCATATTAGATGGTGAGAGGATTTTGCACTTCCATACCTAAATCTGTAAGTAGCATCTTTAACCAGGATGCTTCATATGCTGCCATTTCAACACCTCTACACTCAATCTATGTACTCGACAAAGCAACACTAGGTTTCTTCTTGCTGCTCCATGTAATAGTTTCACTTCCAAGTGAGAATAGAACGCCACTAGTAGATCTTCTATCTAGAATACAACCAACCCAATCTGCATTGATGTATCCATGAACCTGCAAATCTACATGATCTTCATAAAATAATGCATAATCCAAAGTAGCACTCACATAATGTAGAGTGCACCTCAAAGAATCTAGATGCAGATTCTTGAGAACCTACAGGAATTGACTTTCAAGTCCAACAATGTAGCTTAGATCAGGCCTTGTAATTGTGAGATATATCAAACTTCCCACAATTTTCTTCTACATAGTAGCATTTTCCAATGCTTCACTGATGTAGGATCCAACTTCCAATTTCTAATGGCATAGAAATTTGCTTACAATCAGCGATACCATACTTTTGCAACATACTCAAGGCATATTGCCTTTGTGACATCCATATACCTATTTCTGTATGTATAAACTCAATGCCCAAGAAGTAGTACAACACACCAAGATCTTTCATGTCAAATTCGTGCATAAGGAGTTTTTTTTTAATATAAAGGAGGTTCAGCCTTAGCCTACTCTCTCGGACTTGTATTAAATAAAAAGAAAAGAAAAGTACAAGTGAAGGGGACTAGTGCCCACTGGAACCCCCTAGTCCCATAGAGGAGGGGTAGATCTTATAGGATTTAGATGGCATTACAAAGAAGTTTAATCACCCTCTCATCACCCTCATGTGGGGCCCATTTGGGTTTAAGCCTGTTGTTGATCAGAAGGAACACTTTATGATGCCTCAAAGGGGGGATTTCTTATAGTTGCCGATTCTTTTACCGAGGAGGAACAACGATTTCTAAATCAACCATTATTTGGGGGAGTTGCCAAAGTTATAAGCATATCCTTCCCACCAAGTCTTCCAGATGACCTCCCCTACATCACATATAGAAAATCCTATGGTGGTCAAATACTCAACAATCCTTGCATGCCAAGTACGATGGGCTTGTTTAAGTCAATACAAAGGCTTTTGCAACCTACAAACATATTTTGGGTGCTTTGAATCTTCATATCCTTGTTGTTGGTTCATGTATACTTCTTGTAAGTCAGCATGTAGGAAATCATTCTTCACATCCATCTGATGCAAAGTCCATCCTTTTGTTGTAGCTACTGCAACAAGTGTTCTAACAATAGACACTTTAGCTATAGGGCTAAACATTTCCTCATAATCAATGCCATATATCTGTGCATATCCTTTTGCTACCAATCATGCTTTGTACCTGTTTATGCTACCATCAGCATTGTGTTTTACCTTGTTAATGTTGATATATTTAGGTAGTGATGCGTGTGAACACTCTAGGACCGCCAGGGCACATTTTTCCCTCTTTAGGAGGTTTTTTTCCCCGGCTTGTATATATGCCTATTGCCCTAATGGGCTACTTATCTTTGTACATTCTCTAGTAATACATTCAGTCTTGTGTGTTGTGCTCCAAGCTTCTTCTTCTTCCTTGTGTTGTTCGCGTGCTTCCACAGACGTCTAACTCCAACAATTGGTATCAGAGCAGGTCGCCGCTTCATCTAGGGCGTCGTCGACACTCCTCCGATTGTAGTCTCAGATTCGCACGAAATTTGGTGAGCATACTCAGGGTGTTTCAGAGATCAAAACAACTTCATTTTCTCGTGCCGAAATCACGATCTGAGCTCGTTTTGGCCTCTGAATGCACTATCGCAACGCTTGTGTAGAATATTTCATCTTTTTGTGCCAAAGGTATACACCTGTTTCGATTCGCCAGTATAAGCATCTCGAAGTCTGCTACAGGTTTATCAGAACTCGTCTGGGTAGTTTCGTTCAACTTTTTGAGATACATTCAATTTTTTCCATCAAGGTATTTTAGTCACCGGCCATAGCTGAAAGCAGTGATGTATTCCGTATGTTGGTTGTTGAGGATAAGTTGGATGGTACCAACTACCCATTATGGGCTTATATGATGCGATATGTATTGGTTGCAAAAGGACTGTGGAACATTGTGCAGGGTGTTGAAAGACGTCTTGTTACACCTGCGACTACAGGTACTATAAATACAGGTGCTGAAGCTGATGGAGATGGTGTCAAAGATGATATTCTGCAGATTCCTGTTTGTATTGTTGTTTCCATTGCACCTAGTGCAGAGCAAATTTGTTGGGATGGCAGAGATGCTCAAGCACATGCATTGATAGCTTTGTCTGTCAAATGTGCTATTATTCCTCACATTCACTCTTGCAGAACAACAAAGGTTGCTTGGGATACACTTACCACATTGTACCAGGCTAGGAATGAGGCTCGTGTTGATTAGCTCCGAAAACAGTTGGAGAGTCAGCACATGAATGAAGGTGATTCTATGGACAGTTTTCTAAGAAAGATCAAAGACTTGAAGGAATAGTTGGTTTATGCTGATGAGGTTATACCAGATAGCTCACTTGTGCAGACCGTTCTGAATGGTCTTCCTAATTCATATCATAGTTTTGCTTCTACTCTTCGATTGATGATGAAAGGCAATCCAAATCCCTTGTCATTTGAGGAGTTAGTCTCTGTTCTGTTACAAGAAGATCAGTCCAGGCAAAATAGGCCCATTATGCGTGTTGCAGATCAAGCTTTCCTGGCTAGTTAGAAGGGCAAAGGAAAATGGAGCTCTTCTACTAGTAAGCAGAAATCTGCAAATGCAGCACATTCGAAGAACCAGGATAAAGATGAGAAGAAATCAGAAAAGTAGAAACTGTTTTGCAAGTACTCTAAAGGGAATGATCATATCATAAAGAACTGTCCAAAACTGGCTGCAAAAGAGGCAATGAAAAAGGAGGCTGGAATGGTTGTTGCAGAAGCCTCTACACCAAAAATAGAGTCTGCTAATCTTGTGCAGGAAGAAGAATGAGTGTTTACTACTGTTTGTAGTTTTAACCCATCTTCTCATGAGCAGTGCATGTCTACAGTGGACTCAGATGTTTGGTACTTTGATAGTGGGGTGACCAAACATATTACCTCGCAGCGCAGTTTCTTCTCTTCAGTCGAGCCTGCCCCTACAGGGAATACTATCACATGTGCCAACAACTCCTCTTATCCTGTTATGGGAGTTGGTAAGATCATTCTTACTACTGCGACTTGTCACATGCTTTATTTGTGCCAGGGATCAAGAAGAATCTGTTATCAGTTTCTACATTAGCCAAGATTGGCTTGGTTGTGAAATTTGTTGATGACAGATGTAGAGTTCATGATCTGTCAAATGGCGATGTTATTATTGCTTCTAGCATTTTATGTCGTGGGCTGTATAAGCTCATAGACTATGAAAGATCTATGAATGATTCGGCATGTGCAGTTCATGATTCTCAGGCTATGTCAGATGCAAAGCTTTGGCATGCACGCTTTGGTCATCTAAATTTTGCTAGTTTGCTACGCCTGCAGAAATCTGATATGGTGTCTTCTTTGCCCAAGCTTGAGGCACCTGGAAAACATGTATGTGAAGGCTGTATTTTTGGAAAAATGCAGCGTTCCTCCTTTCCAAAAGATGGTTCAGTTCGGGCTACGCAGAAATTGAAGCTTGTACATAGTGGTTCTATGAAGACACCTTCTTTTGGAAACTATCTTTACTTCCTGACTTTCATTGATGATTTTTCCAGGCATGCATGGGTATATCCATTGAAGGCAAAGTCCGAAGTGTTTTTGTGCTTCAAACAATTTTTGGTTTTGGCTGAAAATCTGTCAGGATGTAAAATAGGCACCCTCCATTCTGATCGAGGGGGGGAATATATGTCTTCTGATTTTAATGCATTTCTGGCTGAACGTGGGATAAAACACCAGTGTACAATGTTGTATACACCTCAACAGAATGGAGCTGCTGAACAAAAGAACAGATCACTCATGGAGATGGCGAGGTGTATGGTCAAAAGTCAGGCTTTACCACATAGTTTCTGGCTTGAGGTTGTCATGTGTGCAACATATGTACTTAACAGGTGTCCCACTAAAGCGTTGCAGTCTATCACTCCATATGAGGCTTGGCATGATTGCAAACCATCTCTTGCTCATCTAGGGGTTTTTGGTTGTTTGGCATATGCACTAGTGCCTGAACAACATCGCCGAAAATTGGATGATAAGGCAGTAAAATGTATTTTTGTTGGGTAGAGTTCTGAAAGTAAAGGCTATCGTCTGTATCATCCACAGACTAAATGCATTATAGTTAGCCGTGATGTTGTTTTTGTGGAAGATGCTATTCAGCCATTGCTTTCATGTACTAAGGAGACATCTGTTAGCTCCAAAGACATGTATGATACTTTGATGCCTCTTTTTATAGGTGGATAGTCTACTACTGGTCTTAAGGAGGCAACTTCTCAGCCTTTGTAGGTTTCATGTAATGATGCATATCATCCCATTTCTAATGAAGATTTACAAGATGCACTTGTTGATGAGAGAGATGATATTGAGGAGGCAAAAACTATGCCAAAATGACTAGTGCAGACTTTGCGTGACAGCAAATTAGATGCACCTTTGTCATATCGTACTTGTTCAGGCTCTCATAGTGCCTCCTTTCCATCAGATTACTATGCTATGGCTGCATCTAGTCTTTGTGATGAGAATGAGCCTGTTTCTTTTGATGAAGCACGAAATTCAAAAAATTGGATGGCTGCTATGCAATCTGAATATGATGTTATAATAAAGAATGGTACTTGGTCTTTATGTGACTTGCCTCCTGGCAAGAAAGCCATTGGTACTAAGTGGGTATACAAGCTAAAGTGTAAACCTGATGGTACAGTTGACAGGTATAAGGCTAGGCTTGTTGCAAAGGGGTATGCACAGGAAAGAGGCATTGATTTTGATGAGACCTTTGCACCCACATGTCATATGACTACTGTTCGGAGCATCTGTGCACTTGCAGCCCATCATGGTTGGAATGTACATCAATTGGACATTAAAACTGCATTTCTGAATGGTGACTTGCATGAAGAAGTGTATGTTTTTCAGGCCCATGGTTTTGTGCAGAAAGGGCATGAAAACTAGGTGTGCAGGTTAAAGAAGGCATTATATGGTTTAAAGCAAGCACCACTTTCTTGGTATGAGAAGATACATGCCTATCTGATTGCACATGGTTTTGTGAACAGTCCAACTGAGAGCACCTTATATGTTAAGCGTGCTAATGATGTGCTTCTTATCATTGTCGTCTATGTTGATGACATGCTACGCATTGGTCCTATTGAGAAGCATATTGCTGATTTTAAGGCTGATTTGCATGCCTCATTTGAGATGTCTGATTTGGGGCATTTGCATCACTATTTGGGAATTCATTTTATGCAAGCTGATGGTGGATTGGCTTTGTGTCAAACGAAATATATTGACACATTGTTGCAGCATTTTGGCCTTGAAGACTGTAAGCCTATTGCCACTCCTATGGAGACAGGTTTACGATTGAGTCTTCATGATGCTGGAGATGCATTTGATGTTGTCCTCTATCAGTAGGCTGTTGGATGCCTGATTTACTTATGCATTACTTGGCCAGATATTCAGTTTGCTGTCTCACAGATGAGCAGGTTTATGCATTGCCCAGGTGTCAAGCATTGACAGGCGATTAAGCGCATCTTTTGCTACTTGAGTGGTACTCGGCTACTTGGGTTGTTTTATCCCAAGGGGGATCACTACCGCCAGATTTGCATGCTTTTTCTAACTCAAAGTGGGCTGGTTGCTATGACACTCGTGTGTCCACTAGTGGCTTTTGCTTCATGCTTGGTAGCTCATGTATATCTTGGTTGAGCAAGAAGCAGCCTACTGTGGCCACTTCCCGTTGTGAGGCTAAGTATAGGGAAGCTTTCATAGCTACTGTTGAGTGTGTGTGGCTAAGAACCCTTATGGCTGATTTGGGTGTTGGTCAGTCCTCTGTGTTGGTGTAAATCACAAGCCTACACATTTGGCTTGGAAGACATCATGAAGACTCCACATGCATGAAGAACCATAGGAACATATGCTAGTGGTTTATTACCACTTTACCTCATTGTAAAAGTCTAATTTGACTTAGAATCTTTTTAATAACCTACCTAAGTGATTCATGGAAAAGTAGATCACTTGATTGAGAGAATATCTCCAAACTTTTAGATGCTTGATCATAGGAAGCCAAAGATTTGAATTTGAATTCAAATCCTAAGTCATTTCCTATAAAATGGGATGTGAAAAAGTCGCGGGTAGATCACTCCATTCCCGAGGCTCATTTTGTTGAGCTTGAGTGTGTGTAAGGACTATACCATAGCCTACACCTCTCTACATCATTAGGCAACACTAGTCATGCCAATGGGATTGTACACAATTGTTAATCAATAGATACATTTACATCATTCATCTTTGTGTTCTCTCCTAGTATACTCAAAAGTCTATCAACTTGTCAAGGGCATATCTCAGTCAATACTCCACCAAATTCAGTGATTCAAAGCTTGTTGGATTAATCTCAAAGTCATCTACATGCTGACAAAGTTTGAAGTGATTTCATTCAGCCAATTCAGAGAAATCGTCGTCGAGGTGCTCACTAATCTATCTCTGCTACAGTCCTAAAAAGTCGGGGGTATACCAAATTTTGCTAAATCAATTTCTCTGAGTATAGTTTGTCATTTTACATCATTCCACTTGCAAATAGTAGCTTAATAAGTTAATTAAATACCCCTAGAAGGAATTTTATCAATTGCTACTGTGCTGGCCACACTGAGCAAAACATTGAGCAGGTGTCAAGACCAAAATAGAAGGTTTTCTTGACTTTATGACTTCCAAAGTTATCTGTTTTGATTCAATCACTACACACTTCATTTCCAAAGGACATAGGCAATTTCTTGGTGTCATTGGAAAGCTAAGGGAGTCTACTAATCAAGTCTGAAGCTAAAGAGGGCTGGTACAAAGCAGGTTTTAGCAGTGCCTACTCAATCTCTTGGATCATCCATCCATCTTTCCCAACAGTGGTATCAGAGCAAATAAGGTAAAATGGGAGATGGTTTTCCTTCATTCATTGATAAATTGGACAGGAACAACTATCAAGCTTGGTCTCTAAGGATGAAGACCTACTTACAAGGAAGGAGTCTCTATGGATACATCTCAGGAGATGAGGAATTGCCCTCATTCAAAGCAAGAGGTTTGCCAACCAAGGAGGAGCAAGAAAAACTCAACACATGGTGTGCAAGGGATGCATTGGCAAGGTCTTATTTACTCAACTCTATATCTGACTTTCTTTTACCTCATATCAGAAATTGTAAGACTTCCCAAGAGACTTGGGAAACCTTGTCATCATATTTTTCCTCTAATACAAGGGCTAGGAAAAATCAGTTGTGGATTGAATTCACAACACTAAGGAAGCAACCTAAGAAAGCTGTTTCAGAATTTGTGACCAAGATCAAAGATGTTGCAGATCAGTTAGCAAGCATAGGAGAAAAAATTGAAGAAGAACAAATTGTAAGGCAGGTAATTAATGGAATCAAGGCTGATGACAAGTGGGAAAGCTTCACCACTGCAATGGATCTCTACATGGACATGCACACTCCAGATCTTACAACTCTCATGGGTCAACTATTCACACATGAAGCAAAGCTTACCAAGAGTGGAGATACTACCAAAGGTAACAACTCTTCTGCCCTATACACTGATAAGAAATCTAAGGATAAAGGCAAGAGTAAGAAGGTGGAAGATGAATGCTCTACCTCCCAAGCCAACTATGCAGGGAGAGGTAGATCTTCAAGAGGAAGGGGCAGAGGAGGTAAGCAAGGTAGGGGGAGACCCTATAACTCATCACCATGTAACATTTGTGGTTTGTCAAACCACACCACAGATGAGTGTTACAGGAATTACAAAAATCAGAGAGGAAGAGGCTACCAAAGAGGTGGATACTCTCAGTCTAGAGGAAGGTTCAACCATCACCAAGGCCACAAAAACAATTATAGCAATAACTACAACAACAATTACAATGGGAACTACCAAGGAGGATTCAGAAACAGAAAGGACTACAACAACTACACAAAGGAGCAGGATGACTCTCTCTTGATCATGAACATGACTTCAAAGTCAAGTACAAATGATGATCACTTATTTTATATTGATTCAGGGTGTTCAAATCATGTGGCTGGTAATGTGGCACTACTCTCTGATCTTGAGGAACCAAAAGGTAAACACCAAGTCCAAACAGGTGATGATACAAAGCATTCTATAGTTAAAGTTGGAAATGTGAAAACTTGTGATGGTAATCAGAATTTGTTGAGCAGAGTACTTTATGTACCTACAATTACAAAGAACTTAATGAGTGTTGGTCAGATTGTAGAGAAAGGGTTGCAGGTCAGGTTCAATCAATATGGAGCATTTGTGGAGGACCCAAGACATGGATTCAAAAGGATAGCTAAAGGAGAAAAATCAGGTAGACTTTTCACTTTTGAGTTGGAAGATACAAAAAATATTGCATTATACAGTTATAAGGATCAGACACTTTTAGATCTTGAGATTTGGCACAAGAGATTAGGGCACATAGGAGAAAGGACCTTGAAGCAAATGTGCAGGGACCAATGTGTGCTTGGGATACCTAATGTATCCAAGCAACATATGATTTACAAGTGTGGTGCTTGTCAATTTGGTAAGTCTCACAGGTTACCCTTCTCCAAGAAAGGATATATGCATGAAGACTATCTAGAGCTTGTACACACAGATGTATGGGGACCTAGCAAAGACCCCTCAGTCTCAGGTTCAAGGTACTATGTGTCTTTTATTGATGACTATAGCAGATGGATTGTATTATACTTTATGAAGCACAAGGATGAGGTATTTAATTGTTTTAAGAAATATCTTGCATTAGTTGAAAATCAGACAGGAAGGAATTTGAAGAGGCTAAGGTCAGATGGAGGAGGTGAGTACTTCTCCAATGAATTTGAGGACTTCTTGCAGGACAGAGGCATCAAAAGGGAAATAACCACAAGGTACTCTCCTGAACAGAATGGGGTAGCTGAAAGAAGAAATAGGTTAATTGTTGAGACAGCTAGATCTATGCCTAATGAGAAGAAATTACCTAACTACCTATGGGCAGAGAGTGTTTCTACTGCCACCTATCTCATAAAAAGGTTACCATCAAAGTCACTTGATGGTATGACACCATATGAAGCATGGCATGGTAAGAGACCATCATTGGATCATTGCAAACTTTTTGGATGTGTAGCATATGTACACATTCCTTCTCAGGTAAGAGGAAAGCTAGATCCCAAGGCTGAAAAATGTATTTTCATTGGATATGATTTAAATAAAAAAGGTTACAGGTTTTATAACCCTACCAATAAGGGATTTATGGTAAGTAGAGATGTGATCTTTGATGAGAATGATTCTTGGTATGAGAATGAATGCAGGAAGGTCAAAGTACCCTATGATTTGGAAGAAGAATTTCCAAAACTTACAAAGGAGAAACCTACTCAAGATGGAGAGTCAAGTTCAGATGATGAAGATACAATCAACCTTAAAGAGTTCAAGGCATGGAAGTCCAAAGGCAAAATGAAGATGAAGAAGCTTGAGGACATACCAGAATCTTCAACTCAATCAATCAGAAGGTCTCAAAGAGAGAGCAAAAAACCTATCAGATATGGGTATGATACATCTCTTGTTACTAAACATTCAATTTATCTTGCAAAGGATTTGCTAAATGAAGAACTAGGATCATATGAAGAAGCAATCACAAAATCAGAATGGAAGGAAGCTATGGATGAGGAGATTGAAGCACTCAAGGAGAGTGATACATGGGAGTTAGTACCCAAGAAGGACTCCATGAAGGTAATAGGATCCAGATGGATCTATAAATTGAAAAGAAATTCTGATGGCACAATTAACAGGTACAAGGCCAGATTAGTAGCCAAGGGTTTTGCACAAACCCAAGGCATTGACTATGAAGAAACATTTTCTCCTGTGGCCAAGATGCCAACAATCAAAGTGTTGGTGAGTGTGGCTGCATCAAAGAAATAGAACATGTACCAATTGGATGTCAAGAATGCTTTCTTGAATGGATGGATTTCAGAAGAGGTTTATATGTCACAACCTCCTGGCTATGAAGACGCTAAGAAGGTAACTTATGTTTGCAAATTAAAGAAGGCTTTATATGGATTGAAGCAGGCACCTAGGGCATGGAATTACAAGCTAACTACATACCTCCAAGACCAAGGTTTTGTCATGAGTAAGGCTGACACTTCTCTGTTCATTAAGAGAAGTAATTCAGAGGTAATCTATCTCTGTGTCTATGTTGATGACATCATCATTACAGGTAATGATGTCAATGGAATCAGAAGCATCAAAAGCCAAATGATGAAGGAGTTCAAGATCAATGATCTTAGGCTATTGAAGTATTTTTTGGGACTTGAATTAGTTTACACTAATTTAGGGATATACATTACTCAGAAGAAGTATGTGCAGGACATGTTGAAGAAATTTCACTTGCAGGATGCTAAAGCAGCTAGCACTCCAATGGAGGTGAACCTAAAGCTAAGTGCCCATGAAGGTGATGAAGTCCAAGACATTACAGGTTATCAAAGTATGGTAGGTAGCTTGAACTATGCTACTCTCACAAGAATTGATATTGCATATGGAGTTAGTGTGCTAAGTCAATTTATGCACAAACCAAGGATACCTCACTTAGAGGCTGCCAAGAGAATATTGAAGTATCTCAAGGGTACACAGAACCATGGTTTGTACTTTCCTTACACTTCAGATATTGATATAAAAGTTTATTCAGATGCAGATTGGGCAGGATGCAAGGATGATAGGAGAACCACTTCTAGATACATTTCCTTTGCAGGTGACAAACCAATTTCATGGTCTGCAAAGAAGCAACCAACTGTTGCATTGTCTTCTACAGAAGCAGAGTATAGAGGGCTAGCTAATGCCACTCAAGAAGCAATTTGGATTAAGCTTTTGTATTCAGAATTGGGCTTATATACTAGGCCTCCAATTATCTTTGGAGATAATACAAGTTCTCTTCACCTTGCAGCTAATCCTATCTATCATGCCAGGACCAAACACATAGAAGTTCATTATCATTATGTGAGGGAGAAGTTGCTAAGCAAGGACATTCAGTTGACCTATGTGTCAACCAACATGCAATGTGCAGATTTGCTGACTAAAGCTTTGGATGGGACCAAACTTTGCAGGTTCAAATCTATGATTGGATTGCAGGATATACTTGAAGATTGAAGATGAATACTTAAGCCAAAATGTTTGGCTTGAGGGGGAGCTGTTGGTGTAAATCACAAGCCTACACATTTGGCTTGGAAGACATCATGAAGACTCCACATGCATGAAGAACCATAGGAACATATGCTAGTGGTTTATTACCACTTTACCTCATTGTAAAAGTCTAATTTGACTTAGAATCTTTTTAATCACCTACCTAAGTGATTCTTGGAAAAGTAGATCACTTGATTGAGAGAATATCTCCAAACTTTTAGATGCTTGATCATAGGAAACCAAAGATTTGAATTTGAATTCAAATCCTAAGTCATTTCCTATAAAATGGGATGTGAAAAAGTCGCGGGTAGATCACTCCATTCCCGAGGCTCATTCTGTTGAGCTTGAGTGTGTGTAAGTACTATACCATAGCCTACACCTCTCTGCACCATTAGGAAATGCTAGTCATGCTAATGGGATTGTACACAATTGTTAATCAATAGATACATTTACATCATTCATCTTTGTGTTCTCTGCTAGTATACTCAAACGTCTGTCAACTTGTCAAGGGCATATCTCAGTCAATACTCCACCAAATTCAGTGATTCAAAGCTTGTTGGATTCAGCTCAAAGTCATCTACATGCTGATAAAGTTTGAAGTGATTTCATTCAGCCAATGCAGAGAAATCATCGTCGAGGGACTCACTGGTCTATCTTTGCTACAGTCCTAAAAAGTCGGGGGTATACCAAATTTTTCTAAATCAATTTCTCTGAGTATAGTTTGTCATTTTACATCATTCCACTTGCAAATAGTAGCTTAATAAGTTAATTAAATACCCCTAGAAGGAATTTTATCAATTGCTACTGTGCTGGCCACACTGAGCAAAATATTGAGCAGGTGTCAAGACCAAAATAGAAGGTTTTCTTGACTTTGTGACTTCCAAAGTTATCTGTTTTGATTCAATCATTACACACTTCATTTCCAAAGGACATAGGCCATTTCTTGGTGTCATTGGAAAGCTAAGGGAGTCTAATAATCAAGTCTGAAGCTAAAGAGGGCTGGTACAAAGCAGGTTTTAGCAGTACCTACTCAATCTCTTGGATCATCCATCCATCTTTCCCAACACTCTGCCACCACCATCTTCACTGACAGTCAGAGTGCATTGGTAGTTGCGAGGAACCCTGTGTTCCATGCTTGCACTAAGCACATTGAGGTGCATTATCATTATGTCAGGGAGAGGTTCTCTGCTGGGGAGATCAGCTTGGCATATGTGCCCACGCATGAGAACATTGCAGACCTTTTCACGAAGGCTCTGCCTAGGGAGAAGTTTGAAGCTTTCCACAAAGCTTTGGGCTTACTTCCTTTCGTGGAGTGATTTCCACATAGCTTGGCACTTCCTTATACATGAGTGCCAGCTCCTTGTTCACCGCATCATTCCCAGGGGGGATTTGTTGATATATTTAGGTAGTGATGTGTGTGAACACTCTAGGACTGTCGGGGCACTTTTTTCCCTCTTTAGGAGGTTTTTTCCCCTCGGCTTGTATATACGCCTATTGCCCTAATGGGCTACTTATCTTTGTACATTCTCTAGTAATACATTCAGTCTTGTGTGTTGTGCTCCAAGCTTCTTCTTCTTCCTTGTGCTGTTCGCGTGCTTCCACAAACGTCTAACTCCAATAGTCAACCCACTTGTAGCCTATGGATTTCTTTCCTTGCGGCAATGGAACCAGCTTCCATGTATTGTTTCCATAAAGTGCAGCCATCTCCTCATCCATAGCTTTTTTCCAATCTCCATTTCCAATTGCATCTTCAAAACAAGAGGTTTCAACATCTTGTATTACCTTTGTCATGTAGGCACAATGACGAGCCACGTAACTATCATATGTCAATCATCGCACTTAATTCCACATCCTCCCATATCTTCTTGGTCCTGGGTCACTTCTCCTTGTATTATCTGCATGTGCCTTTCTTACTCTTGGATTTTTCAGAGAGGGCAATCCAAGTTCCTCATCAAGAATCTTTTCTAAACTGCTTGAACTTCCATAAATGTCTTCAAAACTTGTAGATGTTTTACTATCAACAAGAAGCTTTTCTTTACCTTTCTTGGATGTATTTGATGAATTTGTTGCACTAAAATTTTCACGCAATCTTCCACTCCATGGATTTGAGTTGGAACTTTTACTTGGTGATGCATGCGGTCCACTCAAAAATTGAGATTTTGCACTTGATTCTTCAACATTTTCTTTTTCATTTCAGTTTAGATTAAGTCTTTGTTTGGTATCTGCATAGAAGCTTGGCATTTCATCAAACACCACATCTCTATTTACCTTCACTTGATGTGTGAGCGGATTATAACATTTATATCCCTTTTGCTCAAGGGAGTATCCAATGAAGATACATTTTCTACTTTTGGATTAAGCTTCATGCTCAACTCATCTGGAACATGTACATATGCAATACAACCAAAAACTTTCATATGTGATAAGTTTGGCTTTTTACCTAGTTAACTTCTCGTTAGGTGCAACTTGATGTAGAATAGTAGTCAGAGTTCTGCTCATGATGTATATAGTAGTGTACACAGCTTTTGCCTAATAACAATGAGGCATATTCTTTTCAGCCATCAAGGCTCTTGCTATTTCTACAATATGTCTATTTTTGCATTTAGAAACACCATTCTGTTGTTGTGTGTACCTACATGAAAACTGATGTCAAGTTCTATGACTCTTTAGAATGTTGTTGAACTCATTTGACACATATTCACCTCCTCCATCAGATCTTAATGTCTGAATATACTTCCTTGCTTGATTTTCCACCATACCTTTAAATTTTTGGAAGTGACTGAACACCTCACTCTTCTCTTTCATGAAATATACCCATACTTTTCGTGTATGGTGTGAAGAGATGGATTGATATGTTCCTGAAGATGAAGTGGTGCTGCAAAATCCTTGCACTACACCAGCCAAATAATCTTCAGAGAAGTATTGTGGACTGTTGGCAGTAGCCAGAGGCATAGAAGACGTGGAAGCATGTAAAGATAGAGCAGGGAGCCAGTCGAATCAATTTTTCAAAGATTATGTTTTATAAATATTCCTCAAAAACCTCCAACAGTGATTTTTCATCACTATTGTAACATATGTAACATAGGAAAACCCTTTTTGTAATCCATAGCTCCATTTTGTGCAAGCCGAGGAGTCCTCGAGCTTGAGGAGCTTAGGTAGAATGAGCATATCAATTTTGGTTATTTTTAGACACCGTTTACCCCTTCAAATAGCACTTAGGACCTATTTTTTAACTATGTCGGTCACTAGATGTGAAACCGGTCAAAACTAGTCTAGAATCTATAAAAAGAGATAGGGAGCTCATTTTTGAGGTTGGTTAGTGTGAGCTTAGAGCTACTTTGAGCTTGTAATTGAGATTTTGAGCAATAGAGTTGATTTCTCACCTTCCATTGTGTCTTGCTTGTCTCTTCGTAGTGTGTGTGTATGTGTGTGTGCATCTCTATGCTTCTCACCTTCACTCTCACTTCATCTCACATTCACGATCTTCATATCACTCCTATCTCTTCTGCGGATTGACATTAAGGAGGTGGAGCTTCTTAATGTGGTTCTCACCATTGTGCTAGAGCAACACCAAATTTGGCGCCGTTGTCGGGGATCGATGCTAGGACGAATGTGTGATGGTAAGACTATAGCAAGAGGTGGCGTTGGAAGGTACAAATTTCAGTTTTTGTTGTTGTTTTACGTTAGTTTTTAGTGTTTTTCACCTCCCCCACACTCCATCTTCATCACCGCATCATCATCTCCAACTCCAAAAAAATCAAAAAATTCACCATATCCACCCATTCTCCTCATTTCCCCTCATTTGTGCATGTGCAAGAGAGAGAGAGAGCTTTTGTGCTTGTGTGTACTTGTGTGTTTTTGAGTTTTCTTGCAGGTATAGAGCTCCAGTGCATCAGGAAAGCTTGGAAAAGGTAAAAATTCACTTTTTGTCAGGGATCTGCAGTAGGTGTCAGACCATCGCGATGGTCTGCCAACTTCGGTATTTTTGGTAGGCGAGTTCATAAGCATGTAGGCGACCCTTGCGTGTGTAGGAATCCATTGTTGCATTTGCAAAATTCACACTTTGGTGGACCATCGCGATTGGCTCAGACCATCGTGATTGTGTCACACCATCGCGATTGGCTCACGCCATCGCGACGGCTCGGCCGGACCATCGCGAAGGTCTCACACCATCATGACGGCTCACTTGAGCCATCGCGACGGTTCACTTGGACCATCGCGATGATCCCGTCGACCCCACGCCATCGCGATTGGCCCATGCCATCGGCTCGATAGTGCCACGTGTCAAATTAGACCATCGCGATTGCTCACTAGCCATGCCATCGCGACGAGACCCTTACACCATCGCGACAACTCAAACTTTGGACCATCGCGATTGGCTCATGCCATCGCATCTGTGACCATCGTGACGGTTCACTTCGGACCATCGCGACGGTTCACGTTGACCGTTGACTGACGCCATCGTGATTGTTCACCCAATCGGACCATCGCGATGCCTCACCCCGACCATCGCGATTGCTCACATTTAGACCATCGCGACCGTGCACTTCACACCATCGTGACGGTTCGCGCACACGCCATCGTGACGGTTAGCCTGAACCATCGTGACGGTCCCAGACCATCGCGATCATCTCAGACCATCGCGATTGTCCACCCCAAACGCAAATTTTAGGGTTTGATTTTTTGACCAATTTTGGGGCTATTTTTTGAAAATTTTTCGATCATTGCACTCATAAGAGACCCCTTGGCTCATATTTGGAGAAAAACCCGTTTGTCAGTTTTTACCCCTGAGGGCCTGAACGGTCATATCTTTTTCATCCGAAGTCCGTTTTTTGAGCTTAATATCTCGTTAGAAAGCTCTCTACGAGTACTACGTGACCTCAACTGTTTTTTCAAAAAGAATACGTTGATTTTTAGATAAGCTTATTTGAGGTTGACCTAGTTTGGGACTAGCAAGCCAAGGGGCATTGAAAAAAAATTGGGCAAAGGACAAGGGACTTTAAAAGTATTTATATCCAAGTGCTTGATCATCCATTGTGATATTGTTCTAATAGTGGATTTTTCCAGGTCTAGCAAAGGCAATCAAGGGCATTCAAGGCAAGGCAGTGAAGGGCATAAAGCTTGGGAAGCGCGGCTTCTTGGGCATCAGAGCAACCGAAAAAAGCTGACTCGAGGTTGGAAGATTACTCAACCTCCTCAGTCAATTCTTAGCTTAGGCTAAACGGTAGCTTTGTGGATTAACAACGATAGGAACACCTCAAGTATAAGAGACTTAAATTTATCAAGTCTAAGACTAAAGATAAAGGTGTGTGATACGAAAACCTAAAGGGAAAGAACTTAAGTCTGACGGAACGAGAACTCAAAGTACCACAGAAAGTCGAATTCCTGATGCATACATCTAGACAAGAACTTAAAGACACTTAAAAAAGAATCAAGCCATTAAGAACAAAGAATCATTGACAATCCGAGCATGTACTGAGTGTGCAAGGAAGAAAATGAATGAACCTTAGATCGGGCAAACATATAGGTAAGTCAGACCGACGCAGCCTTAGATCATCAGAGGCGAGTGTAAGCACTACTGCACGATCGTGGGCTCAACAATTGAATAGTAATTACACCTACGAGAGCTCAGACACGAGTGAATCAGAAATGGCATTTAGCACTGAAAGACCAGAAGTAGGGTCGAATGTAGCTTACCTGGAAAAGCCTGAAGGACCCTATAGAACGCAATTAGAATTTCTCCGAACCAACCGCTTAGGTGCTCGCATCTATGAGGATGGTTTGCGAAGACAAGTGGTGCAAATGCATACCCCGGACCAACCCATTGGATTGGAACGTCCAGTGGTGAAATTCGAGCGAGATGCATACATAGACAAGGAAGGAACGATGTACATCTTAAGTACGCAGCCAAACAATACGAATGAGTTTGGCGTAATTCAATTAGAGACGGAAGCTAAATCTCAAGGAAAGGAACCATTAGAAGAACCTAGAACACCTAGAGGGAAATCTGTACTGACACGAGTACTAGTTCCAGAGTGGATCCCTCAGGACAACAGAAGCATAGAGTTGTTTGTAAATAAAGAAACTGACGAAGCATTTTAGAGATATAGAACGGAACAACCTAGCGAGGTAGGCTCCATCATAATCTATGAGTTTAAAGACCCGGATACACCTGGGAAGGTTGTATACCTGGATGAGACTTCAGAAAGAGTATTTGTGGTGCCAGACCACGCTAGAAATACATACACATGGAGAGGCGAATTGGTATTCCCTCCATCACGAACAAACGTAAACGTGAACCAACAAGGGGCAGGAACATCCTAAGCCCATGGCATGCAAAGAGAGAAAAACAAAGATAGAACCGAAGTAAGCTTCAATCATCCCATAGGGAGAGATAGAACAACCACGGACACTAATAGAGCGGATAGACAAAGAGAACATGGAATACTAGGTGGTAGAGATGATTTTCCTCTACCAAGACCACGAGAACACACAAGAATACTAAGACCCACTCAGTTAGTAAAGTCCATGAAAAATTATTTTGATGGGACAGGAGATCCCTACGACCATGTAGTGGAATTTAAGCAAGTGCTACGAGCAGAACAAGTTGAAGACATGTTCATGTAATATAACGCATTTGGACTAACGTTAAAGAATATCGCTTTAACCTGGTTCCAACCTTTGCAACAAAGGCAATTTAGAGATATCCATCACTTTTTAGAGTCATTCATCACAGAATTCTCTAAAAGTGGGATCAGACATGACACGTCTTCGTTGATTCATAGCTTTAAACAGACCCCTCAAGAAACAGTAAGACTGGCAGGACGTAGGTTTAGACAATATGTTGAAAGATGTCCAATGCAAGAGCTACCCTCACAAGCCAAACAAGTGTCATTTTTAGAAGGCTTGTTGAGCTCTAAACTACGCTCCTATGTGTACTTAAAAGAACCCAGAACGCTAGAGCAGTGTGTACGAATTTGCATAGACACTGAGGACAACTTAGGAGATGAGTTGGAACTCTCAAAGGTCTACAAGGACTCAGACTGTTCATCTCTAGCATCCACAAAATTGTCTAGCTCAATAGAGGATCAAGGTGTGATTACAAGGCACACATACGTATCAGTAAGTCCATTGTCTTGTACAAGCAATATACTTTCATTTTCATGATCATTTGAGTTCATATTTCCATGTTCTTGTGAAGTGTACTACTCACTGCCATTACTCTCAGTTTTCTCAGTCAGATTGCAGAGATGGTTTCTCTAAGCTTGGTGGATCATTTTCAGTAATTTAACTTGGTAAAGTTAGCTCTATAAGTCTACTATATGCTCAGAAATTTTCATGTCATTTGGATGTTGCAATCTTCAGTTATGTTCAGTTGAAGTCAATAATGTCTGTTCATCTTCACTTCTCTGTCAGGTAGCCGACTTTTTCACTCATCTTGTTAGAGGCGTTTCTCAGTGGTTATGTATCCAAATTCCATGATTTAAACCTTGTTGAATTCAGATTACTGTTTAATATAACCATACAAATTTTTATAATCATTGGATTCCTATAGTTTGAGTTATGTTTATTTTTCTGCTCATTGGTCTCAAACTGTAGCAGCCCATGAAAATCGGGATGATGTCATCACTTGTTAAAACTCATTCTCAGTGTGTGGTTTATTATTTTTTATGCGATTACTCTTGAAAGTTAGCTCTTTAAGTTAGCTAAACTTCCCCAAGAGGAATTAAGCTAAATGCTCCTGTGCTCAGAGAATTATGCAAAACAGTGGACAGGTGTATGAACCAAAATAGCAAGTTTTTCACCTCTGAGCTAACTCCAACTTATCTATTTTGATCTATCTTTTTGAGAGTGATCTTCCAAGGTACATAGGGTGTCTAATACATCCATTGGCAAGCTAAAAGGGCCCACCATATACTCCTAGATTTCATTTGGCTGGTGTAGATCAAGGATTTTGCAACACCTCTTCATCTTCAAGCACATACCTATCCATCTCGTCACAGTGGTATCAGAGCAAGGTTGGACAACATGGCAGATGGATTTCCTTCATCAATTGACAAATTGGATAGAGGTAATTACTCAGCTTGGTCATTAAGGATGGAAGCTTATCTCCAAGGTAGAAGTTTATATGGTTATGTGGCTGGAGATGAAGTTATGCCAAGTTTCAGGAACAAAAGTCAACCAACACAAGAAGAGCAAGAAAGATTGAGCACATCGTGCTCCAAGGATGCACTTGCAAGGTCTTATCTCCTCAACTCTATCTCAGATTTTTTGTTGCCTCACATTAGGAGTTGTAAGACATCTCAGGAAGTGTGGGATGCACTTGAAGCTTTCTTTTCTTCAAGTACTAAAGCTAGGAAGCATCAACTATGGCTAGATTTCACAACTCTCAAGAAGGCTCCCAAACAAAATGTGACTGATTTTGTCACAAAGCTCAAGGACATAGCAGATCAGTTGGGAAGCATTAGAGAGGTAATAGATGAAGAGCAAATTGTAAGGCAGGTCATCAATGGCTTGAAGGCAGATGACAAGTGGGAAGCATTCACCACAGCTATGGATTTGTACATGGACATGCATGTACCTGATTTCAACACACTCATTGGACAACTACTTACTCAAGAGGCAAAGCTTGTCAAAAATGGAGAAAGCTCTAAAGGTAATCAATCTTCAGCTTTATACACTGATAAAAGCAAGTCCAAAGATAACAAAGGAAAGGCAAAGAAAGTGGATGATCAAGCAGGTACATATCAAGCTAACTATGCAGGTAGAGGAAGACATGGCAGAGGTAGAGGAAGAGGAGGTAGACAAGGCAGGGGGAGATCCCAAGACTCCAACTCATGTTCTATTTGTGGATTAACTAATCATACAACTGAAAATTGCTTTAGGAATTCCAGGAATCAAAGAGGCAGAGGATACAATAGAGGAAGTTATGGATACTCAAGAGGAAGATTCAACAATTATCATGGCAACTACAACAACTACAATCATTCAAATTATCAAGGAGGCTACAAAGGAAGGAGAGACTACAATAACTACACAGAAGACTCTAACAAAGAGGATTCATTATTGATCATGAACATGGCTATGCCACAAGGTAAATCTGATGAGCATGTTTTCTACATAGATTCAGGTTGTTCAAATCATGTGGCAGGAAATGTGGCACTCCTATCAGATTTAGAAGTTCCAAGGAATAAGCATGAGGTACAAACAGGAGATGATACAAAACATCCTGTGGAGAAAATAGGCAATGTCAAAGCACCTGATGGAAACATCAACCTACTCAGTAAGGTACTCTATGTCCCTACCATTACAAAGAATTTGATAAGTGTTGGGCAGATAGTAGAGAAAGGATTGCAAGTCAGGTTCACAAAAGCAGGAGCATTTGTTGAAGATCCAAGTCAAGGATTCAGAAAAATTGCAAAAGGTGAAAAGACAGGTAGATTGTTCACATTTGAATTACAACACACTAGAAACATTGCTCTCTTTAATTATGGTAGTCAGACACTCACAAAATTGGAAGTATGGCACAAAAGGTTAGCACATATTGGTGAAAGGTCATTAAAGCAAATTTGCAGGGACCAAAGTGTACTTGGGCTCCCTAATTTGTCAAAACAACATATGATTTATAAGTGTAGTGCATGTCAATTTGGAAAGTCTCACAGGTTGCCATTCATGAAGAAAGGTTATATACATGGAGATCTCTTGGAGTTGGTTCATACAGATGTATGGGGACCTAGCAAGGAAGCTTCAATATCTGGATCAAGGTATTATGTCTCCTTTATTGATGATTGTAGTAGATGGACTATCCTATTCTTTATGAAACACAAAGATGAAGTTTTTTCATGTTTCAAAAGATATTTGGCTCTTGTGGAGAATCAAAAAGGTAAATCACTAAAAAGGTTAAGGTCAGATGGAGGGGGAGAATACTTCTCCCATGATTTTGATTCTTTTCTTCAAGAAAGAGGAATCAAAAGAGAGGTAACTACAAGGTACACTCCTGAGCAAAATGGAGTGGCAGAAAGGAGGAATAGGACAATTGTTGAAGCTGCAAGGTCGATGTTAAATGAAAAGCATTTACCTAATTACTTATGGGTTGAGGCTGTATCTACAGCCATTTACTTGATTAACAAGTTGCCTTCAAAATCCCTTGATGGGATGACTCCATATGAGGCTTGGAATGGAAGAAGACCAAGCTTAGATCATTGTAAAATTTTTGGATGTATTGCTTTTGATCATGTTCCTTCACAGGTTAGAGGCAAGATGGATCCAAAGGCAGAAAGGTGTGTATTTATTGGATATGACAACAATCAAAAGGGCTACAGATTATACAACCCTACCAACAAAGGATTCTTGGTAAGCAGAGATGTAGTTTTTTATGAGAACAATTCATGGTATGAAGATTCATGCAGGAAGGTCAATTTACCATATGATCTTGAAGAAGATTTTCCAAAGCATGGTAGAGAACAACCAAAGATTGAAGAACAAGACACCTTAGAGGATGATGAAGAATCTCAGATGGAAAAGATCAAAGCATGGAAGTCTAAAGGTAAAGCCAAACTGTAGGAACTTGGACATGAGGCACAATCATCACATCATGGCCTAAGAAGATCTATGAGGGAAAAGAAAAAACCAGAAAGGTATGGGTTTGACACCTCACTAGTAACTAAACATTCTATCTACATAGCACAGGACATAAACCAAGAGGAGCCATCATCCTTTGAAGAGGCCAAAGCAAAATCAGAATGGAAGCATGCAATGAAGGAAGAGATTGAAGCACTTGAGGAAAACAAAACTTGGGATTTGGTTCCCAAGACTTCATCCATGAAGGTAATAGGCTCAAGATGGGTCTATAAACTCAAGAAGAATTCTGGCAAGGCTTGTAGCAAAAGGCTTTGCACAAACTCAGGGAATTGATTATGAGGAGACCTTCTCTCCTGTGGCAAAGATGCCTACTATTAGGGTTTTGCTTAGTACTGCCTCTTCTAAGAATTGGAAGATACTTCAGCTAGATGTAAAGAATGCATTCTTGAATGGTTGGATAACAGAAGAGGTATATATGGCACAACCACCTGGTTTTGAGAATCAAGTTTATCTTGATTCTGTGTGTAAACTTAACAAAGCATTGTATGGTCTCAAGCAAGCTCCAAGAGCTTGGAATTTCAGGCTTGTTTCATTCTTGCACGACAAAGGCTTTCAACCAAGCAAGGCAGATCCTTCACTCTTTATCAAAAAGAGTAACTCTGAGGTCATCTACCTATGTGTATATGTAGATGATATTATATTGATAGGAAATGATGCAGATGGTATGAAGAAGATCAAAGATCAGATGAGAGAAGAGTTCAAGATAAGTGATTTGGGTTCACTTACCTACTTCCTAGGTTTGGAAGTTGTCTACAAAGATCATGGTTTGTTTCTCACTCAAAGAAAGTACATTAAGGACATGTTGGCAAAATTCAAGATGCAAGATTGTAAGATTGCAGGTACTCCAATGGAGGTCAATCACAAATTGAGCTCACATGAAGGTGAACTCATAGAGGACATCACATCATATCAAAGTCTAGTGGGTAGTCTCAACTATGCCACATTGATAAGAGTAGATATATGTTACAGTGTGAGTGTGCTAAGTCAATTTATGCACACACCAAGGAAACCACATATGGATGCTGCCAAAAGGATTCTCAAGTATCTCAAAGGAACCATAAATGAAGGACTTTATTATCCTTATGTATCTGATTTAGGTTTGAAGCTATTTTCTGATGCAGATTGGGCTGGCTCCAAGGAAGATAGAAGGAGCACTTCAGGTTATCTTACCTTTGCAGGTTCAAATCTTATTTCATGGTCATCCAAGAAGCAACCCACAGTTGCTCTCTCTTCTACTGAAGCTGAATACAGAGGTCTTGCCATAGCTACTCAGGAAGCTATGTGGATGAAGACATTATTCAAAGATCTTGGATTGGAGTTTGGAACTCCAACTATTTTTTGTGACAGTATGAGTTCTATTCACTTAGCTGCTAATCCTATTTTTCATGCAAGGACTAAACATATTGAAGTTCATTATCACTATGTAAGAGAGAAGGTTCTAAGCAAAGAGATTCAAATATCATATGTGTCCACTCATCAACAATGTGCAGATATTCTAACCAAAGCATTGGATGGTACAAAGCTTTGCAAATTCAAGGCTATGATTGGTTTGCAGGTAATCTTGGAAGATTGAATACCTCAAGCAATACTTGGCTTGAGGGGGAGCTGTTGGAGCAAGTCTATGACAAGCCTAAGTATTGGCTTGAGTCCCACAAAGTCATGAAAAAAGCTTTAAAATGAAGACTATGTAAAGTTCACTTGTGAACTACCTCTTGTAACTTTTGAAGAGTTTACTTAATGTAAAAGTGAAAGAATCTTAAGTGGTTGAGTCCACATGATCAAAAAGGGAAAGAGGAGCCAAGAATTCGTGATTTGTGGTAGGTAGAGAATCAAATCAATCATTGATTGATTGGAGAGTGATTGAGGGAAGTTAGCCTCCCAAACTCAACTATAAATAGATGGCAGTTTTAGTCGTGGTTAGAGAGACCTATGTGAAGACCTCCAAGAGCTGAGCTTTATGCATATCAAGGTGTGATTACACACTCTTCCAAATCATAGGGTAATTTGACCTTCCTGCATTCATTCTCATACCAAGAATAATTTTCATCAAAGACAACATCACTGCCTACCATGAATCCCTTATTGATGGGATTATAAAACCTGTACCCTTTTTTATTTAAGTCATACCCAATAAAGATGCATTTTTTAGCCTTTGGGTCTAGCTTACCTCTTATTTGAGAAGGAATGTGTACATATGCTACACATCCAAATATTTTGCAATTGTCAAGTGAGGGTCTCTTACCATGCCATGCTTCATAGGGTGCCATACCATCAAGAGACTTAGATGGTAACCTGTTTATGAGGTAAGTGGCAGTGGAAACACTCTCTGCCCATAGATAGTTAGGTAACTTTTTCTCATTAAGCATAGATCTAGTTGTCTCAACAATTAATCTATTTCTTCTCTCAGCTACCCCATTCTGTTCAGGAGAATACCTTGTGGTTATCTCTCTTTTGATGCCTCTATCCTGCAAGAAGTCTTAAAATTCATAGGGGAAGTACTCACCTCCTCCATCTGACCTTAGCCTCTTCAAATTCCTTCCTGTCTGGTTTTCAACTAATGCAAGATATTTTTTAAAGCAATTAAATACCTCATCCTTGTGCTTCATAAAGTATAATACAATCCATCTGCTATAATCATCAATGAAAGATACATAGTACCTTGAACCTGATACTGAAGGGTCTTTGCTTGGTCCCCATACATCTGTGTGAACAAGCTCTATGTAGTCTTCATGCATGTATCCTTTCCTTGAGAAGGGTAACCTGTGAGACTTCCCAAATTGACAAGCACCACACTTATAAATCATATGTTGCTTGGATACATTAGGTATCCCAAGCACACATTGGTCCCTGCACATTTGTTTCAAGGTTCTTTCTCCTATGTGCCCTAACCTTTTGTGCCAAATCTCAACCTCTGAAAGTGTCTGATCTTTATAACTGTATAGTGCAATTTTCTTTGTATCTTCTAACTCAAAAGTGAAAAGTCTACCTGGTTTTTCCCCTTTAGCAATACTCTTGAACCCATGTCTTGGATCCTCCACATATGCTCCATATTGGTTGAATCTAACCTGCAAACCTTTCTCCACAATCTGACCAACACTCATCAAATTTTTGGTAATGGTTGGTACATAGAGTACCCTGTGTTGGTGTAAATTGCAAGCCTACACATTTGGCTCAAAGGATGCATTAAAGTCTACATATACATGAAGAAGCATAGGAAAAAACTCTATCTCTGACTTTCTTTTGCCACATATCAGAAATTGTAAGACATCCCATGAAACTTGGGAAACCTTGTCATCATACTTTTCCTCCAATACAAGGGCTAGGAAAAATCAGTTGTGGATTGAATTCACAACACTAAGGAAGCAACCTAAGAAAGTTGTTTCAGAATTTGTGACCAAGATCAAAGATGTTGCAGGTCAGTTAGCAAGCATAGGAGAAGAGATTGAAGAAGAACAAATTGTAAGGCAAGTGATCAATGGAATCAACGCTGATGACAAATGGGAAAGCTTCACCACTGCAATGGATCTCTACATGGACATGCACACTCCAGATCTTACAACTCTCATGGGACAACTATTTACACATGAAGCAAAGCTCACCAAAAATGGAGATACATCCAAAGGTAATAACTCTTCTGCCCTATACACTGATAAGAACTCTAAGGATAAAGGCAAGAGCAAAAAAATGGAAGATGAAGGCTCTACCTCCCAAGCCAACTATGCAGGGAGAGGTAGATCTTCAAGAGAAAGGGGCAGAGGAGTTAAGCAAGGAAGGGGGAGATCCTATAACTCATCACCATGCAACATTTGTGGTTTATCAAATCATACTACAGATGAGTGTTTCAAGAATTACAAAAATCAGAGAGGAAGAGGCTACCAAAGAGGTGGATACTCACAGTCAAGAGGAAGGTTCAACCATCACCAAGGCCACAACAACAATTACAACAACAATTACAATGGCAACTACCAAGCAGGATTCAAAACCAGAAAGGACTACAACAACTACACAGAGGAGCAGGATGACTCTCTTCTGATCATGAACATGACTTCAAAGTCAGGTACAAATGATGACCACCTATTCTACATTGACTCAGGGTGCTCAAATCATGTGGCTGGTAATGTGGCACTACTCTCTGATCTTGAGGAACCAAAAGGTAAACGTCAAGTCCAAACAGGTGATGATACAAAGCATTCAGTAGTTAAAGTTGGAAATGTTAAGACATGTGATGGTAATCAGAATTTGTTGAGCACGGTACTCTATGTACCAACCATTACCAAAAATTTGATGAGTGTTGGTCAGATTGTGGAGAAAGGTTTGCAGGTCAAATTTAATAAATATGGCACATATGTGGAGGACCCAAGACATGGGTTCAAGAGGATTGTTAAAGGAGAAAAATCAGGTAGACTTTTCACTTTTGAGTTGGAAGATACAAATAATATTGCACTATATAGTTATAGAGATCAAACACTTTCAGAGCTTGAGATTTGGCACAAAAGATTAGGGCACATAGGAGAAAGAACCTTGAAACAAATGTGCAGGGACCAATGTGTGTTTGGGATACCTAATGTATCCAAGCAACATATGATTTACAAGTGTGGTGCTTGTCAATTTGGTAAGTCTCACAGATTACCCTTCTCCAAGAAAGGATATATGCATGAAGACTACCTAGAGCTTGTACACACAGATGTATGGGGACCTAGCAAAGACCCCTCAATCTCAGGATCAAGGTACTATGTGTCTTTCATTGATGATTATAGCAGATGGACTATATTATACTTCATGAAGCACAAGGATGAGGTATTTAATTGTTTTAAGAAATATCTTGCATTAGTTGAAAACCATACAGGAGGGAATTTGAAGAGGCTAAGGTCAGATGGAGGAGGTGAGTACTTCTCAAATGAATTTGAAGACTTCTTGCAGGACAGACGCATCAAGAGAGAGATAACCACAAGGTATTTTCCTGAACAGAATGGGGTAGCTGAGAGAAGAAATAGGTTAATTGTTGAGACAGCTAGATCTATGCTTAATGAGAAGAAGTTACCTAACTATCTATGGGCAGAAAGTGTTTCTACTACCACTTACATCATAAACAGGTTACCATCTAAGTCACTTGATGGTATGACACCCTATGAAGCATGGCATGGTAAGATACCATCATTAGATCACTGCAAAATATTTGGATGTGTAGCATATGTGCACATTCCTTCTCAGATAAGAGGTAAGCTAGACCCAAAGGCTGAAAAATGCATTTTCATTGGGTATGATTTAAATCAAAAAGGTTACAGGTTTTATAATCCTACCAATAAGGGATTTATGGTAAGCAGAGATGTGATCTTTGATGAAAATGATTCTTGGTTTGAGAATGAATGCAGGAAGGTTAAACTACCCTATGACTTGGAAGAGGAATTTCCAAAACTTGCAAAGGAGGAACCTACTCAGAATGAAGACTCAAGTTCAAATGATGAAGACACTATCAACCTTGAAGAATTCAAGGCATGGAATTCCAAGGGTAAAATGAAGATGAAGAAGCTTGAAGACATACGTGAGTCTTCAACTCAATCAATCAGAAGATCTCAAAGAGAAAGCAAGAAACCTATCAGATATGGGTATGATACATCTCTTGTTACTAAACATTCAGTTTATCTTGCCAAAGATTTGTCAAATGAAGAACCAGGTTCATATGAAGAAGCTATAACCAAATCAGAATGGAAAGAAGCTATGGATGAGGAGATTGAAGCACTCAAGGAGAGTGACACATGGGAGTTAATACCCAAGAAGGATTCTATGAAGGTAATAGGATCCAGATGGATCTATAAGTTGAAAAGAAATTCTGATGGAACAATTAATAGGTACAAAGCCAGATTGGTAGCCAAGGGTTTTGCACAAACCCAAGGCATTGACTATGAAGAGACATTTTCTCCTGTGGCCAAGATGCCAACAATCAGAGTGTTGGTAAGTGTGGTTGCATCAAAGAATTGGAACATGTACCAATTGGATATCAAGAATGCCTTCTTGAATGGATGGATTTCAGAAGAAGTTTATATGTCACAACCTCCTGGCTATGAGGACTCTAAGAAGGTAACTTATGTTTGCAAATTAAAAAAGGCATTATATGGAAAGAAGCAGGCACCTAGGGCATGGAATTACAGGTTAACTACATACCTCCAAGACCAAGGTTTTGTCATGAGCAAGGCTGACACTTCTTTGTTCATTAAGAGAAGTAATTCAGAGGTAATATATCTCTGTGTTTATGTTGATGACATCATCATTACAAGTAATGATGTCAATGGAATCAGGTATATCAAAAGCCAGATGATGAAGGAGTTCAAGATCAATGATCATGGTTTATTGAAGTATTTTCTAGGGCTTGAATTAGTTTACACTAATTCAGGGATATACATTACTAAGAAAAAGTATGTACAGGATATGTTGAAGAAGTTTCACTTGCAGGATGCTAAAGTAGAAAGCACTGCAATGGAGGTAAACCTAAAGCTAAGTGCCCATGAAGGTGATGAAGTCAAAGACATTACAGGTTATCAAAGTATGGTGGGTAGCTTGAACTATGCTACTCTTACAAGAATTGATATTGCATATGGAGTAAGTGTGCTAAGTCAATTTATGCACAAGCCAAGGATACCTCACTTAGAGGCTGCCAAGAGAATCTTGAAGTATCTCAAGGGTACACTGAACCATGGTTTGTATTTTCCTTACACTTCATATATTGATATCAAAATTCATTCAGATGCAGATTGGGCAGGATGCAAGGATGTTAGGAGGAGCACTTCTGGATATATTTCCTTTGCAGGTGACAAACCAATTTCATGGTCTTCAAAGAAGCAACCTACTGTTGCTTTGTCCTCTACAGAGGTAGAGTATAGAGGACCGGCTAATGCCACATAAGAAGCAATTTGGATTAAGCTTTTGTATACAGAATTGGGATTGTATACTAGGTCACCAATTATCTTTGGAGATAATACAAGTTCTCTTCACCTTGCAGCTAATCCTATCTATCATGCTAGGACCAAACACATAGAGGTCCATTACCATTATGTGAGAGAGAAATTGATAATCAAGGATATTCAACGTACCTATGTATCAACCAACATGCAATGTGTAGATTTGTTGACTAAAGCTTTGGATGGTACAAAACTTTGCAGGTTCAAATCCATGATTGGATTGCAGGATATACTTGAAGATTGAAGATGAAGACTTAAGCCAAAATGTTTGGCTTGAGGAGGAGTTGTTGGTGTAAATTGCAAGCCTACACATTTGGCTCAAAGGATGCATTAAAGTCTACATATACATGAAGAAGCATAGGAACATATGCTAGTGGTTAATTACCACTTTACCTCATTGTAAAAGTCAAATTGACCTGGAATATTTTGTAATCACCTACCAAAGTGAGTCGTGGAAAAAGTAGCTCATTTGATTGAAGGAATATCTCCAAGCATTTAGGAGGTTGATTATAGGGAGCCAAAATTTGAATTTGAATTCAAATCTTCACTCACTTCATATAGAAGTGAACATGAAAAGTCGCGGGTGAGAGAGATCATTCCCAAGCCTCATTCTACTGATTTTGAGTGTGTGGGAGGACTATACTATAGCGTACACCTCTCTACACCATTAGGCAATGTTATTCATGCCAATGGGATTGTAAACAAGTGTTCATTAATAGATACATTTACATCATTCATCTCTGAGTTCTCTGTTAGTCTACTCAAAAGTATGTCAACTTGTCAAGGGCATATCTCGGTCAATTCTTCACCAAATCAAGTGATTCAAAGCTTTTTGGATTCAGCGCAATGTCATCTACATGCTGTCAAAGTTTGAAGTGATTCTATTCAGCCATTTCCAAGAAATCTGTGTTGAGGTGAACTCTAGTCATTTTCTACTACAGTCCTAAAAAGTCGGGGGTATAGCTAAACTTGCTAAATTGATTTCTCTTAGCATAGTTTATCTTTTTACATCACTCCAGTTGCAAATGGTAGCTTACTAAGCTAATTAAATACCCCTAGAAGGAATTTTATCAATTTCTACTGTGCTGGTCACACTGAGCAAAACATTCAGGAGGTGTCAAGAAATAAATAGAAGGTTTTCTTGAGTTTGTGAAATTCAAAGTTATCTGTTTTGGTTCAATCATTACACACATCACTTCCAAAGTACATAGGATATTTCTTGGTGTTATTGGAAAGCTAAGAAGGTCTACTTATCAACTCTGAAGCAAAAGAGGACTAGTACAAAGCAGGTTTAGCAGTAGCTACTCAGTCTCTTGGAGCATCCATCCATCTATCCCAACACCTTGCTCAACAAATTCTAATTTCCATCACAAGTCTTAACATTTCCAACTTTAACTACAGAATGCTTTGTGTCATCACCGATTTGGACTTGATGCTTACCTTTGGTTCCTCAAGATCAGAAAGTAATGCTACATTGCCAGCCACATGATTTGAACATCCTGAGTCAATGTAGAATAGGTGGTCATCATTTGTACCTGATTTTGAAGTCATGTTCATGATTAGAAGAGAGTCATCCTACTCCTCTATGTAGTTGTTGTAATCCTTCCTGGATTTGAATCCTCCTTGGTAGTTTCCATTGTAATTATTGTTGTAGTTGTTGTTGTTGTAGTTATTGTTGTAGCCTTGGTGATGGTTGAATCTACCTCTTGACTGTGAGTAGCCACCTCTTTGATATCCTCTTCGTCTCTGATTCTTGTAATTCCTGAAACACTCATCTGTAGTATGATTTGATAGACCACAAATGTTGCATGGTGAGGAGTTATAAGATCTCCCCCTACCTTGCTTACCTCCTATGCCCCTTCCTCTTGAAGATCTACCTCTCCTTGCATAGTTGGCTTGAGAAGTAGAGCCTTCATCTTCCACCTTCTTGCTTTTGCCTTTATCTTTGACTTCTTATCAGTGTATAGGGCAGAAGAGTTATTACCTTTGGATGTGTCTCCATTTTTGTTGAGCTTTGCTTCATGAGTAAATAATTGTCCCATGAGATTTGTAAGATCTGGAGTGTGTATGTCCATGTAAAGATCCATAGTTGTGGTGAAGCTTTCGCATTTGTCATCAGCCTTGATCCCATTGATCACTTGCCTTAAAATCTGTTCTTCTTCAATCTCTTCTCCTATGCTTGCTAATTGATCTGCTACATCTTTAATCTTGGTCACAAATTCCGAAACAGCTTGCTTAGGTTGCTTCCTTGATGTTTTCAATTCAATCCACAACTAATTTTTCCTAGCCCTTGTGTTGGAGGAAAAATATGATGACAAGGTTTCTCAAGTCACTTGGGATGTCTTACAATTTTTAATATGTGGCAAAAGAAAATCAGATATAGAGTTGAGTAAATAAGACCTTGCCAATGCATCCTTATCACACCATGTGTTAAGCCTTTCATGTTCTTCCTTGGTTGGTAATCCTCTTATTTTGAATGAGGGCAATTCCTCATCTTCTGAGATGTATCCATAGAGACTTCTTCCTTGTAGGTAGGTCTTCATCCTTAGAGACCATGCTTGATAGTTGTTCCTGTCCAATTTATCAATGAATGAAGGAAAACCATCTCCCATTTTACCTTAGTTTGCTCTGATACCACTGTTGGGAAGATGGACGGATGCTCCAAGAGATTGAGTAGGTATTGCTAAACCTGCTTTGCACCAGCCCTCTTTTGCTTCAGAGTTGATAACTAGACCTCCTTAGCTTTCCAATGACACCATAAAATGTCTTGTGTACTTTGGAAATGATGTGTGTAATGATTGAATCAAAACAGATAACTTTGGAAGTCACAAACTCAAGAAAACCTTCTATTTATGTCTTGCCACCTGCTAGGTATATTGCTCAGTATGACCAGCACAGTAGGAATTGGAAAACTTCCTTTTAGGGGTATCTAATTAGCTTATTAAGCTACCTATTCCAAGTGAAATCAATTTAGCAAGTTAAGTTATACCCCCGACTTTTTAGGATTGTAGCAGAAAATGACCAGAGATCACCTCGACGCGGATTTCTCCACAATGGCAGAATAGAATGTCTTGAAACTTTGATAGCATGTAGATTACTTGAAGCTGAATCCAACAAGCTTTGAATCACTGAATTTGGTGGAGAATTGACGGAGATATGCCCTTGACAAGTTGACAGACTTTTGAGTAGACTAACAGAGAACTTAGAAATGGACATTGTGAATGTATGTATTAATGAACATTTGTATACAACTCCATTGGCATGAATATCATTGCGAAATGGTGTAGAGAGGTGTGGGCTAGAGTGTAGACCTCACACACACTCAAAAATCAGTAATGCTAGGCTCGAGAGTTCTCTATCTTACCCGCGACTTTTCATGTCCATTTTTATAGGAATGAGTAAAAAATTTGAATTCAAATTCAAACTTTATGCTCCCTATGATCAAGCTCCTAATGCTTGGAGATATTCATTCAATCAAACAACTAATTTTTCCACGAATCCTTTTGGTAGGTGATTACAAGAGATTCCAAGTCAATTTGACTTTTAGAATGAAGTAAAGTGGTAATTAACCATTAGCCTATGTTCCTATGCTTCTTCATGTATGTATAGACTTCAATGCATCCTTTGAGCCAAATGTGTAGGCTTGTAATTTACACCAACACCCCTACCTTGAACTTGTCCTCTACCTCTTGCATGATTTTGATGTTGACCTTGATCTTGGTTATTGTTTCCTCTTCCACTTCCAAAACCTCTAACTCTTCCTCTACCATAGTAGAAAACCTACTCAAAACTAGGTTTTCCTTGGATGTTTGAGTCCTCACCAAGATTATTTTCTTCAATAATCAACATGGACACCATATCAGCAAAATTTAGAATATTTTATTTGGCTTGTATAGAAGTTTTGAACTGCTTATATGTAGCTCCTAAACCACAAAGGCACACTTTCACCTTATCATCATCATCATTTACATTCACACCAATAGATGCAAGTGACTCACATATGCTTTTGATTTTCAAGGTGTAGTCACTTACCCACATGCCCTTTTTCTCCAGTGTATGTAGCTCGTTCTTGAGTTGCAATTTACGTGCCTTTGTATTGGTCTCATACAATGTGACCAAACTATTCCAAGCCTCTTTCGAAGCCTTGGCACCTTGTATGTGCCCAATCATGCTATCCTATATGCTTACATCTGAGTGTATAAGTTCCAAGAGCTTAGAGGATCTGTACTCACTCTTTGGAAATGGCTTTCTTGCTTTCTTACCTAGCTGACAAGCATCACAAAAATAATGTAGACTTTGGCCTTCAAGATTTGGTAGTCCCTGTGCTAAACCTGCTTTGCACATGCTTTTTAACTTGGCAATATTGATATGTCCTATCCTCTTGTGCCAAAGATCAATCTTTGCAATCCTTTTGTTACCAATCATCACATAACACACCTTGTTGTGTGTAGGAGCAACATCTAGTGTGAACAATCTACCTTCTTTCCTTCCCTTGGCAATGACCTTGCATCTTTGCTTCACCATGCTTAGCTTCACATCTCCTACATGTGTAACAGGATGCTTAATGTTATCTCCTATTTCCACATAACCTTTTGAGCTTGGGACTTTTATATGAACAAAAGATTCCTCCATACATGACATGTGATTAGAGCATCCAGAGTCTATGTACAACTTTGTGTCCATGGGATCATTAGTGTAGCCATGTCTCATGGCTAGGAGGGTATCCTTCTCATCATCTGTCTTGGAGCTATTATCATAGTTACCTTGCACCTTGTTCTTCTTGCCTTTGTCATCCTTGAACCAGAAAATTGAAGAAATATGATTCTGCTTAACACATATAAAAAAAGTTTTACCTTGTTCTTCCCTTTGCCATTCTTGCCCTTCCTTGAAGATGATGCCTTGCTATCTCCTTATGCATCTGAATCTTCTTCCTTGGACTTCTTCCACTTGCTTTTTCCTCCTTTCCCCTTCTTGCCACTCTTTCCTTTACCTTTGCTAGCATATAGGACTTGTGAGTGACCATCCTTCTTGGATGTGTCTCCCATGGCAACTTCTCTTGCCACTAGGTGTGGGATCAACTCCTCAAGAGTTGGTGGAAGATCTCTATACAAGATGGTAGTAATAAGGGGTTTCCACTTGTCTTCCCCTTTCAATCCATTGAGAGTAATCTACACAAGGTCTTCCTCATCTACTTTGCAGCCAAAGGATGCCAATTGCTCCCTCAACTCCTTCACCCTCAAGGTGTAGTCAACAATAGATTGACAACTACCCTTCTTCAAAGAATGGAGTTCATTCTTAAGATGCATCTTTCTACTTCTTGTGGAAGTGGCATATATCTTCTCTAAGACCTCTCAAACATCTCTACCATGCTCAAACTCTGATATATGACCAATCATAATGTTAGAGATTACCTATGATATGTAGAAGATAGCTCGTATATTCCTCCCAATCCTTCAATATCTTCAATCTTGATTGGTGACCTTTGGATATTTGGGATCCACATCAGGCTTATCTTCATCTCCATACAAAATAGACCATAAACCTTTTTTCATGAGATAGTTCATGACTCTGAACCTCCATGGTTGATAGTTGTCTTTGTCAAGAAACTCCAATTTTTAACTTAGATTTGACATAATGAATTTACACTAAAATGTACCTCTTAGCCTCGATGTCCAAGCTTATGTGTCCTTCTCGTAGTCTTCAAAGGATGTTTCCTATTCTGATACCATCTGATGGAATTCAATCCCTCAGATTTGCACACTAGAAGTGAAATGAACCCAATACTTAGGTCCCTTCACACACCTTTTCTGCTACCGTGTAGCAAAACTTTACTTAACAATAGAAAAAAATGATGGATTGAATTGCTAAGGAATATGATTTTGATATTAAATACTTAGTAGGAAAAGAAAACAAAGTGGATGAGTTTGAGTCATAAACCTTCATGCAATTCAATTTCTATTTAATCTTCCAACTTTTTATATTAAAAAAGAATCAAAAGAAGATTTATATTATGAAAAAATTTTGGAATTTTTATATGAAAATCTAGGTTCTATGTTTCAAAGAAAATTTCATTTGGAAAATAATGAATTGTATTGTAATGCTCGTTTATGTATTTCTTCAAAATCTATTTTGAAAGAAAAGATTACGCATGAATGTCAAGATGCACCTTTCTCTACATACCCTAGTTTTTCTAGGAATTATGCTAAAATGAAAGCTTCATATTACTGGCCACATATGAAATATGACATTAGGAGGTATGTGAAAGAATGTTTGAAATGTCAACAGGTTAAGGCTAAATGTAAGAGGAGTCCTGGTATGTTACAACCACTATATGTGCATGATGAAAAATGGTAATCCATCTCCATGGATTTCATAACAAAGTTGTCTGTGACAAGAAGTGGGCATGATACCACTTTGTTATTGTGGACCGTCTTACAAAGATGGCACATTTTCTTCCCATGAGAAAAATGGACATTGCTATGCATGTTGCTAAACTTTTCATAAAAGAAATTTTTAGGTTACATGGTATACCTAAAAGTATAATTTTTGATAGGGAGGCAAAGTTTACATCTAGTTTTTGGAAAGCGACATTTCAATCCATGGGAACAGAATTACACATGAGTACTCCATTTTATCCTCAAACTGATGGTGAGACTAAGAGGGTTAGCGGAGTGCTTGCGGATATGTTACATATGTATGTAAATGATAAGCAGAACGATTGGTCTGAGTATTTGCCTCTCGTTAAGTATGCATATAATAGTGCATGGCATTCATCTATTATAATGACACCTTTTGAAGGAATGTATGCCTATAATTGTTTGTTACCTCATTCACTTTTTAATGCACAAAATCAAGTTGCAGTATCCAAACATATGCTTGAAAACATGGATTTGGAGCTAAATAAGGTAAAGAAGAACATTAAACATGCACAAAAACGTTAGAAGTTATATCATGATCTCAAAAAGAGACCCTTGGAATCTACACCAAATGATCTGGTTTCTTTGAAAGTGAATCCTTCTAAATCAAATTATGTTTTAGGCAAATATCGTCGATTGTCTCCATGTTATGTTGGTCCTTTTAAAATCTTAAAGAAAGTTGGTTTTGTTGCATATTTACTTGATCTGCCTAACACTTTGAAAATTCATCGAGTTTTCCATGTTGGATTACTTAAAAAGTATGTTCCTAATGTTGATCACATTTTTCATGACAAATCTAAGTTGAAGGAAGATGCCACTTTTGAGCTTGAACGAGAAGTTGTAATGGATAGGAGAATTAGACATCTTAGGAATTGTGAAATAGTGGAAGTTTTAATAAAGTGGTTTGCATATCCTATTGAAGATTCAACATGGGTTGGTTTAAATGAGTTTATGGCACATATCCTTCTTTCCAACTTTGAGGGCAGAGTTCTTAAAAGAGGGGGAGAATTTTAAAATACCACATTGATTTCCCAAAAAAAAAAAGATGTGTACGTAATAATGAAATTTTATGTTTAGGATATTCTGATCATGTCTGCAAAATTTTGTAGCAATAACTTTTTACATTCTCTCTCTAGAAAGTTGTCGCATGAAATTTATGTGTTAAATTTCAGCATGAAGATGAAAGAACCCGAAAAAGTGTTGTATGAGAGAAAGGTAGAGTGCCCTTAGTAGAAAAAGTTTACTTGATTGAAATTTTTTGTAGTTCCTATGTTTTATGTCTCATTTGATCGCATGAAGATAGGTTAATGAAGAGACTTTTCATGTTTTTTCACCTCTCTCTAGAATTTCCAATTTTGCAGGGCTCAAAAGTGATATTTGGAAGCGGATTTGGACCTAAGGAATCTCTAACACTATTGTACAGATCAAAGAACTGAATATTTTTGTGTCTCACAAGCTTAAGCTAATTCCACACCATTTTTGAGTTACAGGGCTTGGAAAAGTACCATTTTTTTACACTTAAAAAAGTAGAAGCCTTGATTCATCTTATTCATGTTGGCAGATTTAGAAAACACACATGGGTATGTGGATTATTTTGGGTGACTGATGTGTGTGTGAGTGCGTTGTAGGGATCACCTCTATTTTTGTAGGTACAATCCTTGAGGTGGACATGAAAAGCAGATGCATGGGTGGTCTCGAAGTCTTGCATGAGACATGCAAAGAAATGCTATCTTGGAGCATGCAGATTCTAGGAATGCATGTCTAGGAAGGTATGATTGGCCCTGTGCTAGCGAAAGGTGGAGATCCAAAAGATGAAGATTGAGAGATAAGGAGTGATTATGGTCATGCATTGATCATGATCGTTTTTGGTTTTTGTGATTGAGATTGAGATTGAGATTGGGATTGAGATTGTGATTGTGATTGTGATTGTGATTGGGATTGGGATTGAGATCAGCTCGGGGGTGGTCGGGTGGATGAGGCTTCACATTGAAGCTATTTGATAGATTTTGTAATGCAGATCAGAATTGCTTGTAAATCTGCATAGATAATAAAGTTATGTCTCTCTCTTTTTGTTCTGCACATACTCTCTTTTTTTCTTCCTTATATCTTGTTGTGTTGAAGTATATTATTCTATGTGGCATTGTGATTGAAGAGTATTGAGAATTGTTACACCCAATTCTAGCCCAAAAAGACACCAAATTCCATGAGGATACCTAGAAACCGAAAGATTTGCCTGTTAGGGAGCTCCTTACAACCTTGGAGAAGAAGGAATTATGGCGGCAAGCTCGGAAGAGATTTGAAAGTGGTTTTTCTATGGTTAACTTTATATACAGATGCTTCACACAATGTATCAAGTCAAGTCCAAGATGAAGTGATACTAATAAAACCATTATTTAAGAGCATGTTTGTTATGAACTTGATGGTTGAATAGAGAGCTCAGACCATACAAAAAATAGCAAAAAGTAGTGGAGCCAAAAAGTAGCCTTATTTAATAGAGAGTTTTAGGTGGATAGATTGAGAGAGTCCAATGTTTACATTATTATGAGTAGATGCACTTCCCAAAAGCATAACTATCATATTTATAAATTTGGGGGCAAATAAAATATCTTTAAGGGATTGAAGAATGAAATCCCACTCGATTCTAGCCATACAATTGTTTCTTTCAGAAGACAATAGAGAAGACGTCCCAATAATCTAGGTGAAGTGATTAATGATCAGAGCACAATTTTCCTTGTCCATAGTGCACTCCACAACATTGATGTTTATCATAAGAGGTATTATTTCCTTGTTCTTCCTCTTCATAAAGAGTTTGCACATTTCCTTCATCATTATGTATGCTTTATATGTCCACCCGTCCTTGAACTAGATGTGAAATATTCTTCCTCTTGATTTCCTCTTAGTAGTGTAGCATGCTCTTGACCTTTTCAAGACTGACTTGGAGGTGGGAGCAGCCATTGACATCAGTCTCCAGATACACAATCTTGTTGTACAAAAGCTCCATATCGCTATGTGTGATATTTTGGATAATAGATTGAGTAAACTTAACAACCTTCTTCCAATTCATAACTGGAGAGGAAGGAAAGTTGAAAGCCTCATTCCAATCCAAGGCAATATTGCACTATAGAGGACTAAAGACAATAGAGAGTATAAAGCAAAAGAAATAAGAGAGGAATTCAAGAAATGGCTCACTTTCTTTTCCTAAAACCCATTGTAAAACATTGAGAAGCTTTGTAAATGCTATAGAGGAATCCTCCAGATGCATGAATCCTAAAGATTATAATACTAGCTTTGTACAATAGTAGGAAATTCGTGATTTATAGAGAAAGTGCACGTCTCTTGTGTGAAAGGACCAAAATTAGGGCACATGTATATAAGTCACTTGTGACTCTTTTGTAAAGACTTTTTTCCATAATCAAGAGCTAACTTGGAAAATTTGAAATTTGCTTCTTCTAGCTTGTGTACCCTCTCCTCCATGGATATAGAAATATATTCTATCATTTCAAAAGTAGAAGTCAATCGGCCACATGACTTGTGGGTTAAAGTTCAAGAAGAGAGGTTGAAGAAAACTGAAGATGAAATCCCTTCCTTCACAAAAATAAATGCTTCCATGAATCAACCTATGATGAAGCAGGAAGTAAAATCCAAGGATCTGTTCAACCAAGAATAGAACAAAGATGAAGCCATAGGCTTGATTACACTTCCCAAATATATGGGTGAATTTGAAAAAAAAATAGAGCTCTTTCATGTCCCTACAATAAGATGCGAGGAGAAGAGAACTTCAGATGAAGTGTCAACCACTATACAGGAGTTGATGAAAACAAAAGTTCATTATTCTTTAACCTTAGAGGAGCTCTTGCAAGTAAAGCCCCATCTATGGAAGAAATTGGCTGATCACTTGAATTTGAAGGAACAAAGCACATCAACTTAGGGAGATAAGATGGAAGAAGCCCCAAGTATTAAAGTAGCTATGGACAAAGTTGGATACTTCAGTGAAGATGATGAAGGAAATACTCGTCTTCCAACTACCTTTCGCATATATATGAGCAAGGCCATACTAGATATTGGTGCTTGGAGTAGGAATAGCTACCAAAGGGATTTGGGAAAAATGGGGAAACCTAGCCTTAAGAACAACATGAATGAAACTACAACTATTACATGGGGCATGTAGAATGCCCTTTAGGAATCCTAGGAAATGTGATTTTGACCACATGTGGAGTAGAATTTGAGCATACCTTAGCCATATGTCAATTTGGAAAAGCATGTAATTATGAGATGATATTAGGAAGACCTTTCATGCGGCGACTAAAGGTAGTTCAAGGTTGAGGAAGAGATGCTTTATATCTTCAACACCAGGGCATGCAAACTAAAAGAAATATCCAAAACTTCTCATATATAGATGTTCCACCTCTACAATGTGTAAATCCATAGTGTTGGATCTAGTGAGATGAATGAAGATACCTAGCTATAGATTTGTAAGGCGACCCAAAGAGAGGACAAAAGGTTATAACATTGGCAATCACGACAAGAGGAAGACAGACATATAGAAGATCCGGCATACATGAATCAGATATTTTCTGATGAAGCTTTTGAACCACATGGATGGATGGAAATATTACCAACACTAGACATGTGCAAGAATGAAGAAGTGCTAACCATGAATGAATGCATAGATGAGGAAGGTTATGACTTGAGCTTGTACTTGGTAGTGCAAGTTAAGAGGTAGAAGAAGGAGAAAGTAGAAAAGGAATGGAAAGAGGAATATGAAAGTATAGAAATGGAACTAGAGTTTAATTCAAAAGAGAAATACCTAAAAGAAGTAGAAATGGAATCAACCAACAACTTATGCAAGCAAAAAACTAGACTAGGCCAAATAGAATTACACAATGATTGAAGGAGAAGGATTAGGGATGGTCTACACAATGAAAAAGTTCCAATATTACCTACTAGCCAACAAATTTAAGCTCTTTATTGATCACCAATCTCTATTGTACTTGGTAAATAAACATTGCAATAGGCAAGTGAGATGGTTTCTATTACTTATGGAATTTTACTTTGAGGTAGTGTTCAAGAAGAGTAATATGCATGTTAGGGTGGATCACTTATCTAGGATGACTCACAGAGAACCACCAACAAGAGTAGTAGACAAGCTATCAGACACCTACCTATTCAATTTAGAAGATGTCCTAGATGGGAAGAAGGGTTAGCACCTATACTTAGGCATGGACCCCATCATAGGATCAATGTGAACCAAGAGAAGGAACTTTGGAAAATAAGAAACCTCCATATTGTATCAGGTAGCTTATATTTCAAAGATTCCAATGGAGTACTCTTAAGATGTGTCGAAGATGAAGAACAAATCAATCACATTAAACAAGCTCATGAGAACAAATGGAATACACATAAAGGTGTAAGTAAACAAATGCAGGAGTTGAAGAGATTAGGAGTGTATTGGCCAAGTATGCAAAAGGATGTACATGAATATGTAATGAATTGTCACATGTTTCAAGTGTCTACATCTATACTATTCTACGATATCACCTCAATGGAGTAAACCACTAGTATAATTTTTGAAATCACATACATATTTGGAAGGAGCAAACCTAGTGAGAAAAATAGCCTTAGAATAACAAAGTAAGGATTATTTGATTTTGGGAAAGCAACTATTCAAACATGGAAAGTATAATCAATTACAAATGTGTGTTCATGAAGGAGAATATCTTTCCATATTAGAAATGGTGCATGCTAGAGCAACTGGAGGTCATTTTTTAGCTAAAAAGACTATTAAAATGATTCTCTTCACATGCTTATGGTGTCCAACACTACATATGGATGCAAAAACTTACGTGCAAATTTTTGATGTATGCCAACAAAAAAAATATCCACTCCGACGAGATGACATGCCATTGAGACCAATGATCAGTGCAAGAAATTTTTCTAGACGGGGAATTGACTTTATTGGACCCATTAATACCCAACAAGAGGATCTCATGGTGAGTATATCATAGTAGCAACCAACTACTTAACTAAGTGGGTGAAAGCCAAGGACACTAGGAAAAACGATGCCTAGACCATCACAAAATTCTTATTTGAAAATATTTTCACTAGATTTGGACTCCCCATTGAGATAGTCAGTGATAGAGGTACGCACTTCATTAATGAAGTCATTGATTCAGTGATGAATGAGTTCTTAGTGATTCATAAAAATTTGGCACCCTATCATCCACAAGCCAATGGAGAAGTGGAGATTTCAAACAAGGTATTATGCACAATTCTCACCAAGATAGCCAACAATCAAATATCTAATTGGAATAAGCCATTGCATCATGCAATTTGTCCATTTAGAGTAGCATAAAATGGTTGTAGGAACCACACCCTTTAATCTAGTTTATGGCCAAAATGCAATCTTTTCAATTGATTTCATGATTCCTACTCTTTGAGTAGCAAAGAAATATGAATGTACAAGACATGAGCTATCCAACCAGTTGTATCAAATCGAGAAATTGCATGAAACTAGGTTACAAGCAGTAGAAGGCATTTATGCTACTAAGAGAAGACAAAAGGCTTACTATGATGCTCACATCAAAGATAAAGGTCTAAGAGCTGGAGACCTAGTGCTAGTTTACACTCTAAAACAATATGCCAAAAAACTACAACAAAGAGGGTATGGACCTTTGATTATAAATTGAATTTCCTCTGGTGGAGCTATCAATTTAGCTACATTGGATGGAGACATATTTCCAAACTATGTAAGCGATTGCAGAGTTAAAACATACATTGAGCCCATCATGGAGCAAATGTTGACAAGAATCTTAGGAGCTCAAAAAAAAAAACAGAGAAGAAGAAGAGAGGATAAGAGAAGAAGCAAGACTAGAAGCTCTAGAACAAATTAGAAAACGAAAGGAATGGATCTGAGAATGAGATGAGGGATACATATAGGGTGAGGAACCCATTCCCATGGCAAATTATCATGCCACAAATATCGAAAGCCTGGGAAGACAAACGGGACAACTTTATTTAAACCTAGGGATTGGGAAGGAGGAATATGACTTGGTAGATTCTTTAATTGATACAAACGCAACCTTCAGCAGTGTATGTGCTTTTTTACTCAAAAAACAACAACTGGAGAAGTAGTGTCAGGATTGGAATCATGAAAAGTTGAATGCACCTAGAGTATGGACCATAGATCCACACTACAAGGCCTCACATCGGCACATAGCTTCTTCAAACTATCTGGTGGTGCACATTTCCTTCCAAGGAAATAGTTCTTCACTTGTACTATAGTAATATATGATTTCTACTAACTACAGCTAACATTTTTCTTTGGTTATGACTAACCATTTTATGTTTTTTTTAGCAAATAAAAAATAAAAAAATATGTGCATTCAAGTATCATGACTAGCTCAATTTATGTGAGAGGGGACTCACTTAAAGGACGGATATCAATTGCATAAGCACCATGAAACATAAATGTTTCCATACCCTCTCATGTTAACCAAATAGTAGGTTTGAGTGCAGATGGCTTCTGAAGACTTTGAGGCAATGGAGCCAATGGAAGTCAATGAATTTTCCTTGGAGTGTAGTAAAAGCCTGTGGTCACTGGTGTAGGGATGACCAAACAATTGGGGATCACCTCTTCTTAATAATAGTACAAATTAGGGATCATGAGCATGGATTCCCACTGATGATTCAATACTTCCATATTCTACATGAGATGCCAAGAACCTTCGAAACATGGACAAAAGTTGGAATTGAAACTTACTTAAAGCTTCCTATTTATAAGCCTGATTTTGAAAGATGTAATTAGGTGATGAATACCTTATACTATGCAGCAGATAAACCATTAGTTGAATGCCAAAGTATGTAAAAACAACTACGACACCTAAGAACAAACATGGCATAATGGTAATTGATGAGGCAAGAACAAGTTCATAGCCAAAGATGAGAGGGAACTTGAAGAGGTAGATACTACACCCTTGGCCAAAAGATTTCATGCTCTACCAAAGTCAACTCTGGCTCAACCACTGCGAGTCACAGAAGCAGCATTGGAAGAAGCACCCCAGGCCACTCACACATATATGGAAGGGCAAGTGAATCTAACAACCCAAATTCATCACTACCATCAAGTGAGTGGATACAAGGCCAAGCAACAAGGAGGTAAACGATTATCAAAGATGAGTCACTACAAGGAGTTGGGCCTAGAAAATTCAAGCTCATGTCTAGGATCAAAAAATAATCTTGATAGATCAACATTGAATGTTGATATAAACACTCATATGAATGATGATGGTTGATGGGAGGAGCTTGATCACTTGGTGGATCAGTAGGAAGTAGTTAGTAAGCCATAACAGCTGGAAAATAACCTTTGAAGAAGCTTTCTTTAGAGGATTTTTTGAAATGGACTCTAAGAGTTTTTTTGAAGATGTTAGCAAACCTATATGTTAGGCTAGTCTCATATGAGCTTAAACGTTTTGCTAAGTGGAAAGAATTCATGATCAGAGAAGCCAACTTGCTCAATCAAGCAAAAGAAAGGTATATCAAGCATACATGTGTCGCCATCAAAAGCCTATCGGGGATGATAGAGTTCAAGAGGAGGGACATGTGGAGGGAGAGAGAAGTAAAAGAGAAAGAAGAAGGAAATCAAAAAAGAGAGTAATTGATTAAGCTCTACAAGCTCTACACTCTGTCCAGAGCCTTGCAAGGGCACTAATGAGGCTGAGATGAGACACAAGGAAAGAAATGATGCACATGGAAGAAATGCAACAAGTCCCCGAGGATGAAAAATGAAGTAAAAACTGGACCTTTGAAGCAGCACCCACTCAGTTCTCAAAGCCATGTCAGCCTTAGTGGAGTGCGACCTCGAAGAAATACAATTAGACCATCTCTAGTCACCTGTTGAGCATTAGGAAAACCCGAATGAAGCCTCTCAAAACATGACATAGAATAAGAGGGGGAGAGTGTTGGAGAGGATTGAAGAGGACTGAAGACAAGAGAGAACATGAAGTAGAAGAAAGAAGAAAAGTACGCCCACAAAATTTCCAAGAAATGGAACTTTCTTTTCCTAAAACCCATTTTAAAACATTGAAAAGCTTTGTAAATGCTCAAGAGGAGTCCTCTAGATGCATGAATCCTGAATATTGTAAGACTACCTTTGTACAATAGTAAATTAGTGATTTGTAAAGAAGGTGCTAGTCTCTTGTGTGAAAGGACCAAAATTAGGGCATATGAAATTTTGAATTTGCTTCTTCTTACCTATGTACCTTCTTCTCCATGAGCATTTGTGTGTGCTTGAGGCATGAAATGTGTGTCTAGATGTGTTATCTACCCCTTCCCCATCTCTTTTCATTGTTATTCTCCTGATGATTAAGGTATACTCTCTTTTGTCACAAATCCCTAAGACTTTGTGATTCTAGGTACACACATGGTGATATTGCATTGCATTAATGGAAGCAAGAAAATGGAAGGATCTGCATAGAACCAAGGAGCTTTTCTATGCTTTAAGTAGGTTTTAAAGGAAAGATCAATATAGTAATGATTTGACATGGATAAGTCTAAGAAAAGTGAGGGAATCGAGGCCCAACCAATCAATGATGTTATAAGCATTGTATCATCTATCAACCCTAGATTTATGCAGGTCCAAACCTAACTAAAGTTTTGACCAAGAAAATGAACAAACATCGTTCACCTCCACCACATCATGATGGAGCTCTACCTTATCATAGTAGTATTTTTCAATCCCATTAAGAACATGATCTCTTTTTTCCCATCTATAAGATCAAACCTCCACCATGTTGAAGTCAGTATAGAGGATAATTTTTAGGGGGAAGGGAAAAAACAATATCTAGGTACTCAATCTCTACAATTCCTTGATTTAGAGCATAGATTGAAACAAGGTGTTGATATATTTAGGTAGTGATGTGTGTGAACACACTAGGACTGCCGGGGCACTTTTTTCCCTCTTTAGGAGGTTCTTTCCCCTGGCTTGTATATACGCCTATTGCCCTAATGGGCTACTTATCTTTGTACATTCTCTAGTAATACATTCACTATTGTGTGTTGTGCTCCAAGCTTCTTCTTCTTCCTTATGCTGATCGCATGCTTCCGCAGACATCTAACTCCAACAATTGGTATCAGATCACGTCGTCGCTTCATCTAGGGCATCATCTACACCTCTCTGGTTGCAGTCTCAAATTCGCACAAAATTTGGTGAGCATACTCAGGGTGTTTTGGCCTCTAAACACACTATCACAGTGCTTGTGCAGGCTATTTCATCTTTTTGTGCCAAAGGTATATACCAGTTTCTGTTCGCCAGTATAAGCATCTCGAAGTCTGCTACAGGTTTAGCAGAACTCGTCTGGGCAATTCTGTTCAACTTTTTGAGATACAATCAATTTTCCGCATCAAGGTATTTTAGTCACCGGCCATGGCTGAAAATAGTGATGTATTTTGTATGTTGGCTGTTGAGGATAAGTTGGATGGTACTAACTACCCGTTGTGGGCTTATATGATGTGACATGTATTGGTTGCAAAAGGACTGTGGAACATTGTGCAGGGTGTTGAAAAACGTCCTATCACACCTGCAATTGTTACAACAGCAGGTACTCAAACTAATGTAGAACGTGTCGAAGATGATGATATTCTACATATTCCTGTTCGTGCTGTAGTTTATGATGTGTTGGAGAAACAATCACTAATTGGACATATATTTGAGGGTCAAAGCTTTAGAAGAAAACCACATGCCTATGTGAAGGGACAAATTCACAAATGTATTATACTTGTAAAGTTAGCTCACTTTAGTTCTAGAAGTTTTTCAAAAGTCACGGGAATGAGAAAATCTATATAAGTTAGTTAGTATTAACTGACGTGGTGAGAAGAAGAAGGAAGACAATGAGAAAGTGAGAAGAACTCATTTTTGTATGACTGAGTATAGTCGGGCTTCTCTGAGCGAGAAAGCACTTGTAAGCTTCTGAGTTTTCATAGTTATGACAAGAACTAGTTAAAGTTCTGTGTATAAGTCTTCTTCCTCCATCTCCAGTGTTTGTCTTGTGTGTAATGATTTGAAAGGTTGAAGTTTTCCAAGCAAGTCGATGCGTGGCATCGAATGTATGTTGAAAGGTTGAGTTTTATGCGAGAAGTCGATGCCTGGCATCGAATCTCACTTGATAAGTCCTTATCTTCATATCTGATTTTTATCTACTGCCAAATCTTCTTGAAAAGATGATGTTGTTGGAGCAACTCAATGCCTGGCATCGAATTCCAGTTGATAAGTCATATTCTAAGTGTGCATGAAATCACCTATAGTTTTGGTGTCCAAAAGATCAAGGTTTTATGCGGGAAGTCGATGCCCGGCATCGAATCCCTGCTGAAAAGTGGTCAAAAACATCCCAAGTCGATGCCCGGCATCGAATTCTCGTTGCAAGTCGATGCTAGGCATCGAATTCTAATTTTAAACAGGCGCTCTTACTATAACAGGAAAGATTTCCAGTTTTGGAAGGTCATACAAGGTCATCTTGTGAAGGCCATAACTTGAGTTCTAGAGATCCGTTTGATGCATATGACAGCTTGTTGGAAAGCTCTACTCTTCTAGTTTCAGCTTGTAAAGTTTCATTGAGAAATAATACTTGAGCTAGGAGAAATTAGCAAAATACTGAAGGTATGTCATTTCGGTGACTAGGAATTTCTGTAGAAGCAAAGTTCTCACTTTAGGCTATCATTTCTCAAAGTTTGGAGTGGCAATGAGTTAATGGTGACCATAGAGGTGTTCTAGTGTCACATTAATTTATTTCTTGTGGTGTTTCATACATCAACAAGTGGTATCAGAGCAGAAAGATTCTCGAGAGCAGAAGACGACAAAGGTACGAGAAGTTTTGTAAAGTTTTCCATTAAAGTTTGAAAGGTGAAGCATTTGAAGACACAAGGCATCAAAAGGTTACTTCAAAAGTATCCTCATACACAAAGAACTTCAAAAGGTATTATCCTTTATTCTTTAAGCTCACAGGTTGCAGCAGAAGGAAAGAACTATGGCAGATCATATTTCCATTGACAAACTGGACAGAGATAATTACCCCGCATGGGTAATGAGAATGGAAGCCTTACTTATGAGTAAGGATCTCATGATATATGTTACAGGTGAAGAAGAGAAGCCAGTATTCGAAGATGAAAGCCGACCAAAGAAAGAAGAACTAGATGCTTTAAAGCATTGGCAGAAGAAGGATGCAAGTGCAAAAGCCTACATCTACAATACAATCTCTGATCATTGAAGGAGTATTTGTTGAAGATCCAAAGAATGGGTATAATCAGATTGTCTCTGGTAAGAAAGAAGGTAGACTCTTTACTTTAAGAGTGCAAGGGAACATTGGTCAAGCTTTGCTCACACATGGTGAAGGAGTGATTACAGAACTTGATCTCTGGCATAAGAGATTAGGTCACTTTAATGAAAGAGGAATTAAAGCTATGGTTGCTAATCAGTCTGTACTAGGATTACCAAATGTGCAAAGTCAACATATGGTTTATAAATGTGAAGCATGTCAAATGGGTAAAGCACACAGGTTACCATTTCAGAAGAAAGGATTCAAACATGATGGATTACTAGAGCTTATTCATACAGATGTATGGGGACCAACAAAAGAAGGATCTATCAGTGGCTCAAGGTACTATGTTCTTTTCATTGATGATGCTACAAGATGGATAACATTATATGTTTTGAAGGAAAGATCAGAATTGTTTGGAGCTTTCAAGCATTTTCATGCATATGCAGAGAGAGTCACAGGTCAAAAGCTTAAGAGACTGAGGTCTGATAGAGGGGGAGAATATTTCTCCCAAGAGTTCAATGATTATCTTTGGAATGCAGGTATTAAGAGAGAAATAACTTGCAGGTATACACCACAACAAAATGGTGTAGCAGAAAGAAGGAACAGGACTTTGGTTGAGTTTGCTAGCGCTATGCTAAAGGAGAAGAACTGTCCAAATTATCTTTGGGCTGAGGCTGTAAATACAGCTACATATCTTGTGAATAGATTACCATGTGCAGCTCTGAATGGAATGACTCCATATGAAGCTTGGTGGGGTAAGAAACCAACACTAGATCATTGTAGAGTGTTTGGATCAATTGCATATGCTTATGTGCCATCACAACTTAGGCATAAACTTGAACCAAAGGCAGAAAAATATGTGTTCATTGGTTATGATGAAAAGCAGATGGGTTACAGGTTGTGGAATCCTTTAACCAAACAATTTCTTGTTTCTAGAGATGTTACATTTGATGAACAGAAAAGTTGGTATGCAGATCAAAGTCATACAGCTGAAGAATTTGAAGAAGAGGTAAGAAGATGTGAGAAAGGAAAATCAATTGTGCAGGTAAATAGAGATGAAGACTATATGCAAGCAAGTACATCCACAAGTGGATTAACGAGAAGAAATGAAGAAGCTCCTATATTTGATGAAGAGGTGTATCCAGACACATATGAAGAATGTGAACCAAGAAGGTCAAGCAGGACTAGAAGACAACCAGAAAGGTATTCTTATGATACTTCTTACATAACTCAGAAGAACTATGCATATATGGTCAAAGATGATGAAGAACCTCATAACTATGATGAAGCTAAAGGTAAGAAGCAATGGGAAGAAGCGATGAAGGAAGAGTTCAATGCACTGGAGGAGAACAAGACATGGGAACTTGTTCCTAAACCAAATGGTAAGAAAGTAATTGGAAATAAATGGGTTTATAAAGTGAAGAAGCTTCAGATGGAAGTATAGCCAGATACAAAGCTAGATTGGTGGTGAAAGGCTATGCCCAGACCTATGGCATAGATTATGATGAGACATTCAGTCCCGTAGCTAAGATGTCAACTATAAGGACAATCATTGCTATTGCAGCTTCAAAAGGATGGACTCTAAGTCAATTGGATATAAAAAATGCCTTCTTGAATGGATACATATCAGATGAGGTATACATGGAACAACCTCAAGGGTTTATAGATTCCAGGTATCCAAATTTTGTTTGCAGGTTGAGAAGAGCATTGTATGGATTGAAGCAAGCTCCAAGAGCTTGGAACTATAGACTGGTGAAGTATCTCAATGATCTTGGATATCAAAGTTCAAAAGCAGACCCAAGTGTACTTATCAGAAGAACAGAGGAAGGTACAATCTACATTTGTATTTATGTAGATGACATTATAATCACAGGTACTTTAGATGAAGGAATCAAGGAGGTAAAGAGATTACTTGAAAAAGAATTCAAGATCAGTGACCTAGGAAAGTTATCATACTTTCTTGGAATGGAAGTTACTTATACAGATCATGGCATATATGTGTCACAAGAAAGGTATCTTTTGAATTTATTGAAGAAGTTTGATATGGAAAATTGCAGAGAAGCTTCAACTCCGCTTGAAGTTAATCACAAGCTTAGTAAATATGATGGTGCAGACTACAAAGATATGAGGAAGTATCAATCTCTTGTGGGTAGTTTGATTTATGCTACACTAACAAGACCTGATCTTAGTTATGCAGTGGGAGTTTTGTCACAATTCATGCATTGTCCAAAGGACCCACATTGGATTGCAGGTCAAAGAGTTCTCAGATATATCAAAGGAACTATAAAAGAAGGATTATATTATCCTTTTACATCAGATTTGAAGTTGAGAGCCTATAGTGATTCAGATTGGGCAGGTAACCAGGATGACAGAAGATCAACTCATGCTTACATGATATACATTGGTGATAAGCTTGTAAGTTGGTGTTCAAAGAAACAACATACAATAGCATTATCATCAACTGAAGCAGAATACAAAGGACTTGTGGAAGCAGCTAAGGAGGTCATATGGATGCAGACATTGTTCAAAAGCTTGGGCATTGATCAAGGTACACCTACAATACATGGAGATAATATGAGTTCACTTTATCTTGCAGCAAATCCAGTATTTCATGCAAGGACAAAGCACATAGAGATACATTATCATTTTCCCAGAGAAAAGGTAATGGAGAAGGAGATTGAAGTGGAGTACATTTCTACTAAAGATCAGATAGCAGACATAATGACAAAGAGCTTGGATGGTGTGAAGACCAGCAGATTCAAAAGCATGGCAGGAGTAAAAGAAAAGAAGATGATATGAAGAAACAGAGAATGTCAATTAGTGATTGAGGGGGAGCTGTTGGAGAAACAATCACTAATTGGACATATATTTGAGGGTCAAAGCTTTAGAAGAAAACCACATGCCTATGTGAAGGGACAAATTCACAAATGTATTATACTTGTAAAGTTAGTTCACTTTAGTTCTATAAGTTTTTCAAAAGTCACGGGAATGAGAAAATCTATATAAGTTAGTTAGTATTAACTGATGCGGTGAGAAGAAGAAGGAAGACAATGAGAAAGTGAGAAGAACTCATTTTTGTATGACTGAGTATAGTCGGGCTTCTCTGAGCGAGAAAGCACTTGTAAGCTTCTGAGTTTTCATAGTTATGACAAGAACTAGTTAAAGTTCTGTGTATAAGTCTTCTTCCTCCATCTCCAGTGTTTGTCTTCTATGTAATGATTTGAAAGGTTGAAGTTTTCCAAGCAAGTCGATGCGTGGCATCGAATGTATGTTGAAAGGTTGAGTTTTATGCGAGAAGTCGATGCCTGGCATCGAATCTCACTTGATAAGTCCTTATCTTCATATCTGATTTTTATCTACTGCCAAATCTTCTTGAAAAGATGATGTTGTTGGAGCAACTCGATGCCTGGCATCGAATTCCAGTTGATAAGTCATATTCTAAGTGTGCATGAAATCACCTATAGTTTTGGTGTCCAAAAGATCAAGGTTTTATGCGGGAAGTCGATGCCCGGCATCGAATCCCTGCTGAAAAGTGGCCAAAAACATCCCAAGTCGATGCCCGGCATCGAATTCTCGTTGCAAGTCGATGCTAGACATCGAATTCTAATTTTAAACAGGCGCTCTTACTATAACAGGAAAGATTTCCAGTTTTGGAAGGTCATACAGGGTCATCTTGTGAAGGCCATAACTTGAGTTCTAGAGATCCGTTTGATGGATATGATAGCTTGTTGGAAAGCTCTAGTCTTCTAGTTTCAGCCTGTAAAGTTTCATTGAGAAATAATACTTGAGCTAGGAGAAATTAGCAAAATACTGAAGGTATGTCATTTCGGTGACTAGGAATTTCTGTAGAAGCAAAGTTCTCACTTTAGGCTATCATTTCTCAAAGTTTGGAGTGGCAATGAGTTAATGGTGACCATAGAGGTGTTCTAGTGTCACATTAATTCATTTCTTGTGGTGTTTCATACATCAACATGATGCACCTACTGTAGATCAGATTCGTTGGGATGGCAGAGATGCCCAGGCATGTCAAACATGCCATTATTCCTCACATTCGCTCTTGCCAAACAACTAAGGATGCTTGGGATACACTTACCACATTGTACCAAGCTAGGAATGAGGCTCGTTTTGCTTACCTCTGAAAACAGTTGGAGAGTGCGCACATGAAGGAAGGTGATTCTATGGACAGTTTTCTAACAAAGATCAAAGACTTGAAGGAGTAGTTCATTTCTGCTGATGAGGTTATACCAGATAGCTCACTTGTGCAAAACTTTCTTTATTGTCTTCCTGATTCATATCAGAGTTTTGCTTCTACTCCTCGGTTGATGATGAAAGGAAATCCAAATGCCTTATCATTTGAGGAGTTAGTCTCTGTTCTGTTGCAGGAGGATCAGTCCAGGAAGAATAGGTCCATTATGTGTGTTGTAAATCAAGCTTTCCTGGCTAGTCATAAGGGCAAAGGACAATGGAACTCTTCAACTAGTCCACAATCGAAGAGGGAAGACAAAGATGATAAGAAATCAGAAAAGCAGAAATTGTTTTGCAAGTACTGTAAAGGAAATGATCATATCATAAAGAACTGTCCAAAACTAGCTGCTAAAGAGGCAAAGAATAAATAGATTGGAATGGTTGTTGTAGAGGCCTCTACACCAAAAACCAAGTCCACTAATCTTGTGTAGGAAGAAGAATGAGTGTTTACTACTGTTTGCAGTTTTGATCCATCTTCTCATGAGCAGTGCATGTCTGCAGTAGACTCAAATGTTTGGTACTTTGATAGTGGGGCGACCAAACATATTACCTCGCAGTGCAGTTTCTTCTCTTTACTCGAGCCTACCCCTACACGGAATACTGTTACATGCATCAACAACTCCTCTTATCCTGTTATGGGAGTTGGTAAGATCATTTTGACTACTGTTGATGGTAGTTCTTTCACTTTGTTAGATCCTTTGTTTGTGCCAGGGATCAAGAAAAATCTGTTATCAGTTTCTACATTAGCAAAGATCGGCTTGGTTGTGAAATTTGTTGATGACAGATGTATAGTTCATGATCTGTCAAATGGCGATGTGATTATTGCTTCTGGAATTTTATGTCGTGGGTTGTATAAGCTCATAGATTATGAAAGATCTGTAAATGATTTGGCATGTGCAGTACATGATTCTCAGGCTATATCAGATGCAAAGCTTTGGCATGCATGCTTTGGTCATCTGAATTTTTCTAGTTTGCTACACCTACAGAAATGTGATATGGTGTCCTCTTTGCCCAAACTTGAGGCTCCCGGAAAACATGTTTGTGAAGGCTGTATTTTGGGCAAAATGCAGCGTTCCTCCTTTCCAAAAGATGGTTCAGTTTGGGCTACTCAAAAATTGTAGCTTGTACATAGTGATGTCTGCGGTCCTATGCAGACACCTTCTTTTGGAAATTATCTTTACTTCGTGACTTTCATCGATGATTTTTCTAGGCATGCATGGGTATAACCATTGAAGGCAAAGTCCAAAGTTTTCATGTGCTTCAAACAGTTTTTGGTTTTGGCTAAAAATCTTTCAGCATGTAAAATGGGCACCCTCCGTTTTGATCGGGGGGGATATAGGTCTTCTGATTTTAATGCATTTCTGCTTGAACGTGGGATAAAGCACCAATGTACAGTGCCATATACACCTCAACAGAATGGAGTTGTTGAACAAAAGAACAGGTCACTCATGGAGATGGCGAGGTGTATGGTCAAGAGTCAGGCTTTACCACATAGTTTCTAGCTTGAGGCTGTCATGTGTGGAGCATATGTACTTAACAGGTGTCCCACCAAAGCATTGTAGTCTATCACTCCATATGAGGCTTGGCATGATCGCAAGCCCTCTGTTGCACATCTGCGTTTTTTGGTTGTTTGGCATATGCATTAGTGCCTGAACAACATCGTAGAAAATTGGATGATAAAGCAGTAAAATGTATTATTGTTGGATACAATTCTGAAAGTAAAGGCTATCGTGTGTATCATCCACAGACTAAACGCATTCTGGTTAGTCGTGATGTTTTTTTTGTGGAAGATGCTATTCAGCCATTGCTTTCATGTACTAAGGAGACATATGTTAGCTCCAAAGACATGTATGCTACTTTGCTGCCTCTTTTTATAGGTGGACAGTCTAGTGCAGGTCCTAATGAGGCAACTTCTCAACCTTTGCAGGTTTCATGTGATGATGCAGATCATTCCATTTCTGATGCAGATTTACATGATGCACTTGTTGATGAGAGAGCTCATATTGAGCAAGCAAAAACCATGCCAAAATGGTTGGTGCAAACTTTATGTGATAGCAAATTAGATGCACCTCTGTCATATCATACTCGTTCAGGCTCTCATAGTGCCTCATTTGCATCAGATTGCTATGCTATGGCTGCATCTAGTCTCTATGATGAGAATGAGCCTGTTTCATTTGATGAAGCACAAAATTCAGAAAATTGGATGGCTGCTATGCAATCTGAATATGATGCTATAATGAGGAATGGTGCTTGGTCTTTATGTGACTTGCCTCCTAGCAAGAAGGCCATTGGGACTAAGCGGGTATACAAGCTGAAGTGTAATCCTGATGGTACAGTTGATAGGTATAAGGCTAGGCTTGTTGCAAAGGGTTATGCACAAGAAAGAGGCATTGATTTTGATGAGACCTTTGCACCTACTTGTCGAATGACTATTGTTCGTAGCATTTGTGCACTTGCAGCTCATCATGGTTGGAATGTACATCAATTGGATATCAAAATAGCATTTCTGAATGGCAACTTGCACGAAGAAGTGTATGTTTTCAGCCCCGTGGCTTTGTGCAAAAAGGGCATGAGAACTAGGTGTGCAGGTTAAAGAAGGCATTATATGGCTTAAAGCAAGCACCACGTGCTTGGTATGAAAAGATACATGCCTATCTCATTGCACATGGTTTTGAGAATAGTCCAACTGAAATCACCTTATATGTTAAGCATGCAAATGATGTACTTTTGATCATTGTGGTTTATGTTGATGACATGCTGCTCACTGGTCCTCATGAGAGGCATATTGCTAATTTTAAGGCTGATTTAAGTGCCTGATTTGAGATGTCTGATTTGGGGCATTTGCATCACTATTTGGGCATTCTGTTTATGCATGTTGATGGTGGAATGGCTTTTTGTCAAACAAAATATATTGACACATTATTGCAGTGTTTTTGCCTTGAAGACTGTAAACCTATTGCCACTCCTATGGAGATAGGCTTACCATTGAGTCTTCAAGATGTTTGAGATGCGTTTGATGTTGTTCTCTATCAGCACGCTATCGGATGCTTGATTTACTTATGCATTACTCGACCAGATATTCAGTTTGCTGTCTCATAGATGAGTAGGTTTATGCATTGCCCAGGTGTCAAGCATTGGCAGGCGGTTAAGCGCATCTTTCGCTACTTGAGTGGTACTCGGCTACTTGGGTTGTTTTATCCCAAGGGGGGATCACTACCGCCAGATTTGCATGCTTTCTCTAACTCGGACCGGGCTGGTTGCTATGACACTCGTGTGTCCACTAGTGGCTTTTGCTTCATGCTTGGTAGCTCATGTATATCTTGGTTGAGCAAGAAGCAGCCTACTATGGCCACTTCCAGTTGTGAGGCTGAGTATAGGGAAGCTTTCACAGCTACTATTGAGTGTGTGTGGCTCAGATGCCGTATGGCTGATTTGGGTGTTGGCTAGTCTTCTGCCACCACCATCTTCACTGATAGTTAGAGCACATTGGCAGTTGTGAGGAACCCTGTGTTCCATGCTCACACTAAGCACATTGAGGTGCATTATCATTATGTCATGGAGAGGTTCTCTGCTGGGGAGATGAGCTTGGCATATGTGCCCACGTAGGAGAACATTGCACACCTTTTCATGAAGGCTTTGCCTAGGGAGAAGTTTGAAGCTTTCCAAGCTTTGGGCTTACTTCCTTTTGTGGATTGATTCCACATAGCTTGGCACTTCCTTATACATGAGTGCCAGCTCCTTGTTCACTCTATCACTCCCAGGGGGGATTTGTTGATATATTTAGGTAGTGATGTGTGTGAACACACTAGGACTACCGGGGCACTTTTTTCCCTCTTTAGGAGGTTTTTTTCCCCCGACTTGTATATACGCCCATTTCCCTAATGGGCTACTTATCTTTGTACATTCTCTAGTAATACATTCAATATTGTGTGTTGTGCTCCAATCTTCTTCTTCTTCCTTGTGTTGTTCGCATGCTTCCGCAGACGTCTAACTCCAACACAAGGGACAATTGAAGACAACACCCACAAAAGGTCAGGATCCAATGATGATTGAGATCCTCAATGGTCTTTGCCAAGAAAGAGTTCCAACTTGGTTTGACACCAATCACTGTGAAACTAAATCCCATGGGGTGAGTGGTGGTTAACCAAATGTGGTTACAAGAAAAACTTTGAAGTCTATTCTCAAGGTCTTCTCTAAAATTTTTAATCTCTTCAAGACACATGAGGTTTGGGTTGATATTTTTGTCTTGAAGCCAAAGTCCAATGGTGGCTTCCCTAAAAGGATTAGAAAGACATCAAATGTTAAAAGAGAAAATAATCATTTTCTAAAGCTATGATCTTTCTTTGTTTGGAGTCTTGTCCCTTTTTTTCTTTTTTTTTTCTCATCCTCTCTTTTGTTGAAGATAGATGGGGCCCAAATTAGTGAGCCTCCTCTTGATGGGATGCTTCCATTGAATCACAATTGGAAGATTCCTTTCTAACAAGGTTGAAGTAAAGACAAATCTATCACCATCTTAGGAATCATTAAACTAATGATCCAACTCTCACTATGAGGGTTGCCTTGCTTGCTAGTAGAGTAGTCATCTTCTTTGCTAGTGGACAAACCATCTTGGTTATGTTCTTTATTTGTAGAGTAATCCTCCTCTAATAGATTGAGTCATTTTGGGTAATCTAACATATTGATTTCTTTTTCTAAGTTATCTTATTTGGTTTCTTTGTTCTTGATATATTTGGAGGTTGCATCCAACTAAAGACCATTTGGGCTTCTTCTCCTTCTATGTCTCACAATTGTGAATCTCTTGGAGTCAACCACAAATGAATGGGATTCTTTCACCTTCTTTTTATTGAGTGAGTGTTTGTCCGATTCATACCCTTCATTTTCTTTGGTCACAACTTGGTGCTTGTACCCAAATGCATGATGACCAAGAATGTGGATGGTTTTGTACCCAAATGTGTGATGCCCATGAATGCTCTCAAGTCAGTGTCCAAAAGCTCTAATGGAATCCCAAGGTTGTCCCCGCCCCTAACTACATGAACTCATGGGCAAATTTCTATGGTGTTTGTTCTGATAAAAATCGCTCTCAAATTAGCATATCTATTGTATGCTTTGTACCACACACATGATAGAAAAAGCCTTGAATAACATGACATATGTGCATATACACAAGAGAGTGTGATGTAGGTCTGAGAAAAGAGGTGCTATTTTCATTTATTTTTTTCAAGGAAAAGAAATCTTGCATTCTAGTCTTGCTCATAGTTGGAATTAATTAGATTGTGGAAAAGGTTTGCACATGAGGCTCACAAAATATGGAGCTTTTGTAGAAGGCCCATACCAAGGATTCAAGAATATAGCCAAAGAAGAAACGATAGGTAGATTTTTCACCTTTGAACTCCAAGACACAAGGAACATAATATTGTTCAACTATGACACTCAAACACTATCATAGTTAGAGGATTGGCACAAAAGGTTGGCTCACATTAGATACAGGAACTTAAAACAAATTATTAGAGCTCAAAGTGTACTTGGACTACCTAAAATTTCAAAGCAACATATGATTTACAAATGGAGTGCATGTAAATTTGGAAAATCTCACAGGTAACCATTCACAAAGAAGGGATACATACATGAAGACATCTTGGTGTTTTTCCACACTATTGTTTGGGGACCAAGCAAGGAACCCTCTATATTAGGGTCAAGGTATTATTTGTCTTTCATTCATGATTGTAGCAGATGGATCATACTTTATTTTATGATGCATAAAGATGAAGTGTTTGCTTGTTTCAAGAAGTACCTAACACTAATAGAGAATCAAATAGGTAGAACCTTTGAAGAGGCTAAGGTGTGATGGAGGGGGATAATATCTCTCCCATGATTTTGATTTTTACTTGCAAGAAAGCGGAATCAAAAGAGAGAGAACTACTAGATATACACCTAAGGAGGATGGGGTAGCACAAAGAAGAAATAGGACCATTGTGGAACTAGCCAGATCAATGCTTTATGAAAATAATTAATTGCCCAATTATCTATGGATAGAGGTAGTATCTACTGCCACTTATCTCATAAAAGCATTAACCTCAATGTCTTTGGAAGGAAAAACTACCTATGAAGCTTGGAATGGATGAAGACCAAGCTTGGACCATTATAGAATATTTGGTGCATTGCATATACACATATACTAGCACAAATCAAAGGTAAATGTGATACCAAGGTTGAGAAATTTGTCTTCATAGATTAAGAACTAAATGAAAAGGGTTGTAGGCTATATAACTCTATTACGTTGGGTTTCATAGAGATGTAGTATTTGAGGAAAACAATTCTTGGTTTGAAGATTATTATAGGAAAATCAAATTGTCCTATAACTTGGAGGATGGTTTTCCAACACTTTCAAGCAAAGGTCCATATAAACTTGAAGAGTCAAGTGAATCATAGGGTGCTCAAAGAAAACCTAGAAGAGAGATTAATTCTTGAAACTCCAAAGGTAAGCAAAGTTGAAAGAGTCAAGAAATGTAGCAGAATAATCTCAACAAACTATCAAAGATCTACAAGGGAGAAGAAGAAGTCATAAAAGAATGGATATAACACCTCTTTGGTAATTGAGCACTCTATCTACATATTCAAGATTTGAACTATGAAGATAAGATGAAAACCTCTACAAAAACTCATAAGGGGAAGGAAGAGTTGATTAATAGAAAAAATTATTATTTTAGAACCTAGATACTAACAATGAGAATCTCATTGAAGCCATTTTGGGCCCCACCCACAGAGCACCAACTTCTTAACACTTCTACAAGGACTCCTATAGGTCCTACTGCTCAAGTCCATAGATCCTATGAGAGAAGTACAACGGGGCAGTGAGCTCTTCAGTGAGGAAGAGATAGCCAGAGGGTGGCAAGCAAGCAACTAGAGAAAGAGAGAAGGAGAGCATGAGTGAATGTCCAACAAGAGATCAAGTAAGAAACCATATATGTGCCAACTGAGTTTGTCCTTCTACCATATTACATAGGGGAGGGGAAGGTAGTTCTGTTGAATGTCCTCATAGCTTCACCACTAGAATCCCTCCTTGTGCCATGATGAGAACTTGGAGAAGGATCCTTCTACAAGATGTGACCACACAAAAAATAGGGAAGAGATTTGGAGAATTGATGTCGCACAAAAGCAAGATGCAAAGGAGGAATCATGTCCTTAGAGGTTTCTTTGGGTAAGTCTTCTAGAGATGCATGTTTCTCAAGTAGGAAATATATCAAGAAGGGGAAGGAGATCACATCGGTAGCATGAAGGAAGGGATTTTGCTGAGAAGAAGGGTATCTCTAGTTGTGGTGAGAGTGCATACTTGGAGGAAATGTCATGTTGTAAGGTTCTTGGAAACATTTTGGTGAGGGGTCTATTTTAATTGATGTTTGAAGACATGATGGGGCTTCTACAAGTACGAAACAAATTCAAAATAAAACCCTCTCAAGTGAAGCAAAAGTTTAGAATCAAGAGTCCTCTAACTCTTATAAGCACATTAACTTAGGCTCACCAAGTTCTCTTAAACAATCTCTAGATTTCAAGCTAATGCCTTGGATTTCATGGAACTACTTGTTAGGAGTTCCATGCTCCAGCCTTTTGTCCAAGCTTAGAATCGTTCTCATGCAAGTTCATTTATCCCATACGCAATATATTTATTCCTCTAATCCTTATAATGAGGCCCTCCCTTTAAAGCTTATTCACTCAAGCTATTGGAAAGAGTAGCCACTCTCTCCTCATGGAGTCTGCATGCTCATAGAACATAATGTGTAAGTTGTTTCCATTTTAATTCATTCCTCATGTTTTAAGTTCTCTTTTTCCTTCATAGCTTGTTTAATATGTGGATATTAACACTAGTTCTGTACTAGGACACGAGTGTCCTGGGACACTCAAGTGTCCTGCTTTTACACCAAATTGATTGATTTTTCTTGATGACACCCTTGAGGCTTTGATGGCATACTCACTTGGATTTGATAGCCCAAAGGATGGCTCAGTATAATTTGTGTGTAAGTGAGATTGTAGAGAATTGGCAAGTTATCAATGGATAACCTTCATACTAATTTAATGCATATTTTTATTCAAAGTTAGAAGGCCTCCCCTTTGAACAAGTAGCCATTGCATTTGGTGTTGACTTTCATGCTGAATTGGCAAAGCATATATTTCTATGTTCACAAAAAGAACATAGCTCCAAAGGTGGAATAGAAAATTATGATGAAAAATAATAATTATTTAAATGCTATTGTAAGTATTAAACCTTCCAAAATATGCTTTCATGCCATGTTTCATTCTTGATCTCATCAAATAATATGTGATCCGCAATGGTGATTGTGATAAGAATGAAAATAATTGACATACATATTTCATCTGACAAAAAGAAGATGGCATCCATGATGGAAATAATGAAATGTTTTCAAATGATCCTTATCATTTTATGATATCGAAGATTATATCAAAGACTTTTGATTATGTGTCCACAAACTATTCATGACTGTATCTGTAGAATTTGGTTGATGCCCACTCAACAAAAGATTCTTGGTTGTGTCCAAAGACGTGAAAATTTTGGTGGATTTCAATAAACTATTTAGCCTCGTATATGTAAGCTTTGGTTTTTTATGTCAAACATTTTCTACTTGGTAACTTGAATGTGTACACCGATGTCCATAAATTCTTTTGAGTCATATATGTAGGCTTTAGTTTTCTGTTTTTGGTGACTAGATTCATAGCAGTTGATTTTATATGTGTATACCTTGGTTGTTGTCTTCATACCTTGTTTGATTGTTGGCACATTTGTACACTTCTATGGATTCCCATAAGTTTTTTTGAACCATGTTTAGAACTAGTTGCTATTTTTGGTGTACAAAGTCAAAATAATTGATTTTATTTGAATTGAAATGATTTTTCTAAGTGAGTTTGAAGTTCATACTATGTGATCTATGTTTCAAGGAATATGTATAATTTTTTTCTCATATGATGAATTTTTTTCTTTTGGTAAAAATGCATTTGATCAAGAATTTTCATCCTATTCACTACCATAGCATCTTGAGAGGCTATTTACATGAACACAAAACATGATTTATTGTGTTTTATAATTTTGCATTAACCTTTGAAGTATATTTAATATGTTTGTTAAAGGATTTTCTCGAATTCTCTTTGTATAAGGTGTGTGATTTTTTGAAAAAGGACACTTAAGTGTCCTGTTTTGGTACCAAACTAGTGTTAATCGAGTATTAGTACGCAATTTCAACATGGTATCAAGAGCATGGGTAGTTTTCTTTTCAAAGTTCAATTTTATTCCCTCCTTTCCCACCCTTCATGTAGGTTTTCATCTATGTGTCATTAGATAATCATCGTTTTTTCTCCATCATTCATATGGGCTGTGTTGATATATTTAGGTAGTGATGTGTGTGAACACTCTAGGACCGCCGGGGCACTTTTTTCCCTCTTTAGGAGGTTTCTTTCCCCCGGCTTGTATATACGCCTATTGCCCTAATGGGCTACTTATCCTTGTACATTCTCTAGTAATACATTCAGTATTGTGTGTTTGTGCTCCAAGCTTCTTCTTCTTCCATGTGCTGTTCACGTGCTTCCGCAGACGTCTATCTCCAACAATTGGTATCAGAGCAGGTCGTCGCTTCTTCTAGGGCGCCGTCAACACTCCTCCGTTTGCAGTCTCAGATTCGCACGAAATTTGGTGAGCATACTCAGGGTGTTTCCGAGATCAAAACAACTTCGCTCTGTGGTGCCGAAATCACGATCTGAGCTCATTTTGGCCTCCGAACGCACTATCGTAGCGCTTGTGCAGGCTATTTCGTCCTTTTGTGCCAAAGGTATATACTAGTTTCTGTTCGCCACTTTAAGCGTCTCAAAGTCTGCTACAGGTCTAGCAGAACTCGTCTGGGCAGTTCCGTTCAACTTTTTGAGATACAGTCAATTTTCTGCATCAAGGTATTTTAGTCATTGGCCATGGCTGAAAGCAGTGATGTATTCCGTATGTTGGCTGTTGAGGATAAGTTGGATGGTACCAACTACCCATTATGGGCTTATATGATGTGACATGTACTGGTTGCAAAAGGATTGTGGAACATTGTGCAGGGTGTTGAAAGACGTCTTGTTACACCTGTAATGACAGGTACTGCAAATACAGGTGTTGGAGCTGATGAAGATGGTGTCGAAGATGATATTCTGTAGATTCCTGTTCGTGCTGCTGTTTCTGTTGCACCTACTGCAGAGCAGATTTGTTGGGATGGCAGAGATGCCCAGGCACATGCATTGATAGCTTTGTCTGTCAAACGTGCCATTATTCCTCACATTCGCTCTTGCAGAACAGCAAAGGATGCTTGGGATACACTTACCACTTTGTACCAGGCTAGGAATGAGGCTCGTGTTGCTTATCTCCGAAAATAGTTGGAGAGTGAGCACATGAATGAAGGTGATTCTATGGACAGTTTTCTTACAAAGATCAAAGACCTGAAGGAACAATTGATTTCTGCTGATGAGGTTATACCAAATAGCTCACTTGTGCAGACCGTTCTGAATGGTCTTCCTGATCAATATCAAAGTTTTGCCTCTACTCTTCGGTTGATGATGAAAGGCAATCCGAATGCCTTGTCATTTGAGGAATTAGTCTCTGTTCTGTTGCAAGAAGATCAGTCCAGGCAGAACAGGTCCATTATGCGTGTTGCAGATCAAGCTTTACTGGCTAGTCAGAAGGGCAAAGGAAAATGGAGCTCTTCTACTAGTAAGCAGAAATCTGCAAATGCTGCACAATCAAAGAACCAGGATAAAGATGAGAAGAAATCAAAAAAGCAGAAATTGTTCTGCAAGTACTGTAAAGGAAATGATCATATTATAAAGAATTGTCCAAAACTGGCTGCTAAAGAGGCAAAGAAGAAAGAGGCTGGAATGGTTGTTGCAGAGGCCTCTACACCAAAAACAGAGTCTGCAAATCTTGTGCAGGAAGAAGAATGGGCGTTTACTACTGTCTGCAGTTTTGACCCATCTTCTCATGATCAGTGCATGTCTGCAGTAGACTCGGATGTTTGGTACTTTGACAGTGGGGCGACCAAACATATTACCTCGCAGCGCAGTTTCTTCTCTTCACTCGAGCCTGCCCCTACAGGCAATACTGTCACATGCGCCAATAACTCCTCTTATCCTGTTATGGGAGTTGGTAAGATCATTCTGACTACTGCTGATGGTAGTTCTTTCACTTTGTCAGATGCTTTATTTGTGCCAGGGATCAAAAAGAACCTGTTATCAATTTCTGCATTAGCTAAGATTGGCTTGGTTGTGAAATTCGTTGATGACAGGTGTACAGTCCATGATCTCTCAAATGGTGATGTGATTATTGCTTCTCGCATTTTATTTCGTGGGCTGTATAAGCTCATAGACTATGAAAAATCTGTGAATGATTCGGCATGTGCAGTTCATGATTCTCAGGCTAATTCAGATGCAAAGCTTTGGCATGCACGCTTTGGTCATCTGAATTTTGCTAGTTTGTTACGCCTGCAGAAATCTGAAATGGTGTCCTCTTTGCCCAAACTTGAGGCACCTGGAAAACATGTTTGTGAAGGCTGTATTTTGGGCAAAATGCAGCGTTCTTCCTTTCCAAAAGATGGTTCAGTTTGGGCTACGCAGAAATTGCAGCTTGTACATAGTGATGTCTGTGGTCCTATGCAGACACCCTCTTTTGGAAATTACCTTTACTTCGTGACTTTCATTGATGATTTTTCCAGGCATGCATGGGTATATCCACTCAAAGCAAAGTCCGAAGTGTTCATGTGCTTCAAACAGTTTTTGGTTTTGGCTGAAAATCTGTCAGCATGTAAAATGGGCACCCTCCGTTCTGATCGAGGGGGGGAATATATGTCTTCAGATTTTAATGCATTTCTGGCTGAACGTGGGATAAAACACCAGTGTACAGTGCCATATACACCTCAACAGAATGGAGTTGCTGAACGAAAGAACAGGCCACTCATGGAGATGGCGAGGTGCATGGTCAAAAGTCAGGCTTTACCACATAGTTTCTGGCTTGAGGCTATCATGTGTGCAGCATATGTACTGAACAGGTGTCCCACTAAAGCGTTGCAGTCTATCACTCCATATGAGGCTTGGCATGACCGCAAGCCATCTGTTGCTCATCTGCGTGTTTTTGGTTGTTTGGCATATGCATTAGTGCCTGAACAACATCGCAGAAAATTGGATGATCAGGCAGTAAAATGTATTTTTGTTGGGTACAGTTCTGAAAGTAAAGGCTATCGTCTGTATCATCCACAGACTAAACGCATTCTGGTTAGTCGTGATGCTGTCTTTGTGGAAGATGCTATTCAGCCATTGCTTTCATGTACTAAGGAGACATCTGTTAGCTCCAAAGACATGTATGATACTTTGATGCCTCTTTTTACAGGTGGACAGGCTAGTGCTGGTCCTAATGAGGCAACTTCTCAGCCTTTGTAGGTTTCATATGATGATGCACATCATTCCATTTTTGATGCATTTACATGATGCACTTGTTGATGAGAGAGCTGATATTGAGCAGGCAAAAACTATGCCAAAATGGCTGGTGTAGACTTTGCGTGACAGCAAATTAGATGCACCTTTGTCATATCATACTTGTTCAGGCTCTCATAGTGCCTCCTTTGCATCAGATTGCTATGCTATGGCTGCATCTAGTCTCTGTGATGAGAATGAGCCTGTTTCTTTTGATGAAGCACAAAATTCAGAAAATTGGATGGCTGCTATGCAATCTGAATATGATGCTATAATGAAGAATGGTACGTGGTCTTTATGTGACTTGCCTCCTGGCAAGAAGGCCATTGGCACTAAGTGGGTATACAAGCTGAAGTGTAAACCTGATGGTACAGTTGACAGGTATAAGGCTAGGCTTGTTGCAAAGGGTTATGCACAGGAAAGAGGCATTGATTTTGATGAGACCTTTGCACCTACATGCCGTATGACTACTGTTCGGAGCATTTGTGTACTTGCAGCCCATCATGGTTGGAATGTACATCAGTTGGACATTAAAACAGCATTTCTGAATGGTGACTTGCATGAAGAAATGTATGTTTTTAAGCCCCGTGGCTTTGTGCAGAAAGGGCATGAAAACCAGGTTTGCAGGTTAAAGAAGGCATTATATGGTTTAAAGCAAGCACCACGTGCTTGGTATGAGAAGATACATGCCTATCTGATTGCACATGGTTTTGAGAACAGTCCAACTGAAAGCACCTTATATGTTAAACATGCTAATGATGTGCTTCTGATCATTGTTGTCTATGTTGATGAGATGCTGCTCACTGGTCCTATTGAGACACATATTGCTGATTTTAAGGCTGATTTGCATGCCTCATTTGAGATGTCTGATTTGGGGCATTTGCATCACTATTTGGGCATTCAGTTTATGCACGTTGATGGTGGAATGGCTTTGTGTCAAACGAAATATATTGACACATTATTGCAGCATTTTGGCCTTGAAGACTGTAAGCCTATTGCCACTCCTATGGAGACAGGTTTACGATTGAGTCTTCATGATGCTGGAGATGCATTTGACGCTGTTCTCTAAGGGGGGATCACTACCGCCAGATTTGCATGTGTTTTCTGACTTAGATTGGGCTGGTTGCTATGACACTCGTGTGTCCACCAGTGGTTTTTGCTTCATGCTTGGTAGCTCATGTATATCTTGGTTGAGCAAGAAGCAGCCTACTGTGGCCACTTCCAGTTGTGAGGATGAGTATAGGGCAGCTTTCACAGCGACTGTTGAGTGTGTGTGGCTCAGACGCCTTATGGCTAATTTGGGTGTTGGGCAGTCTTCTGCCACCACCATCTTCACTGACAGTCAGAGCGCATTGGCAGTTGCGAGGAACCCTATGTTCCATGCTCGCACTAAGCACATTGAGGTGCATTATCACTATGTCAGGGAGAGGTTCTCTGCTGGTGAGATCAGCTTTGCATATGTGCCCACGCAGGAGAACATTGCAGACCTTTTCACGAAGGCTCTGCCTAGGGAGAAGTTTGAAGCTTTCCCCAAAGCTTTGGGCTTACTTCCTTTTGTGGAGTGATTTCCACATAGCTTGTCACTTCCTTATACATGAGTGCCAGCTCCTTGTTCACCGCATCACTCCCAGGGGGGATTTGTTGATATATTTAGGTAGTGATGTGTGTGAACACTCTAGGACCGCCGGGGCACTTTTTTCCCTCTTTAGGAGGTTTTTTTCCCCTGGCTTGTATATACGCCTATTGCCCTAATGGGCTACTTATCCTTGTACATTCTCTAGTAATACATTCAGTATTGTGTGTTTGTGCTCCAAGCTTCTTCTTCTTCCTTGTGTTGTTCGCGTGCTTCCGCAGACGTCTATCTCCAACAGGCTGGTTCTTTCAAACAACACTATCAACTTAAATAATTGTGCTTTTAAGCACTATAATTTTCAATAAAACTTCTTTTCATCACTTGCACTTCATTCTTTAAAGTGTACCATATCTAACGAAGCAAGAGAAGAAGAAGGAAGCAAAGGAAATGATGGGTCTATTTGAAGCTCTCAAACAAGGAGAATATTTTCCACCTTCATTGTCCAAATCCCCTAGGGTAATAGTTGGTGAAGGGTTCTCTAATTCTCTGCTTGATTCCTCTACTCAAGCCCTCGAGAAGAAGAATTGTCCTAAATTTGTCAAAATCCAAAATTTACTTGTTTCATCAGCCAGGTAACAAAGGAAATGCAACCACTAATATGCTTTCAACTCCTGTTGGTGCAAAACCCAAGCTCTAGAGGTTGATGTTGCAACCCACCATGTATGTGTGTGCCAATTGAGAATAGAGAAGATAGAGGCAAAGTGGTTTTCTTTTGTGCTTTTTGAAGTTTTCCATGAGAGAGAGGGGGGGGGGAAGATGTAGACTTCTACGTAGACCCTTAGATAAAGCTAGAGATTCAAGGAGGCATCAAAGAGACCAAATCCAAAATTCAAAGCTTTGGATCAATGTAGCTTGAACTTAATGCAACTTGTAGTTGGATCATCTCATCAACATTAGTGTGCCTAACATCTCATGGAAGAAAACTGGTGCTTTTCAACTACACAATGAAGGGAAAGAAAAGAGTCACATACATTTGAAACTCAAAACGAGTTAATGAAGCACCTCAGATTTAGATGAAGGTGATGGATGGCGCATGTGCAAAGAAAGAGAGGGGGTCCATTAGGTGTTGGTTCTTTGTTTATGAAATAGTGATGGGAAAATTCATTCAACTTAACCACAAGAAGCAATTGTGAACACTGAAGAGGGAGATCATGGAACCTCATTATGACGCTAAAGATGCTCTCAAGTAGGCTATGATTGAAGTTTCCATGCAAGCAAACTGTAAGAAAAACCTCCCCTCTTATACACCATAGGCTATTCATTTTAGAAAACAACAAGCTGAAAAACAATCGAGTTCCCCATGAAGATAATGAAAAGTTCATAAACTTTCTTAGTTCTGAGGGTTCAACCCTTATAGGTTGCAGTTGGACACCCCCATCACTTAGTAGTGATATGTTAAAACCAATTCCTATGGGGGTCCATTGAGTTTTTGGGCTATCAAATTTGAAATTAGTTATGTTATGGTCAAAGGATTCCATTTGTGCTATGCCCACCTTTCATTATACTTTTAGATTAATTCAAGGTAATTTGAAACAGTAGATTATCAAAATTCCTTGAAGAAAAAATTGACACCAATTTTTTTGCCTCAATATAGTAGACCATCGATTCTTGACCTACTATCAAGAGCCATGAGTGTGTTACCATTCTTATCACAAAACAAAATTTAAACTATAAACAAGGAAACAGGTGAAAGAAGGTTATGGAGAGCTACAAAGAAGGATCACAAACTTTTTGTCCCCTTCATGAGGAGCCCATTTATATTTCAACTTGTTGTTCTTTAAAAAGGAAATTGTGTGGTACCTAAAGGGTGAGGATTTAGTACAATCATGGATCATTCTACCTAGATTGCTTGGCTACTGATGTCATTCCACAATGCAGAGGAGCAACCAATAGCTCTCCAAGAAGAGCTTGTTTTTAGCTTAATTGTTTTGGGAATAACAAGATCTCCTTGAGGCACTTTCAAATCAAAACGCTTTTAGGACAAGAAAAGAAAAGGTGTGTCAAATCTTTATGACCATTATAGCAATGATTACATCATGATGAAGTACTATTGATTAAGCTAGCTTTGGCATTATCCCATATCCCCTTGTAGAGAATTTGCCACATGAGGACTAATTTTTTTTGTTCTTGATAAGTAGGTGCCATACGTCCCTAAACTTGAATTCCCACCTAATCATAGACTAGTCCAAACACTAGCTCTCGTTGATTCTGTTGTGTAAGTTCAAATTCTTAATGATTCTGAGAATATTATCAAGTCTATTTTCATTTTGCCAATGCAAACCTTCCTTTTAGAGAGGATCATAGCCACTCAGGAGGCAGATATTTGTGTAATCTGAAGCTTTGATTTTGTGCCTTAAAAGGAACCAGACTTCAATATCATTAATTCTAATCCAAAATCAGCTTAAAAGGTGACTTTGATCAATATCCTTAGATCTGATCTAATGTTTCATATCTTGGTTACAAATGTGCTTCCACCTACAAAAACCTTTGTTCTAAAGCCTCTTAAATCTTTGGAGGTTCTCATCTTCCACTCTAATCATACCAACAATCCAGAACCAAATTGAGTCTTCCTATGTGATGCAAGCCACACACTTCCATTCATTTTCAATGGAGAAAAGTGCTTCATCTCACTACATCCCTTCGACAACGAACAAACAAGGCCCTAGCCCTTAAGCATGACTCCAAAACGTGACACAAGAGAATGAAGAAGCCTAGCTTTCCACCTAGGGATTCTTGTGAAAGAAAGGATGTCACTATTTCTTAAAATAAGCTTAGCCCAAGAAGCACTTTCATTATTTCAAGCTTTAATCATCCACTTGGCCACCCACTTGTTGGCCAAGGCCCCCACATCCAATACAACCAAATGGAGCACTTAAAGAAGATAACGAAAGAGAGCTCCCCATTGATAGTAATGTGAGCGGAAGCATTCCCCAAAAGCATGGAAACTATCTTGATAAACTTCAGAGATTTGAGGATAAAGTCCACCGTGGTCCGTCATAATTCTTTTTTATAATTATTTTTGAGAATGCAGGAGTTGAATTGATTCTGTTACCATTAAGGCGCATTCCTTTGACACGATCTAAGCTTATTTTTTTCATGTCCACGTCCTGTTGTTCTAGTGGTCGAGTCTTTGGTCTCTTGAGGTGGAGGTCCAGGATTCAATCCCTAAGCTGGACATCTAATGGCTTTGGCCAGTCTAAACCAGTTGCTTTGTGGGATACGGGGGGTCCCACAGGTACTATGCCCAGTTACTTTGTGGGATATGCGGGTCCCACAGGTACTATGCCCATTCACCTATATGGTTGCTCTTTCAAAGTTAAAGCTTAGGGGAGTAGACGCTTGCCGAATCTCCATTTAAAAAAAAAAAAAGCTTGTCTATTTCACACATAGCTGCCAACTCAATGGGTTTGGAATATTAGTGATTCCGCTTCATTTAAGCAACGATGAGTCAACGTTTGAACTTTACAGAAAGCTTTAGATGCTCTGAAACGGCCACATGGTAATGGCAGACGGTTTAGGATGTCGACAATCTGCTGTCAGACATAAGGTGTCAGTTATGCCGCCCAAAGTTGTGTAAGGCGATTGCTTGCTACGTGATCATGCAAACAGATTCAATAAATACAGAGAGGTTCAATCCAGCCAGGTCCTTATGAGGGAGGTCAGTGGTCACTCAAGTGAAGGTTCAATGGCTTGCTGTTCATCTGCTGGATCTTGCATACAGAAGAGAGGGAGAATCCTTCTTGTCTGTATAAGCTACGTGAATAGGGGAAAAAAATGCATAATCATATTGAAAAAAATAGGCGCATCCTAAATGATTATCTGTGCTCTCTCTCTCTCTCTCTCTCTCTCTCTCTCTCTCTCTCTCTCTCTCTCTCTCTCTCTCTCTCTCTCTCTCTCTCTCTCTCAATCAGAGCCTCCTTGTCTGTCGTGCGTATCATCTAGCCTCATAGTTGCTCATCAGCCATATCCAAGCACCATAGCTTCCCAGAGAATTCATTTTCAATTCTATGAGAGTTCGTTTGTTGTCAAAGCTATCCCAGCAGGTTGGTGCCGTAAGCATGGAAGAGGAATAACTCTTCTATCCAAAGAGAGCTCTAATGGGTGAGAATGCTCTTGCTTTAATGTCGTAAAAGAAACACATATTGCTTCTGAAGTTCCCATATATCTTATTTGCAACAGAAACAAGAAGGTGGGGAGGTTTCTGCGTTGGACTTGCAGGAGAGGTGCTTCCTCAAACAGCCGTAATCAAGGGAGTTTTCAATAGAATTCTTACAAATATCAAGGAATATTATTCTTGAAGAGTGATGAAGCTTTTCTTCATAGCCAGTAGAACCTATCCGGGTAGAAGGAACGATTTTCTTTTTTTTTTTTTTTTGAGAGTACAATGAATTGGAAATACACACTCACACACCCAACCTCTTAAGGTAGAGGCACCCATCATGAGCATCTCATGGACATGTCCAGCCAGGACTTGAACTCAAGACATCCTCCTACAGCTTCAAGGCGTCAGCCACTAGGCTACACGGCTCGGACAAGGAACGATTTTCTTGTAAAGAGCACTCATGAATAGAATGAAGTGGAAGTGCAACAACTCGAGTATATGCAGGGAAGCTATTGTGGCAAAGAAGGAGAGTGGTTCCTCTCATGGTGAAGCGTGTCGAACTAAAGACATCCATTCCAAAACTTTTATAGCTCTATAACAACCCCTTGCCATCTAGGTTTGAACTAGACCTCTTTGTCTTTTCTTCCAAGTAAGGGATTAGAAACTATTGTTTATCCCTAAGACCTTCTTGCAATAGCATTGAAAGGTGTCAACAAGTTTTCCAAATTTAATTTTTATGTGGAAAATGAAAAAAAAGGCATTTCAATGTGTCGAGTTGTATGGACTTTTGCAAATCAAGCTCCACCTAGTGAATAAGTATGACAACTTCAACCAAAGCAAGCATATGGAATTATTATCACCACGTTCTATGACACATACATACACTATTTTGATGAAGCAAGCAATGCTTATAAAGCTTGTATAATAGTGGAAAATATTTTTTTCTACTCATGCAAAGCACAACAAAATGATGCTCAAAATGCAATTGTATAGCCTTCTACTTAAGCCCAAGCAGGATATTGCAGCACCTAATAGGACGTAAAGTATAGTAACATAATTGCATTAACTTTAATGTCTATAAACTCATTGAAAAAGGAAGAAAAAAGAATTGAGCAACTAGACTATCCTAGGGATACATTAGTGGTTATAACAAAAGGGTGTCGCATTTGTATTAGCACAATTCACGTTTTCACAGGCTACCTGAGTAATAGAAAATATAGTTACTACAAAACAAGGTACTTACCAACCAAATGTTTTCCAACATTAAAGGCACAAACTACTTGCAGAATACTATCATATCAATGTCAAACACTAGAGCAATTCTCTAGAATATCAAGCTACCTACTATGGTTACTTTTTGATGTAAACGGCCAATGAGTCATGCCGAATGTGGCACTAAAACAATGTAAAATCTTGGTCTTTGTGTCAAACATGCATAATACATGAAAACAATTATGCATGAAAATCCATATACGTACAAAAAATTTTGATGGAAAAAATAGGTGCATTCTAATGGAGAATGTACACTTCCCTGTGTAGCTTGAAGCATAGATGGCCTCATAGATATGCTCACAAATAATTGTGTTCACTCAACATGATGATTCTTTGAGCTTTTGGAGAATGAACCCAAGAGCTTTTGCACAATCAAACTAAAATATGAGACCTTCCTAATGCAACTTTTCTCACTCAAAATGCTTGCCTACTCTCAAAACCAATGCCTCCAAGACAACTACTTATTGATTTCACTAGGCATGAACACAGAGACCATTATTCGCTCTAGAATCGATTTCTCTTTTAATATGTAGAGTTTGGACTTGAGCTTCAATCCAACTTTAGAAGACAATAATAACCTTCTAACAAATTGGAGATTACAAGAATTGGATACAAAAATGATAAAAAAAGTCTACTTGTCACTCAAAGCTATCTAGCCCCTACACACAAAAATTTGAGTGTGAGATCTAGCAACTCAAACTGATGAAAATCTTCAAGAAAGTAGGGGGCTTGCTTAGCAAGGGATCTACTAGCTTATTCATATCCTAAGAGAGATAGCACACATGGGATCTTACTAATTGGAAGTACAATGTGTGTTTTTAAGACTTTGAGAGGATTACCTAAATGATAGGGAGCTCGTTTCCTAGGTTGTAGGCTTTATCACACCTAAGTGTGATAGGTGATTAGTTGGGTGGTATGAGGGGGATTGAAATTCAAATTATTTATGATTATTTGTGCTTGGCTCCTTGCTTCATATTGCTCCAAGTTTCATCCATTCAAGGGGTTGAAATAACTCCTAAGGTTGGAGCTTGAATTTCAACATTGCCTATCAAGCTTCAACCTCCAAGTCTTCAACCTAGCTCCATCATGCCAATGCCTCTTTTGAACTTTGTTAACTTAATTGAGTTCAATGCTTTGGTGAACATGTGTGCATTGATCCTTGGTACTAATATGTTGAACTTGTACCTCCTTAGCCAACACTTTCTCTGTGGTGTAGTCATCATGTACCTCTATGTGCTTGCACCTAGCATGTAACATAGGGTTAGTAGATTGGTACACACTACTCATGTTGTTACACATGATTGGAAATCGATTGACTTGCATATTCAATTCAATCATGAGATTCTTGAGGCACATAAGCTCACATGTAACTTGTTCTAATGCTCCATATTCAGCTTTTGTGGAAGATAGGGCAACTGTAGGTTGCTTCTTTTCCATCCAAGAGATGACCTTCTTGCCTAGCATCACTATGTATCCACTTGTACTCCTTTCTTCTTTAGATCTAGCCCAATCAGCATCTGTATATGCTTTCACCTACATATCATCCTCAAATGGATAGAAAGTAACTTCATTTAAAGTACCCTTGATATATTTGAGTACTCTTTTTGCTACAAGTAAATGAGGAGCCCTGGGTGTGAAAATGAGTTGAGATAGCAAACCAATTGTATATGTTAGGTCAATCCTTGTGATGGTGGCATAGTCCAAAGAACCCACTATATATGTGTATAAAAGTTCATCTTGAACTCCATTACCTTCCATTCAAGTCAATTTCATATTTATTTCCATTAGTTTGGTCAAAGGCTTGCACCCTATGAGCCCATACTTCTTTAATACATCCATTATGTACTTTCTCTACATAAGATAGATACCATTATCCTTATATATGACTTCAATACCTAAGAAATATCTTAGATCTCCAATGTATGAGATCTTGAACTCTTTCTCAACCCTTTTTTTGATATCCTTGATGACTCCTTCATGATCACCTATAATAATTAAGTCATCTACATACACACATAAGTAGAGAAATGCTTCACCCTCTCTTTTGTAGAATAATGATGGATCTGCTTTGCTTTGTCTATATCCACAATTGATCAAATGATCTACAAGCCTTTGATTCCTTGCTTGAGACTATATAGTTCCTTCATTAACCTACAAACATAATCATCTCTAATTTTATCTTCAAACCCTAATGGTTGGTCCATGTATGCTACCTCCTCTAGCTATCCATTTAGAAAAGCAATCTTCAAATCAAGTTGATACATCTTCCAATGCTTGCTAGTTGAAATTGCAATAATTGTTTTGATGGTAGTCATCTTTGCTAAAGGCTAAAGGTTTCTTCATAATCCACTCCATATGTTTGAGCAAAGCCTTTAGCTACATGTCCAGCTTTGTACCTAGCCATGCTACCATGTCAATGCTTCTTTACCTTAATGATACATGATTATTTGCAATGAACTTCATATCATTCTTCCTTGGCACTAATGTCCAATTGTGATTGTCTTCCAAAGTGTTGATCTCCTCTTGCATAGCCTCTTGCTATTCCCTGCATGTATTGGCTTCTGTTAGAAAAATATAACGATCTAGAAAATGCAGTGGAATCGGATTGTCGGGTGGAGTAATGAGAACTAGAATAGACTAACAGTAATTGTACATAGATAGAGAGATAGAGAACTCAGATTCTCAAAATGCCAGTAGTAATGTACAACGACGATACTTTCCACCCATGCGCTCCCACAATGGAGCTTCAATGGCTTTTTGACAAATTCTAGATGAAATGCTTTATAGTGTGTGTATCCATGATTTCTCCATAGTGATTTGTCCTGCCTAACCCTATGATTTAGGTATGATCTCCTTGACCTCCTGATGCTATGTTGTAGGTGTAACCATCACGATCACTTGTAATTCTGATCATATGGGATCAAACTTCCAATGTACCAAACTTCCACCGGACATATTACCACCATTTTGGACTAGTTGACTACCATTCTGGTGTAACCTCCGGACTGAACACTCACCGGACCGAACTTCCACCGGACTGGTTACTGTAATTCCGATCATGTGGGATCGAACTTCCAATGAACCGAATTTCCACCGGACATATTACCACCATTCTGGACTAGTTGACTAACAAACTATCATACCTCTAGAATCTTGGAAAAGTCATTGTAATTCTAGATTGGTTGACTTCTGAGCTTTCATACCTCCGAAATTCCACTGTGACTGAAGTATAAACCCTAGCTAGCCTTCTGACTAGACTCAAATAGATCATCTAGAACTATTGTTGGTCTCATGTAGACCTCATCACAACTGTCCGAACTCTCATAATGGCTTCTCCTCATAAAGGAGGCCATACAACTTAGAGTATCATGGATCATTTTCGGTCACTTATAGGTGGAGTATTGAGTATATCTAACACCCCCCCTCAATGTCCACCTACAGTGAACTACTTTCTTGGTCCGATACCAAGCGTCGAAAGATGTCGATATAGATGCTCTTTTCCTAGAGCCTTGGTGAAAATGCCTGCTCCGTTTTCTTCCATTTGAAAATAGCATAACTCCACAATTCCGTCTTCTATCAACTCTCGCACATAGTGGTATTGGATTTCTTTGTGCATAGTATGTGCATGACAAATAGGATTCTTGATGATGGCTATGCAGCTCTGGTTGTTGCATCGCAACCTTGTAGCCTCCTGTCCTTGAATTCCTACATGCCATAGGACCCTTCTCAACCATAGTGCTTCACATGCAGCAAAACATGATTCTTTGTAATCAGCTTTGATTGAAGATAGTGCTATAGTCAATTGTTTCTTATTGATCCAAGAAACAATCCCAGAACCTAAAGAGAAGCAATACCCAAAAATTGATTTTTTGGAATCAATATCCCTTGCATAGTCTGAGTCACAGTATCCACTCAGAGATGATCCTTCTCCGTAAAGAGTACCATACTCAATGGATCCTTTGACATGCTTGAGTATCCACATGCGTGCCTTCCATTGTGTTAGACACTGCTTATTAGAGAACCTGCTTACTATGCCAATAGCATAAGAGATATATGGTCTACTATTACACAAGTAAATGAGACTTTCGATTAATCTCTTGTATTTTCTGATATCTACCAGAGGTGAAGTATCTTCAATAGAGTGTTTACTTCCATCGGTGTAGAAATTTCTTTGCAATCCTCCATGTCAAATGCCTTCAACACCTGCTTCGCATACTTTTGTTGTGAAGTAAACATCTTCCTTGGTTCCTGCTGAACTTCAAGACCTAAACAGTAATGCATTAAGCCCAAATCTGTCATCTCAAATTTTGAAGTCAAGGCATCTTTTATTTTTTTGAGAAGTGCATTATCGTTTTCAAAGATTGCAAGATCTTCTACATAGAGTACAAGCACAATTGTCTTCCCTCCTTTCTTTAGAACATACAAACTAGCATCAGAAGCACATCTTTTGAATCCTATATCCAAAAGATATCTATCTATTTGCTGGTACCATGCTCTTGAGGCTTGTTTCAGCCCGTACAATGCCTTCTTTAGCTTACGTACTTTGTTCTCTGAATGGGAAGCCTCAAATCCTAGTGGCGGAGACACATATACCTCCTCCTTGAGGTCTCCATTCAGGAATGCTGATTTGACATCCATGTGATATACTACACATTGTTTATGTGTAGCCACGGCTAGTACTAGCCAAATAGTAGTCATCCTTGCTATCGAGGCAAAAAATTCATCAAAGTCGATGCCTTCGACTTGGGAATAGCCTTGTGCAACTATTTTAGCTTTGTACTTCTCTAAAGTACCATCTACCTTGTATTTTAGCTTCCAAATCTACTTGGTGCCAATGACCTTTCGCTTTGGAGGTCGCTCAACTAGCTCCCAAGTTCCATTCTTCATAATATTATTGTATTTTGTTGCATAGTCGCTCTCTAGTTCAGATTTTGGAGTGCTTCTTCCACACTTGTTGGATCCTTTGTTTGTTTGGCGATAATTTCAACCATCAATGTTGAGTTTACGATATGGGCCTTTGCCCATTTCTATTCCTCTATTCTCTGTGATCACCTTGGACCATCTACAATTTGTTCAATTGACTTTTGAATGGGATTTGCAGAATCATAGAGTTGCCTTACCCACTGTGGTAATGGCTTTTTCACTTGAGTGACAGCAGTCGATGACTTACAGTCTCATCATCCTTGGATGATGCTTCCTTCTCTTCCGTAGAAGGGGTAGCTCTTAGGTCAAGTTCATAGTGGATTACTTCTTTATCTGATGATAGAGGGGAAGCTTTCTTCTCTTCTTCCACTACATGTGGTTGCTCCTCCTTGAACACCACATTGCAACTCGCTATGATTTTCTTTGCCTTTGGTTCATAAATCTTGTAAGCTTTCTTCTCTTCAATGTACCCTAAGAAGATACATTTGGTGCTTTTTGGTTGAAGCTTGTTTCTCTCTTTGTCTGGAATGTGTACATAATACTCACTTCGAAACACCTTGAAATGGGAGATACAAGGCTTTCTACTAGTGTAGGCTTCATGTGGAGTTTTTCCATTAATTGCCTTTGTGTAGCTACAATTTAAGATGTAAACAACTATATTAACAACCTCTCCCCAAAAATGATTTGATAGTCCTTTTCCCTTCAACATACACCTTGCCATTTCCATAATGATTTGATTCTAGAATTCAACAATACCATTCTATTGAGGGATATGTGTCATTGTGAGTTCGTGTTTGATTCCATTGCCCTTGCAAAAATCATCGAAATCAATTGACATGAACTCACCTCCACCATTCGTCCTCAACTTCTTCATCTTTTTCCCAATTTCTATTTCAACAAGTTGAAGCCATTATTTGGACTTACCAAAAGCTTGAGCCTTATCACGAAGAAAATACACACACATCTTCCTATTGTAGTCGTCGATGAATAACATAAAGTAGGAAGATCCTCCCAATGCTTGTGTAGTCATTTTTTTGCACAAGTCGACATGCACCAACTCAAGAGGACCACTTGCTCTATTATTATTTGCTTGTGGAAATGCCTTCCTCTACTACTTGCCCATCATACAAGCTTCACATGGTTCTTTCATTTCTACAACTGGAGGAAGGTGAGCAACCATACCTTTCCGATGCATCTCTTTCAGTACCTTGTATCCAGTGTGGTTGAATCTTTCATGCCAAAGCTTACTTGTGCCCACAATGATTGTGATTGTAAGAGGAGACAATTCGTGCAAGTTGTTCCTCCTTATTCCAGTCCCAACAACATTGTTGTTCTAGTCCAGAATCTCCACTCCTATCATACGAAAAGACACATGATGACCTTGATCAGTTATAGAAGCAATTGAAATTAAATTTTGTTTGATTGTGGAACATACAACACATCTATAAGCTTTCTAATATCCCCTTTACTATTAATGAAAGACACCTTACCTTTTCCCTTTGCGGGACACCTCGCATTATTACTTACCTTTACCATGATGGATTCCTCTAGAGGTTGTAGGGAACTGTAAAGGTCTTTTCTGCTTGTGATATGATGAGAGGCACCACTATCCAAAACCATCAGTCATCTGTGGCAGAATCTTCAGCCAAGGAACACATTTCCTGTACCATGATGAACAACTTAAGCTCAATTTCGGCAGTGTTAACAACATCCTTGCCCTTAAAAATTCTTGAAGAGCCGCTCTTCTCCTTTGCCTTCTTAATGCGACAGTCTTGGATTCTATGGCCTTTCTTCTTACAGTGAAAACACGCTCCCTTGAACTTCTTCTTGTCCTTCTTCTTTTTATCCCCATCTTTTGAAGAATCGATTTTAGTACCTTTGGCATTTACCATGAATGTAGCTTCTCCTTTATTATTTTCATTCCTTGCCCTGAGCCGCAGCTCCTCCTCCATGAGTAAGGCACTAAATTCTTCAAAGATTAAGGGTTGCGGTCTAATCTGAGTATTAAGGGCAGTTACGAGACCGTCAAACTTTGGTGGACAAATTCGGAGACAACATCGAGCTAGCTCCTCACTTGACTTTAGTACACCTGCTCTTGCCATTTGATCCCATAGATTCTTTATGTGAGTGATAAACACTTCAGTAGTCTCCCTATTAGCAAACCTCTCTACTGTTAGCTGATTCTCCAAGTTCTAAATCTATGTCTGATTCGGAGTTTCATATGGATTTCTCAATATGTTCCAAGCCTCATAGACCTTTATGGTGTGTTGAATAAGAGTCAAGACACTGTCAAAAGTCCTCACTACTAGAGAATAGAGTGCATCCGCATTCCTTCGCTTCTAAGCACGTAAAAGATCAGCATCAAGAGTAATCATCCGACCAGGATTATTTGAGTCAAGTGGTTTTAAAATTCCACAAGGTGTAATTAGTACCATCAAGTTTACCTTCTATAAATATTGGTGGCCATATTTGCAATGTTGGCACGACCGGCATTATTATTGCTCCAGTTTGTGTTATGCATGCTCTTGCTGATGAATCACCTTGATTCCCAATAGTAGATGAAGATACGCTACTTGAGATCTTCTCTCTTTAGTCGTTCGAGGACTTCTGTGACTTCTGCATTTTTGCTTCTGCGATGCTCAAAACCTCCTAAGCTCTAATACCAAGTTAGAAAAATGTAACGATCTAGAAAATGCAGCAAAATTGGATCCTCAGGTAGAGTAATGAGAAGCAGAACAGACTAATAGTAATTGTACATAGATAGAGAGATAGAGAACTTAGATTCTCAAAATGCTAGAAGTAATGTACAATGATGATACTATCCACCCATATGCTCCCACAATGGAGCTTCGATGGCTTTTTGATAGATTCTAGATGAAAGGCTTTATAGTGTGTATGTCCATGATTTCTCCATAGTGATTTCTCTTGCCTAACCCCATGATTTAGGTATGATCTCCATGACCATCTAATGCTATGTTTTAGGCATAGCCGTCGGGATCACCTCTGTCACGAGGAAGGAGATAAGGAAGAGATATCACACACTCACAATCAAAGAGGAGCACACACATAGATTGAGGCAAGGAAGAATGATCTTCTTCTTCTTCTTCTTCTATTAAATAAAAGGAATGTACAAGAATGACCTAAAAACAAGACTACAACAAGTGCAATATATAAAGACCAGTACATAAGGAAAAACCTAATGTCTATGAATGAGTGAGCTGGCAAGAAACAAATGTGCCATCACTCTCGGTAGATAAATCTAATAAAGCTCAATGAAGTGTCCCTGACATATACGGGCATGAACACTATACATGTTAGAGAAATGAAAAAGTGATACATGTTATCTTGGATCATCACATGTTGAGCTTGTTATCTCAACACTCCTCCTCAAGTTCAACGCCATGTCCTCTAATCTAAGCATCTTCTGGTACTTCTTTAGCTTCTTTTCTCCAAGTGCTTTAGTGAAAATATCAGCAACCTACTCATCTGTTCTCACATAAACAAGATCAATATCACCTACTAATACCTTCTCTCTGATGAAGTGATAATAGATATGCTTTGTATTAGCATGAAAAACAGGGTTCCATGCTAATTGTATACTGCTAAGATTATCACAATAGATGGTGATAGGCTTTTGCACTTCCACACCTAAATCTGCAAGTAGCATATCTACCCATGATGCCTCACATGCTGCCATTGAAGCACCTCTATACTGAGCCTCTGTACTTGACAAAGCAACAGTGGATTGCTTCTTGCTGCTCCATGTAATAGATGCACTCCCAAGTGAGAATAGAAAGCCACTAGTAGATCTTCTATCTGGAATGCTACGAGCCAAATCTGCATTGGTGTATCCTTGAACCTGCAAATATACAATAGCTTCATAAAATAATGCATAATCCAAACTAGCACTCACATAATGTAGAGTGCGCCTCATTGCATCTAAATGTGGCTTCCTAGGGACCTCCATAAATTGACTTTCAAGTCCAACAGTGTAGCTAAGATCAGGCCTTGTAATTGTGAGATATATCAAACTTCCCACAATTTTCCTGTACATAGTAGCATTTTCCAATGCTTCACCTAATGTAGTATCTAACTTGAAATTCTGATATAATGGCATAGAAATTGGCTTACAATCATCCATACCATACTTTTGCAGCATATTCAAGGCATATTGCCTTTGCAACATCCATATACCTATTTATGTATGTATAAACTCAATGCCCAAGAAATAGCGCAGCACACCAAGATCTTTCATGTCAAATTCCTGTATAAGAAGTTGCTTTACCTCTTTAATGCTTTCTTCATTATCACCACCTACAATGAATTCATCAACATAAATAGCCACAATCATGATGACATCATCACCCTTCCTTGCATATAGTGAATGATCTGCATCACACATAGAAAATCCAATGGTGGTCAAGTAATCAACAATCCTTGCATGCCATGCACGAGGAGCTTGTTTGGGCCCATACAAAGCCTTTTTCAACTTGCAAACATACTCTGGGCACTTTGAATCTTCATATCCTTGTGGCTGGTCCATGTATACTTCTTCTTGTAACTCACCATGTAGAAAGGCATTCTTCACATCCATCTGATGTAAAGTCCACCCTTTTGTTGTAGCTAATGCAACAAGAGTTCTGACATTTTAGCTACAGGTTTGAACATTCCTCATAATCAATGTCATATGTTTGTGCATATTCTTTTGCTACCAATTGTGCTTTGTACGTGCTTATGCTACCATCAGCATTGTGCTTTACCTTGTAAACCCACTTGCAACCTATGGGTTTCTTTCCTTGTGGCAATGGGACTAGCTTCCATGTATCATTTCCATAAAGTGTAGCCCTCTCGTCATTGATAGCTTTTTCCCAATCTGCATTTCCAATTGCATCTTCAAAACAAGAAGGTTCAGCATCTTGTATTACCTTGGTCATGTCGACACAATGACGAGCCATATAAGTGTCATATGTCAATCATTGCACTGAATTCCACATCCTCCCATATCTTCTTGGTCCTGGGTCACTTCTCCTTGTATCAACTGCATGTGCCTTTCTTACTCTTGGATTCTTCACAAAGGGCAATCCAAGCTCCTCATCAAGGCTCTTTTCTAAACCGCTTAAATCTCCCCATCAATCTCTTCAAAACTTGTAGATGTTTTACTACCAACAGAAAGCTTTTCTTTACCTTTCTTCGATGTAGTTGATGAATTTGCTGGATTGAAATTTCCACGCAATCTTCCACTCCATCGATTTGAGTTGGATCTATTTTTTAGTGATGCATCCAGTCCACTTGAGATTTTGCACCTGATTTTTGAGCATTTTCTTTGTCATTTGATTCAAGATTATCATTCCATCTGTTTTTGCCATTTCTGCAGCAATTCACAACACTGCAAAACACTACAAGCAGCACTTCTACTTGAACACTGTCGTACTATGACGTGATAGATCGATCTCAGAAAAACACAATTTTCATGTATCAAAAATACATGGAATCACTTGAAATTTTGGATCTCGAATATATGAGTGTTTTCGAACAAGATGAAAGTTACATTTTTGCAATTTGACTTGGTTTTTATGTGGGCCCTGTTGGGAATGATGGATGGACTCTTCAAGAGAATGACTAGGTACTACCAAATCCTGCTTTGTACCAGCCCTTTGATGCTTCAGAGTTGATAAGTGGACCTTCTTAGTTTTCCAATGACACCATAAAATGGCCTATGTACTTTGGAAATGATGTGTGAAAAATTTGAATCAAAACTGACTACATATATTGTCTTTTCATCCCAGTTCTGTTGGACTTTAGGATTTTGTAACCAAGGACGGCCCAAAAACAAGTTATGATCCGAATTGTGCCTCTTCAATTCCAATACAAGAAATTTAATGTTGAATAGGACCTGAGAAAGATGGATAGGGATGTCCTTAACCAACCCCACTGACTAAACCCATGATTGATCTGCCATCCGAACAAAGAAGGGATCTGGGTCTATTATGTTCCAGCCCATTTGTTTACATGTGGTGGTAGATGCAATGTTGATGCTAGAAACTCCATCAATCAAAACCTTTGGAATTGCTTTATTTTTATACCGCACTATAATCGTAGGGACCGCATAATCTACTATCCTATTAGGCACATCCCTTATCATTGAGACCGAGGGTTCTGAACTCAGAGAAGGTGAATATTTTTCCTATAGCTATCGTAATAACTACTTTCAAAAAGTTGGAACTAGCTCTAGTAAGGCTCCCAATGATAGTTTGATATGTGAATCCTATAAGAATTCACAATACTCACCATCTATTGATGTTGCGAGGCCTGTATTCCCTTGTTTCTATTCCGTCTGGACCCGCTAACTCTGAAATCTGCTAGTAGTCTCCTGATCCGTAGGCACATTCTGCAACACTTTGGATATAGGTGAATCTATTGATGGTCCAGCATTCTCCTTTGTCTCTTGAATAATTTCATCAGTTTTTTTACCAACTATGCTATGTCGCTTCTTACTGGAGGGTTCCTCTAGAACTAATGGAGGCTCTATATAGTGCAGTGGATACTCTGTAGCCCATTATACACTCTGTAGCCCATTATACTGCTTTATTAAGTGTTTGATTTTGTTGCATAGGTGCTAGGTCATCCAATTTTTGTCCACTCTGATACTCTTTCTAGGACCTAGTAACCACTAATGCAGAAGACTCTGAATGTGAAGAGATGGATTTGAACTTGGAGAAGATGAAGTGGTGCTGCAAAAACTTTGCACTACACCAGCCAAATAAACTCCAGGGATATGTAGTGGGCCCTTTCAGCTTGCCAAAGGATGTATTAGACACCCTATGTACCTTGGAAGATCACTCTCAAAAAGATAAATCAAAACAGATAGGCAGGAGTTGAACCATGAGTAAAAAACTTGCTATTTTGGTTTATACACCTGTCCAATATTTTGAACAATTCTCTGGCCACAGCAGCAATTAACTTAATTCCTTTTGGGGAACTCTTATTAATTTAGTAAGCTAACAATCAAGATTTATCTCATCAAAAATTATGGACTACATAAAGAGAAAAGTGTTTAGCAAGTTGTAGCATCACCCCGATTTTCACGGGTTGTAGCAGTACTCACACCGTTGAGCAAAGAAATGTTAATATCTCAAGATTCCAAGACGCAATGCTTATGAAATTTTGTATGCATATACTAGACAGTATGCTGATTCTATCAAGCCTTGAATCATGATGAAGTACACGCAGAGAATAAGCTCAGAGAAAATGACTGATCTGATGGAGTGTTGAAAGAGAAGTAGAGAATGAACATATATAGTCGACTTCAAATGAACATATCTCAAGATTGAAAAACCCAATTGAATGAAATTTTATAAGTATGTAGTAGACTCAACTGAAATCATTGAAAATGATGCACCAAGCTCAGAGAAATCATCTCCGCAATCTGACTAAGAAAACTGAGAAATATGGCAGTGAATAGTATACTCACAAAAGCATGAAGATATGAACTCAAATGATCATAAAAATTAAAGTATATTGATTGTAAAGTACAATGGACTTAGTGATAAATATGTGTGCCTTGAACTCACAGTTTGATATGGCATAAAGCTCAGCTCATGGAGGTCTAAAAAAAGGGACTAGAAGGTCATGTATTTGCAGTGATATTTGGAGCCCAAATTTGAATTTGAATCTCACCTAAAATCACTCTCTAATCTTTTTGTAATTCATTTGATTCTCCAACTACTTCAATCACGAACTCGTGGCTTCTCTTTCCTTTTTTCATCAAGTGGACTCAACCACTTTAGATTCCTTTTACTTTTACATCAAGTAAAGACTTCAAAAATTACAAGAGGTAGTTCACAAGTGAACTTTACAAAGACTAGACATTTCCTTCAAGTCATTAGGTCTTTTGATTACTCAAGCCATCACTTGGACTTTCCATGGACTTGTTCCAACAGCTCCCACTCAAGTCAAGTGATCTTGAGGTCTTCAATCTTCCAAGATTACCTGCTAACCAATCATAGCCTTGAATTTGCAAAGCTTTGTACCATCCAATGCTTTGGTTAGAATATATGCACATTGTTGATGAGTGGACACATAAGTTAATTGAATTTCCTTGATCATAATCTTCTCTCTTACATAGTGATAATTTACTTCAATATGTTTAGTCCTTGCATGAAAAAATGGATTGGTATCCAAATGAATGGATCTCATGTTGTCACCAAAATATTTGGAGTTCCAATCTCCAATCCAAGATTTGTGAATAGTGTCTTCATCCACATTGCTTCTTGAGTAGCTATGGCAAGACCTCTGTATTCAGCCTCAGTGGAAGAGAGTGCAACTATGGCTTGCTTCTTGGATGACCATGAGACAAGTTTTGAACCTACAAAGGTAAGATATCATGAGGTGCTCCTTCTGTCTTCCTTGGACCCAGCCCAATCTGCATCAGAGAACAATTTCAAATTTAAGTCAGATACATAAGGGTAATATAACTCTTGGTCCCTTTGAGATATCTGAGTATCCTCTTGGCAGCCTCCATGTGAGGTTTCCTGGGTGTGTGCATAAATTGACTTAGCACACTCACACCATAACATATATCTACCCTTGTCAATGTGGCATAGTTCAAACTACCCACAAGGCTTTGATAGCCTGTCACATCTTCTATGAGTTCACCTTCATGTGAGCTCAATTTATGATTAACCTCCATTGGGGTACTTACAATCCTGCAATCATGCATCTTAAATCACTTACCTTGAATTCTTCTCTCATCTGCTCTTTGATTCTCTTCATGCCATCTGTATCATTTCCTGTAAGTATAATATCATCTACATACACACACAAATAGATGACTTCAGGATTACTCCTTTTTATGAATAGTGATGGATCTGCCTTGCTAGTTGAAATCCTTTGTCCTGCAAGAATGAGACAGGCCTGTGATTCCAAGCCCTTAGGGCTTGTTTGAGTCCATATAAATCTTTATTAAGTTTACACACATAATCAAGATATATGTCATTCTCAAAACCAGGTGGTTGTGCCATATATACCTCTTCTATTATCCATCCATTAAGAAATGCATTTTTTACATCCAATTGAAGTATCTTCCAATTCTTGGAAGAGGAAATACTAAGAAAAACCATAATACTAGGCATTTTTGCCACAGGAGAGAAGGTCTCCTCATAATCAATTCCTTGAGTTTGTGCAAAGCCTTTTGCCACAAGCCTTGCCTTATACTTGTTAATGGAGCCATCCGAGTTCTTCATCAATTTGTAGATCCATCTTGAGCCTATCAATTTCATTGAGGGAGACTTGGGAACCAAATCCCAAGTGTTATTCTCCTCAAGAGCTTCAATTTCTTCTTACATTGCATGCCTCCATTCTGATTTCTTCTTTGCTTCCTCAACTGTTGAAGGTTCCTCTTGATTTATGTCATGTGCTAGATAGATTGAATGTCTAGTGACTAGAGAAGTATCAATTACATACCTTTTTGGTTTTATTTTCTCCCTCATGGACCTTCTTAGGCCATGATGTGATGATTTTGCCTCTTGTCCAAGTTCCTGCACTTTTGCTTTACCTTTAGACTTCCACATTTTGAGTTTTTCATACTGAGTTGCTTCATCATCTTCTGAGGTATCCTGCTCTTCAACTTTAGAAGAAGTATCCTTAACAAGTTTTGGAAAATCTTCTTCAAGATCATAAGGTAGGTTGACCTTTCTACATGAATCTTCATACCAAGAACTATTCTCATCAAATACTACATCGCTACTCACCAAGAATCCTTTGGTTGTTGGGTTCTATAATCTGTAGCCCTTTTGATTGTTGTCATATCCAATGAATACACACCTTTCTGCTTTGGGATCCATCTTGTCTCTAACCTATGAAGGAACATGAGCATACGCAATACATCCAAAAATCTTAAAATGATCCAAGCTTGGTCTTCCTTTCCAAGCCTCATATGATGTCATGCCATCAAGTGATTTTGAAGGTAACCTTTTAATCAAATAAGTAGTTGTGGATCCTCAACCCATAAGTAATTAGCTAAGTGCTTCTCTCTCTTTTGATTCCTTTTTCTTGAAGAAAGTAGTCAAATTCATGGGGGAAGTACTCTCCCCCTCCATCTGACCTTAGCCTTTTTAATGTTTTACCTGTTTGATTCTCCACAAGAGTCAAATATCTTTTGAAGCATGAAAAGACTTCATCTTTGTGTTTCATAAAGTATAATATAGTCCACCTACTCCAATCATCAATGAAGGAGACATAATACCTTGTTCGAGATATTGAAGCATCCTTGCTAGGTCCCCATACATCTGTATGAACCAAATCCAAGAGATCCCCATGCATATATCCTTTCTTCATGAATGGTAACCTATGAGACTTTCCAAATTGACATGCACTACACTTATAAATCATGTGTTGTTTTGACAAGTTAGGGAGTCCAAGTACACTTTGGTCCCCTCAAATTTGCTTTAATGATCTTTCACCAATATGTGCTAACCTCTTGTGCCATACTTCCAGTTCTGTGAGTGTCTGATTACCAAAATTAAAGAGAGCAATTTTTCTAGTCTCTTGTAATTCAAATGTGAACAATCTACCTATCTTTTCACCTTTTGCAATTCTCCTAAATCCTTGGATTGGATCCTCAGCAAATGCTCCTCCTCTTGTGAACCTGACTTGCAACCCTTTCTCTACTATCTGCCCAACACTTATCAAATTCTTTGTAATGGTAGGGACATATAGTACCTTACTGAGTAGGTTGATGTTTCCATCAGGTACTTTGACATTTCCTATTTTCTCCACGAGGTGTTTTGTATCATCTCGTGTTTGTACCTCATGCTTGTTCCTTGGATCTTCTAAATCTGATAGGAGTGCCACATTTCCTGCCACATGATTGGAGCAACCTGAATCTATGTAGAAAACATGCTCATCAGATTTACCTTGTGGCATGGCCATATTCATGATTAGCAATGAGTCCTCTTGATTTGAATCTTCCGTGTAGTTATTGAAGTCTCTTCTTCCCCTATTGCCTCCTTGGTAGTTTGAATGGTTGTAGTTGTTGTGGTTGCCATGATAACTATTGAACCTTCCTCTTAAGTAGCCATAACTTCCTCTATTGTAGCCTCTGCCTCTTTGATTCCTAGAATTCCTAAAGCAATTTTCAGTCCTATGATTAGTTAATCCACAAATAGAGCATGAATTAGAGACTTTGGATCTCCCCCTACCTTTCCTTCCTCCTCTACCTCTACCTCTACCATGTCTTCCTCTACCCGCATAGTTAGCTTGATGTGTACCTGGTTCATCATCCACTTTCTTTCCTCTTCCTTTGTTTTCTTTGGACTTGCTTTTATAAGTATACAAGGTAGAAGATTGATTACCTTTGGAGCTCTCTCCATTCTTGATAAGCTTGGCCTCTTGAGTAAGTAGTTGTCCTATGAGTGTATTGAAATCTAGTACATGCATATCCATGTATAGATCCATAGCTGTGGTGAATGCTTCCCACTTGTCATATACCTTCAAGCCATTGATGAAATGTCTTATAATTTGTTCTTCATATGTTACCTCTCCAATGCTTCCCAATGGATCTGCTATGTCCTTGAGTTTTGTGACAAAATCAGTCACATTTTGTTTGGGAGCTTTCTTGAGAGTTGTGAAGTCCAACCATAGTTGATGCTTCCTGGCCTTTGTACTTGAAGAGAAGAAGGTTTCAAGTGCATTCCACACTTCCTGAGATGTTTTACAACTTCTAATGTGAGGCAACAAAAAATCTGAGATAGAGTTGAGGAGATAAGACCTTACAAGTGCATCCTTGGAGCACCATGTGCTCAATCTTTCTTGCTTATTTCATCAAAAATGATGGACTACATAAAAATAAAAATGTTTAGCAAGTTGTAGCATCACCTCGATTTTCATGGGTTGTAGCAATACTCAGACCCATGAGTAGAGAAATGTTAATATCTCAAGATTCCAATAAGCAATAATAATGAAAATTTTGTAGGCATGCACTAGACATGTGATGATTCTATCAAGATTTGAATCATGGAAAATGATGAAGTACATAGTGAGAACAAGCTATGAGAAAATGAATAATCTGATGGAGTGTTGAAAGAGAAGTAGAAAATGAACAGATATAGTCAACTTCAAATGATGTATCTCAAGATTGAAAAACCCAATTGCAATGAAATTTTATAACTATGTAGTACGACTTAAGGAAAAAACTTTATCAAGTTAAACCATTAAAAATGATGCACCAAGCTCAAAGAAATCATCTCTGCAATCTCACTAAGAAAACTGAGAGATATGGCAGTGAACAATATACTCACAAAAGCATGAAGATATGAACTCAAATGATCATAAAAATGAAAGTATATTGATTTTAACGTACAATGGACTTACTGATAAATATGTGTGCCTTGAACCCATAGTTTTATATGGAATAAAGCTCAGCTCATGGAGGTCCAAAAAACGCGACTAGAAGGTCATGTATTTATAGTGATATTTGGAGCCCAAATTTGAATTTGAATCTCACCTAAAATCACTCTCCAATTTTTTTGTAATTGATTTGATTCTCCAACTACCTTCAATCACAAATTCATGGCTTCTCTTTCCTTCATCAAGTGGACTCAACCACTTTAGATTCCTTTTGCTTTTACATCAAGTAAAGACTTCAAAAATTACAAGAGGTAGTTCACAAGTGAACTTTACAAAGACTAGACATTTCCTTCAAGTCTCTAGGTCTTTTGATGACTCAAGCCATCACTTGGACTTGCCATGGACTTGTTCCAACACTGAATACTCTAAGATCACAACATTGGCCATGGGCACCTTAAGCTTAGCTTCTTGTTTCCGCTGATCATACTCTCTGGCCTCCTCGCATTCCCATCGTCTATGGCCATATTGCAAATAGAACTTACATTTAATTGGTCGATTACCTGAAGTACCTGGCCTAGGTTGTTGAAACCTTCAACCTCTGTTGAATTCTTGCCTATTTTGTTGAAAATCGCACCGCTGTTTTGAAAATTGCTATGAATCTGGATACTGGGATGGTCCTGAAAATCTAATATCTTGACTATCCTGCCATTGTCTGGAAGAGACTTCGGGCTTATATCTGGCTACATTCCCTTTCCACAAAGGTACATCCACTTGTGCAATAGCGACTAGCGTGTTTCTTGCATTAAAATGACATTCCTCTAAGCTATGATTAGTCTTGTTACAAATTGGACAAAATACCTGGTTCAACACACAGTCGGCCGTGAGATGTGCCGCATTCTTGCACCGTAAACAATACAACTACTTCTCTAGAGTCGTACCTTTCTTGAACACCAAATTAGTCTTCTCAAAGCCCAAGTTAGCAAATTGCATTTTTCAATCCATCCTTGTAGCTAAGTCAATGATCTGATCAAGTGTGCGAGATTGATCCGATGTGTACATATAAATCTTTTCTTTGATAGGTGGTTGAAGTCCGTCGACAAAAAATTCTGTTAACATTTCTTCGGAGGGACATTTGTCTATCAAGAACTGCCACATCGTGGATCTGAAATCCGACACATATTGTTCTAGAGTCCCTTTTTGCATCATACATTGGAGTGAAGAATATAGCTCCGAAATGCTCTTGGCGGTCCAAAATCGCTCTAAGAAAGCCTGCAACTCATTATAGGTCGAAAAATAATCTGAAGCCTACTCGATAAGCCATTTCACTCCATCACATGCCAACATGGCTTGGAATACCTAGAACTTATGCCTATCATCATGTAAGTTACGATGATTACATATATATTGATTTTTGAATGTGCGTACATGCACATCCGGGTCCTCATCCACTCGCCCATGAAAATGAGTCTGTGTGCCATCAGGTTTGCAAGCATCTATAAGGTACTGAATTGAGTCGAAGGCACTAGGTTAATTGCAGCTCTGGTGGGGGTTCGCTTCCGCCACTTTGGCCTACTTCAATAGGGTATTTTTCTTCCTGCATGTGACTCTGCTAGTCTATTCCACTGAATTCCCCTTGCCACAATACTTTGGTTAGCTTTCCATCCCTCCACTCAAAGAGTAACTCCTTCAGAAACCTGGGAGGTAAAACTCCAGTTTCCACCCAATACTGCACGCCCTCCGGATTGGTAATTGCATCTTCGAGAGGAATATCTTCAAGTTTCAATGTTGCTAGAGTCTACTGCATGAATTCGTCTGAATAATCGTGATGATAGGTCTTTTTCAGGTACTCCTTAACACTTCGCACCGGCATCAATCCACTTTGTGCTATGTTTTGTTACCCCATCCCATCGTGGTCACCATAATGTTTGGATACTTTAGTTCAATGCAATTTATAGTACCCAGCTCTAGGTTCAGGAACGAGGATTTATGAATACACAGTATTCATAAACATGTGTTTTTGTTCTTGCATTTTATTCCTATACACTTTCTACACAACAATTCTTCACACCAACACAGTATAGATAGAATCATAACACAACAGCAGAAAGTGGAATCCTTGATTACAGAAAAGGTATAATACTACGATACAGTGTCTTCTTACAAATGATTCCTTTGGATTCTATAGACTTCACTAGTATCCACACTCTACATATATCTTTGTTCTTCGTACTCTTCACTTTCGGAAGGCATATCATAAGGAACATCACCATACTTCTCATAGTCTGCACACTATTCTAAATCTCCAAAATACAATAAGTCACCAACATTACAAACTCTAGAAACTCTTAGAATCTTTGTAAATTTCCTTTCTTCCTATTACATCAGAAATACATGTTTAGAATAGAAGTGGTCATCCACATTGGCTTCTAACAGAAGCCATTAGTGTAGGTCTTATAAAGGGCATACCCAACACCTCTTGAAGCTAGCTATGACTCATTCGAGTGATGAGACCTTACATCCTTGATCCTTAGGGAAGCATATGACATCCCTCAAGCTTAACCTAGCTCTCTATATATAATAACATACATCTTATTTATAATGCTAGAAATTGAGAGAGAAAAAGACACACGAATAGGATGAAGGTTTTAGCCCCTCCCAAGTGACAGCGGTTTGAGGACCTGGTAGTCATTCTCTCATAGTAAGTGTATGGCCCTCAATCTATTTCTACGTCTTATTTATAATGCTACATAATGGAGAGAGGAAAAGGGGAGAAAAGTAAGAGACAAAGAAGTTTATAGGCCCCTCCCACAAGAAGGAGATTTCAGTAGCTAGGAGTCATTCTCTCCTATTGCAAGAACATGCTAAGCAATAGAGAAAGAAAAAGAAGACAAGAATAATAATAAGAAGAAGTGGTTAACCCCCTTCCGCATGAAAGAGGTTTGAGTAGCTGATAGTCATTCTCTAATGTTTAAGACCATGATCCACACTCTATTTTTTGCTTCATTATCAGCTATCCTACATGCTATGCCCAAGTAAATATGGTGTGACATCTGGACTTGGAAGTGTCTCAATAAGCTCCTAATGTTTCTTCATCAAATTAATTGGATTAAGCTCTTGATTGTTCTTCATCAAATTAATAAAAAACAAGCTATGCTTGGTGAAGCTATTGATTGTTCATCTCCTCTATGGAATGTCATTAGAAGTGAAGTGCATTGGAAGATTTGAAAGGAAAGATGTGGACCCAACTTTGATAGGATTCTCAAAGAATGGTCAATCAAGAAATCTCTAGTCTATCTAGGTGGAAGAATCCATAATTGTAAGAAAGCTCCCCCCTTGCACACACCATAGGGTGTTGGTGTCCCCATGAAAAGAGCATATTGGCAACTCAGGGGATGGATCTTTGAATCATCCCTATTGGTGCAATTAAGCCCAAGCCTACATACTTGATCACCTCACATAAGCTTGATGTATTAGCATTACACTTGGATGGCTTCATATGTACAACCTCTTGTAACTTTGTTTCACAATTACCCATTGTAAAAGGTCAATAAACCCATGAGGAGTTAGGAAGCATATAATCTCATATCATTTGGTAGTTGACTCAAGAGAGAATCAATCCTAAACTTTAGGATTCACTTTTAGGTGTAGATTTGAAATTGAATTCAAATATTTGGCTCCAACAAAAATCTAAAAAAAGAGGATATGAAAGGCCCATGTGTATCTTGAGGTTCAGAGATCATTTTTCATGCAATTTCATTGAGAAGAGGAGCTTATTTCATAGCTCAATTTTTCCTCACTCATTGAGCAACGGTTCATTGCCAATGATATTGTATTTTTACATGATTTAATTCATACATGATCAATACTTCTTACTCTCATATCTTTGTCACACTCCATCAAAATAGTGAACTTGTCTGAGCTTGTTCTCACTGTATAGTGGATCATTTCTCTTGATTCAAAGCATGATAGCTCAAGCATACCATCTACTTTAACCATAAAAAGTTTCATTAATAATTCTTCTCGTGATCCTCAGATATCAATCAATCTTTGCTCACTAGTATGTGACTATCAAGGCCCATAAAAGTCGGGATGGATGCTTAATTTGCTAAAAATACGTCTCTGTATATAGTTCTTCATTTTAGATGATTTCACTCATGTTTGGTAGCTTGTCAAGCTAATTCAAGTTCCCCAAAAGGAATTTTATCAACTGCTGTTGTACTCATTGAATGGTTCAAAACTGTGAGTAGGTGTCTCAACCAAAATAGCAAGTTTTGGACATTGAATCATATACCTACCTTTTTTTTTTTATCCTATCATTTTTGGATTATCTTCCAAGCAACACATGTGATTACTTATACTTATTAGCTAGCTTAAGAGGCCCACAACACTCTCCAGCCATTACTTATAGTAGGTGTGAAGCAGGTTTTAGCTACACCAACTCGTCTCTTATGATTATCCACCATCTCCTCCAACCGTGGTATCAGAGCAAGCATAATCAAGATGGGAGATGGATTTCCATTCTTCATTGACAAATTGGACATGAACAACTACTCAGCATGGTCCCTAAGGATGCAAGCATACCTTCAAGAGAGAAGCTTATATGGATACATCTAAATTGACTAAGGCTGTTCCAATCATGTGGCAAGAAATGTAGCTCTATTAGCTGATCTTGAAGAACCCAAGGGGAAGCATAAAGTACAAACATATGATGAAACTAAACATTCAGTCAAGCAAATTGGAAATGTCAAAACACCAGATGGTAATATGAAACTTTTGAGCAAAGTTCTGTATGTGCCTACTATAACAAAAAACCTAACTAGTGTTGGGAAGATTGTAGAGAAAGGTCTACAGATTAGATTCACTAAGCATGGAGCATATGTGGAAGACCCCCAACAAGGCTTCAAAAGGATTGCCAAAGGTGAGAAGTCAGGTAGATTGTTTACTTTCGAAATTGAAGACACAAGGAACATAGCACTATTTAGTTATAGAGACCAAACTCTATCTAAGTTGGAAATATGGCACAAAAGGCTAGGGCACATAGGAGAAAGAACTTTGAAGCAAATATGCAGGGATCAAAGTGTGCTTGGCATCCCCAATGTGACCAAGTAGCACATGATTTACAAATGTGGAGCTTGTCAATTTGGCAACGCTCATAGGCAACCATTCAACAAGAAAGGATACATCCATGAAGATTTTTTGGAGCTTGTACACACTGATGTGTGGGTTCCTAGCAAAGATCCATCTATCTCAGGTTCAAGGTACTATGTCTCTTTGATTGATGATTACAGTAGGTGGACAATCCTCTATTTCATGGATCATAAGGATGAGATATTTACATGTTTTAGGAAGCATTTGGCACTAGTTGAAAACCAAACAAGAAGGATCTTGAAGAGAATCAAGTCTGATGGAGGTGGTGAGTACCTTTCACATGAGTTTGACCTATTTCTACATGACAGAGGCATAAAGATGGAAGTAACAACGAGGTATACTCCTGAATTGAATGGAGTGGCAGAGAGAAGAGATAGGTTAATTGCTGAAGCAGCTAGGTCTATGTTAAATGAGAAAAAAACTTGGCCATACTGAAGCTCTTGACACCCTTGCTCCCTAAGAAAATTTGGCCATGGACCAAGGAGGGATTCATTTTCAATTCTACGAGAGTTGCATAGCCTTTAGTAACTTAGCTCGTTTTTGAGCCTAGCAAGTACCCAATCCCAATGCTCACCCATTGAAACAACAAAACCGATCAAATTCTAGTAGGAAAAAAACTTGGCCATACTAAAGCTCTTGACACCCTTGCTCCCTAAGAAAATTTGGCCATGGACCAAGGAGGGATCTGAAAGCAGTTTTCGAGTGGTTGATTATGGATCCATATCACTCATCGAAAATGTGAAGGCAATCCTAGAGGTAGAAGACACATCCCGTGTCACTATGAAGAAACCCATTGGTGTCATCAATGAAGAGTCGTGTCACTATGAAGAAACCCATTGGTATCATCAATGAAGAGTCTCAAAACCATTGGAGGTTGGTTCCTAGGGAGAGAGAGAGAGGCCTCGAAGAGCCTTTAAGTGCAATTGATTATTGACGAGGTACCTCATACCATCAATCACAATAGCAAAAAGCAACGAGGTGAGCAAGCACCCTTGCTTGATGGAGTGCTTAAGGTAGATAGCCCGAGAGAGTTTCCCATTAATATTGATGTGAGGTGAAGCATTCCCCAAATGCATGGAAACCATCTTGATAAACTTCACGTTGCAGCCAAGGTACTTGGGAGATTGGAGGATAAACTCCACTCTAGTCCGTCATATGCCTTGTTGTTACTTTTTTTCTATTTTTATTTTTGAGAATACAACAGTTGAATTGATTCTGTTACCATTAAGGCGCATTTCGTTGACACAATGTAAGCTTGTTCGTTTCATGTCCACGTCCCATTGTTCTAATGGTTGAGTCCTTGGTCGCTTGAGGTGGATGTCTAGAGTTCAATCCCTGGGCTAGACATCTAATGGCTTTGACCAATCTAAACCATTTAAAACCAGTTGCTTTGTGGGATATGAGGGATCCTATGGGTACTATGCCCATTCACCTGTACAATTGTTCTTTCAAAGTTAAAGTTCGGGAGAGTAGGTGCTTGCCGAATCTCCATTTCAAAAAAAGGGGGTCTCACTAGTACTATGCCCACAGAGTTCAATCCCTGGGCTAGACATCTAATGGCTTTGACCAATCTAAACCATTTAAAACCAGTTGCTTTGTGGGATATGAGGGATCCTGCGGGTACTATGCCCATTCACCTATACAATTGTTCTTTCAAAGTTAAAGTTCGGGAGAGTAGGTGCTTGCCGAATCTACATTTAAAAAAAAAAAAGGGTCTCACAGCTACTATGCCCATTCACCTGTACAATTATTCTTTCAAAGTTAAAGCTCAAGGGAGTAGGCACTTGCTGAATCTCCATTTAAAAAAAAACATTTCTGTTTCACACATAGCTGCACTTCAATGGGTTTGGAATATTAGTGATTCCGCTTCATTTAAGCAACGATGAGTCAACGTTTGAACTTTGCAGAAAGCATTAGATGCTCTGAAACGGCCACATGGTAATGGCAGACGGTTGAGGATGTCGACAATCTCCTGTCGGACAGAAGGTGTCAGTTATGCTGCCCAAAGCTGTGTAAACGAAAAGAAGGCGATTGCTACGTGATCATGCAAACAGATTCAATAAATACGGAGTGGTTCAATCTAGCCAGCTCCTTATGAGGGAGGTCACTCAAGCTGAAGGTTCAATGGCTTGCTGTTCGAGAGGTTCAATCCAGCCAGCTCCTTATGAGGGAGGTCACTCAAGCTGAAGGTTCAATGGCTTGCTGTTCATCTTCTGGATCTTGCATACAGAAGAGAGGGAAATTCTTCTTGTGTGTATAAGCTACATGAATAGGGGGAAAAATGTATAAACACATTGAAAAAATAGGCGCATCCTAAGTGATTATCTGCTTGTGTTCTCTCTCTCTCTCTCTCTCTCTCTCTCTCTCTCTCTCTCTCTCTCTCTCTCTCTCTCTCTCTCTCTCTCTCTCTCTCTCTAGCACCTAGCCGGGTAGAAGGAACCATTTTCTTGTAAAGAGCAAAGCACTCTCTCTCTAGCACCTAGCCGGGTAGAAGGAACCATTTTCTTGTAAAGAGCAAAGCACTCTTGAATAGAATGAAGAGGAAGCGCAACAATTCGACTATATGCAGGGAAGTTTGTGGCAAAGAAGGAGAGGGATTCCTGCCATGGTGATGCTTGCCGAGCTAAAGACATCAATTCCTAAGTTTTTATAGCTCTATAATAGCTCCTAAGCATCTAACTTGAACTAGCCTGCTTTGTTTTTTAGTCCAATTAACGGATTAGACACTATTGTTTATCAATAATTAGACCTTCTTGCAATAGCATTTAAAAGTGCCAATAAGTTTACCAAAATTAATTTTCAAATGTGGAAAATGAAAAAAAGGGATTTTAATGTGTGAAGTTGTATAGAGTTTTGTAAATCAAGCTCCACCTAGTGAATAAAAACTCGATGAACTTTCATAAGTCGCAAACACAATGACAACTTCAAACAAAGCAAGCATATGGAATCATCATCACCATATTCCATGACACATACATACACTATTTCGATGAAGCAAAGAATGCTTATAAATCTTCAGAAATATTGGCTTTTAGTACTCATGGAAAATCCTTTTTGGTCCTCACAAAGGCACCTCTTCAAGTGGTAAAAAATTATGTTGGCAGTTACTTTTGCGAGAATCTTGTATCCAATTTGGAGCATCGTGATCGGGCGCCAGTTTTCGATCCTATTCTTGTTATCTTTTTTATGGATAAGCTTGATGAAACCATTGTTTAGGCATTTGGGAAGTACACCAAAAGCCAAAGCCTCTTGCCACACCAAGTGCAATGGAGTGGCCACCACCTATCTGACAGATTTGAAAAACTCATTTGTGAGGCGGTCAGGACCTGGGCTTTAATTTCCCATTGGGGAGCTTATCTATAACCTCTAGAATCTCATTATTTGAAATGGGCTCGTCAAGGAGGGTATCTAGATTATGTGGTATTCTCGAGGGAGAGACCCTCAAGATGGTTGCCATGCAATCCTGCCTATGGGGAGAAAGGGGTGTCAAAACCCCCAGAAGTTGAGTAAAGTGGTCGATAATAATAGCACTGTTTTCTTTTTCACCACATAGCTCCTTAGTTGGTTTCTTGGCCTTACCCGCCCACCAATCTTTAAAGAATACTTGCAAGTTTTTCTTTTGAATTTCTTCCTCATATCTAAGCATGCCTCTGATTTTTCGTAGTCCCGTCTGGTATTGGTAATTTCCTTTGTTCACTTCCTCCTCAAGATGCCAGAGCCTCTGATAGAGCTTCTCGCTCCGCCTCCACTAGACATTGCGAAGCATCTTATGAGTCCTGACCAGAATTTGACGGGTCTTCTCAACTACAACCCTCCAACACTTGGCCAACGAGGTGCCATTGGCAAATGCCGAGATCCAAACCGAGGTAATTTCTTGATTGACAGAGGGAAGGGAGAAAGACATCGGGAAAGCATGAAACCAAGGCGCTTTCTTGAGTTTGGCAATCAGTTTGAAAGTGAGAATAAGTGGGTAGTGGTCTGATATGGCAATGTCAATGTCTTGAGAGATGTTGGGTTGGCCCCACTATTGGATAATGTTCTGAGCAATATAGCTTCTATCGAGTCTCTCTTTCCTCAAATCATACCCGGATTGGACGTTCGACCAAGAAAAGCCATTTGTATCTTTAATCTTTGCCAGGTCCAGGTGGAGCTTGATTTTGTCCCAAATGTCTTTCTCCTAACCATCAATGGTACACCCCCTACACTCCCAATGATCGGAAGGGTATTCGACCATGTTGAAGTCTCTGCAAATCATCACATTGTGGTAAAGCGAGTCCAAAGAGGCCCAGGTATCAATCCTCTCTGACTCCTTGTTTGGGGCATACATGGAGACCACAGTGAACTGGAAGGGGCTCCCAAAGCAAGCAGCAATCCATCGATGTTTCTAATCCTCATGGGAGTTGACAAGTCTACCCCACCAAAAGTTATTTATTCCAATAATTGTGCCACCGGTCCCTCTAGGGTGTGAAGTGGTAATGCAGACATGGGTCGAAGAGATGCATTTGAGTCGTTTCTGAAGGTCCTCTCCATCGATTTTAATCTCTTGAATATAGATAAAATTAGGGTTTAGGTTCTTATCCCGAAGCCACTGGCCAAGAATAGCCGCTCTTGAGGGGTCAGTCAGCCCCTTGATGTTAAATGATATGATAATCATTATCGATGGTTACCCTCTTTGCGGAGAGGGACCTTCTCTCAAGTTTTGATTCACCAGTATAAGTGCCTTTTTAAGATCTTAATAAGATATTTTTGTTCAATGTTTTGAGATACAATTGATTTTCCAGATGACGGTATTTAAAGATTGCCATGGCTAAAAACAATGATGTATCAAATATGTTGGTTGTTGAGAATAATTTGGATGGTACTAATTACCCATTATGGGCATACATGGTGCATCATGCATGTGTATCAAAAGGATTGTGGCATATTGTGCAAGGTGTTGAAATTGTCATACTAGATTTGCAAATAAAGTGATTGAAGCTGATGCATATGTAGTTGAAGATCATGATCTTCAGTTTCTTGCTCGTGTTATAATTTCTACTACACCTACTGTACAACAACTTCATTTGGATGGCAAAGATGCATAGGCACATGCATTGATAGTGTTGTCTACCAAACATGTCATTATTCTTAATATTTTCTCCTACAAGACAAGAAAAGATGATTGGGATACTCTTACAACATTATATAAGAAAATAAATGAGGATCCTATTGCTTACCTTTGAAAAAAGTTGGAGAGTGAGAAAACCAATGAAGGAGATTAAATGGATAATTTTTGACAAAGATCAAATATTTGAAAGAAAAATTGATTTCTATCGATGAAATATTGCCAGATAGTTCACTTCTATAGACCATTGTTAATGATCTTCTAGATTCATATCATAATGTTACTTCTACTCTTTGATTGATGAGGGAAGGAAAACCAAATACCTTCAACTTTGAAGGGCAAGTCTCTATTTTGCTATGGGAAGATACATCTAGGAAGAACATGTTGATCATGGACATTTTAGATCAAGGTTTCGTAGCTAGTCACAAGGGCAAAGGTAAATGGGGATCATCTACTATTAAGTAGGAATCTACTAATGTGGCAGAGTCAAAGACAAAAAAGAAAGATGAAAAGAAAAATAAAAAGAAAAACTTCAATTTTGCAAGTAATGTAAGGCAAATGATCATGTCATAAAGAGTTGTCATAATGGGATACAAAGGAGGCAACCAAGAAAGAGGTTGGAATGACTGATACAAAGGTGTGTACAACTAAAAAAGAGTCTACTAATATAATGAAGACTTGGCATTTACTACTGTTTGTAGCTATGACCCATCTTCTCATGAGTAGTGTATGAAATGTTTGGCACTTTGATATTGGTGCAAAAAACCAAACATAATGCCTTGTAGTGGAATTTCTTCACGTCACTTGAGCCTGCTGCTCCTATAGGGAATATTGTCACATATGTTGAAAACTCGCTTATCCTATCATGGAAATTGAAAAGATAATTCTCAACTGCTAATGGTAGTTCTTTCACATTGTTAGATGTCTTATATTTGCTAGAGATCAAGAAAAATAGGTTATTAGTCTCAACACTAGGCAAGATTGGCTTGGCTATCGAATTTATTGATGACAAATATACAATTCACGATCTCTCAAACAATAATGTTATCATTGCTTATGAAAATTTATGTTGTGGGTTGTATAATCTTATAGATTATGCAAAATCTATGAATAATTCAGCATGTGCAGCTCATGATTCTCAAGCTATTGTAGATGCAAATCTTTGGCATGCATGCTTTGGTCATATGTATTTTTTGAGTTTGCTTCGCCTACATAAATTTAAAATGTTGTCCTATTTTCCCAAAATAGAGGCACCTTTTAAATATCTCTATGAGGGCTATATTTTGGGAATAATTTAGCATTCTTCCTTCATGAATTTCATTGATCATCTTTTTAGGCATGCATGGGCTCATCCATTGTACGAAAAGCTTGATGTGTTTATATGCTTAAAAAAATTCCTTCTTATGGCTGAAAAATATGTTAGCATGTAAAATGGGCACCCTCCATTCTAACCAAGGGAGATATATATCCTCTCATTTTAATGCATTTTTGACTGTGTGGGATAAAATGTTATTGTAGAGTGTTGTATACACCTTAAAAAAATGGATTTGCTAAAAGGAATAACATGTCTCTCATGGAAATGGTGAGGCATATGATCAAACATCAGAATTTACAACATGACTTTTGGCTTGAGGTTGTTATTTGTGTAAAATATGTACTTAATAGGTATCCCACCAAAGCATTGACTTCTATCACTCCATATGAGGTTTGGCATGGCTACAAGCCATCTGTTGCTCATGTGCATGTTTTTCCTTGTTTGGCATACGCATTAGTACCTAAACAACAACACAAAAAATTGGATGATGAAAGCAAAGACTATCGCCTATATCATCCACATGTTAGACTCTTTTTTGTTACTTGTGATGTTGTTTTCTTGGAAGATACAATTTATCCCTTACTGTCATGTACCAAGGAGAAATCAATTAGCTCAAAAGATTTATATGAAACTTTGCTCCCTCTTTTTATAAGTGGAAAGTGAAGTGCTAGTCCAAGTGAGGAAATCTCTCAACATTTACAAGTTTCAAATGATGATTCATCATTCCATTTCTAATGGAGATTTACATGATGCACTTATTAATAATATAACTGATATAGAAGAGGCAAAAACTATGCCTAAATGGTTGGTGCAAACTTTGGGATATATTAGATTTACCATTGTCCTATCATACTCGTTCAAGCTCTCATAGTTCTTCCTTTGCATCAAATTATTATGAAATGGTTTTCTCTGGTCTTTGTGATGAGAATGAGCCTATTTGTTTTGATGAAGCACAAAATTTAAAAAGTGTATGGCTTCTATGCAATTAAAAATATGATGCCAGTATGAAGAACGGTACTTGGTATTTATGTGATTTACCTCTAGGCCAAAAGGCCATTCAATTTGGCATTAAATGAGTGTACAAGCTAAAACATGAGTCTGATAGAACAAATGATAGGTATAAGGCTAGGCTTGTTGCCAAATGCCATGCTCAAGTGAAAGGTATTGGTTTTGATGAGAGATTTGCTCGCATGTGTTGAATGACCATTGTTCATAACATCTGTGCACTTGCATCTCATCAAGGTTGGAATGTACATTAGTTGAACATTAAAACTACATTTTGAATGGTGATTTACATGAAGAATTGTATGTATTTTAGCCAGTGTCTTTGTGTAGAAAGGGCATGAAAACAAAGTGTGAAGTTGAAGAAGGCATTGTATGGATTGAAGCAATTACATGCTTAGTTTGAAAAGATACATACTTACTTGCTAGCACATGGTTTAAAGAAAAGTTCAACTTAGAGAAACTTATATGTTAAGCATGTAGATGATGTACATCTAATCATTGTTGTATATGTTGATGATATGATGCTCATTTGTCCTAATAAGGAGCATATTGGTGAATTTAAGGATCATTTGCATGCCTCTTTTGAAATGTTTGATTTGGGGTGTTTGCATCATTATTTTGACATTTAGTAAAACAAAATATATTTACTCATTATTGCAACATTTTGGCCTTGAAGATTGCAAATACCATTGAAACAAGTTTAGGATTGAATCTTCATAGCATCGGAGATGCATTTTCTATTGATCTCTATTAGAAGGCCATTGGATGCTTGCTTTAGTTATGCATAACTCGGCCTAATATTCGATTTTTGTCTCTTATATGAGTAGGTTTATGCATTTCCCAAGTGTCAAGTATTGTTAGGAGGTTAACGGCATCTTTCTCTACTTGAGTGGGCTACTTGGATTGTTTTATCCCAAGGGGGGATCATTATCAACAGACTTGCATGCTTTTTCTAACTCGAACTAGGATGTTTTCTATGACACTCATGTGTCCAATAGTAGTTTTTGCTTCATGCTCGGTAGCTCATGCATATCTTGGTTGAGAAAGAATTAGCCTATTGTAGTCACTTCTAATGGTGAGGTTTAGTATAGGGAAATTTTCATAGCCACTATTGAGTGTGTGAGCTTGAGGTGCATTTTGGCTGATCTGAGTGTTGGTTAGTCTTGTGTGACCACATCTTTATTGAGAGTCAAAGTGCATTTGCAAGTATGAGGAACCTTGTTGGAGTTTGAGGTCTACGAAAGCACATGAATAGCATAAGGAAAAGAAGAAGCTTGGAGTACAACACACAATACTGAATGTATTGCTAATTGAATGTAAAAGAATAAGTAACCCATTAGGGTTATAGGTGTATATACAAGTTGGGGGAAAAAAACTCCTAAAGAGGGAAAAAATGCAAGTGTGTTCATACACATCACTACTAAGATATATCAACAAATCCCCCCTCGAAGTAATGCGGTGAACAGGGAGCTAGCACTCATGCATAAGGAAGTGCCAAGCTATGTGCAAAGAGATCAATCCACAAAAGGAATTAAGCCTAAAGCTTTGTAGAAAGCTTCAAACTTCTCTTGAGGTAGAGCCTTTGTGAAAAGATCTCCAATGTTATCTTGTGTGGGCACATATCCCAAACTCATCTCTCCAACAGAGAACCTCTCTCGAACATAATGATATTGCACCTCAATGTGCTTTGTGCAAGCATGGAACACAAGGCTCCTCCCAATGGCCAATGCCCTCTGATTGTGAGCAAAGATGGTGGTGGCTAAAGATTGACCAATACCCAAATCAACCAAAAGGCACCTGAGCCACACACATTCAGCAATTGCTATGAAAGCTTCAGTTTATTCAGCCTCACAACTAGAAGCATCCAGAGTAGACTTCTTCTTTCTCAATCAAGATATGCATGAGCTACCCAGCATGAAGTAAAAACCACGTGGACCAGCCCAATCAAAGTCAAAAAAAGCATGTAATTCTGGTAGTAGTGATTTCCCTTTGAGATAAAAGAATACAAGAATGCCAAGTACCAGTCAAGTAGTGAAAGATGCACTTAATCTCCTACCAATGCTTGAAACCTGGGAAATGCATAAACCTCCTCATCTGTGAGACAAAAAAAAAATATCAAGATGATTTATGCATGAGTAAATCAAGCATCCAATATCCTACTGATAAACAACATCAAATGCATCTCCAACATCATGAAGACTCAACCGTAAACTTGTTTCCATAGGAGTGGCAATAGGTTTACAATCTTCAAGACCAAAATGCTACAATAATGTGTCAATATATTTTGTTTGACACAAAGCTATTCCCCCCTCAAGATGCATAAATTGAATGCCCAAATAATGATGCAAATGCCCCAAATTTGACATCTCAAAAGAGGCATGCAAATCAGCCTTAAAGTCCGCAATATGCTTCTCATTGGATGAATGAGCAGCATGTCATCAACATACATAACAACGATCAGAAGCACATCATCAGTACACTTAACATATAAGGTGCTCTCAATTGGACTGTTCTTAAAACCATGAGCAGTCAAGTAGGCATGTATCTTTTCACACCAAGCATATGGTGCTTGCTTCAAACCATATAATACCTTTTTCAACTTGGACACTTTG
>CM035439.1:70219101-70516601 GCA_020310875.1 Ceratopteris richardii
GTCTAATTCCATTGACATAATTACCTGTAAGTATGATATCATCAACATAAACACATAGGTATGTTACCTCTGAATTACTTCTCTTGATGAATAGAGAAGTATGTGCCTTACTCATGACAAAACCTTGGTCCTGAAGATATGTGGTCAATCTGTGATTCCATGCCCTAGGTGCCTGCTTCAATCCATAAAGAGCTTTATTCAACTTGCATACATATGTTACCTCGTTTGGATCCACATAGCCAGGAGGTTGTGACATATATACCTCCTCTGAAATCCATCCATTCAAGAAAGCATTTTTTACATCTAGCTGATACATGTTCCAATTCTTAGATGTAGCCACACTTACCAATACCCTGATGGTTGGCATCTTGGCCACAGGTGAGAATGTTTCTTCATAGTCAATTCCTTGGGTTTGTGCAAAACCCTTGGCCACCAATCTGGCTTTGTATATGTTTATTGACCCATCAAAATTTCTTTTGAGTTTATAGATCCGTCTGGATCCAATTACCTTCATGGACTCTTTCTTTGGTACTAGTTCCCAAGTGTGACTTTCCTTAAGTGCTTCAATCTCCTCATCCATAGCTTCCTTCCATTATGTTTTGGTCTTTGCTTCTTCATATGATCCTGGTTCTTCAATTGACAAGTCTTTGGCAAGATAAATAGAATGCTTAGTGACAAGAGAGGTTCCATACCCATATCTCATAGGCTTTTTGCTCTCCCTTTGTGATCTTCTGATTGCTTGAGTTGAAGATTCAGGTATGTCTTCTAGTTTCTTCATCTTGAGTTCGCCGTTGGACTTCCATGCCTTGAATTCTTCAAGATTGATAATGTCTTCATCATTTGAACTGGTGTCTTCATTTTGAGTAGGTTCCTCCTTAGTAAGACTTGGAAACTCCTCCTCCAAGTCATAGGGTAGTTTAACCTTCCTACATTCATTCTCATGCCAAGAGTCATTTTCATCAAAGACAACATCTCTACTAACCATGAATCCCTTATTTGAAGGTTTGTAGAACCTGTCCCCTTTTTTATATAGATCATATCCAATAAAGATACACTTCTCAGCCCTAGGGTCTAGCTTACCTCTTATCTGAGAAGGAATGTGTACATATGCTACACATCCAAATATCCTGCAATGATCAAGTGAGGGTCTCTTACCATGCCATGCTTCATAAGGAGTCATCCCATCAAGGGATTTAGATGGAAACCTATTTATGAGGTAAGTGGCAGTAGATACACTTTTTGCCCATAAATAGTTAGGTAATTTTTTTTCATTCAACATTGACCTAGCTGTTTCAAAAATCAATCTATTTCTTCTCTCAGCTACCCCATTCTGTTCAGGAGTATACCTTGTGGTGATTTCTCTCTTGATTCCTCTGTCCTGCAAGAAGGCTTCAAAATCATTTGAGAATTACTCACCTCCTCCATCTGACCTTAGCCTCTTTAGATTCTTCCCTGTCTGACTCTCAACAAATGCAAGATACCTTTTAAAACAGTTGAACACTTCATCTTTGTGCTTCATAAAGTACAATACAGTCCACCTACTATAATCATCAATAAAAGATACATAGTACCTTGATCCTGAGATTAAGGGGTCTTTGCTTGGTCCCCATACATCTGTATGGGCAAGCTCTAGGTAGTCCTCATGCATGTAACCTTTCCTTGAGAATGGTAACATGTGAGACTTTCCAAAGTCACAAGTGCCACACTTGTAGATCATATGTTGCTTGGATACATTAGGTATCCCAAGCACACATTGGTCCCTGCATATTTGCTTCAAGGTTCGTTCACCTACATGCCCTAATCTCTTATGCCAAATCTCAAGTTCTGAAAGTGTTTGATCTTTATAATTGTAGAGTGCAATATTCTTTGTGTCTTCTAGCTCAAAAGTAAAAAGTCTACCTGATTTTTCTCCTTTAGCTATTCTCTTGAACGCATGCTTAGGATCCTCCACAATTGCTCCAAATTGGTTGAATCTAACCTGCAAACCTTTCTCCACAATCTGTCCAACACTCATCAAATTTTTGGTAATGGTTGGTACATATAGTACCCCACTCAACAAGTTTTGATTCCCATCAGAAGTCTTAACATTTCCAACTTTAACTACTGAGTGCTTGGTGTCATCACTTGTTTGTACTTCATGCTTACCTCTTGGTTCTTCAAGGTCAGAGAGTAGAGCTACATTGCCAGCTACAAGATTTGAGCATCCTGAGTCAATGTAGAAGAGATGATCATCATTTGTACTTGGTTTTGAAGTCATATTCATAATCAGAAGAGAATCATCTTGCTCTTATGTATAGTTGTTGTAATCCTTTCTGGATTTGAATCCTCCTTGGTAGTTTCCATTATAGTTGTTGTTGTAGTTGTTGTTGTAGTTGTTGTTGTAGTTGTTGTTGTAGTCGTTGTTGTAGTTGTTGTTGTATCCTTGATGATGGTTGAATCTGCCTTTTGATTGTGAGTATCCACCTCTTTGATATCCTCTTCCTCTCTGATTCTTGTAGTTTCTGAAACACTCATCTGTAGTATGATTTGATAAACCACAAATGTTGCATGGTGAGGAGTTATAGGATCCCCCCCTAGCTTGCTTACCTCCTCTGCCCCTTCCTCTTGATAATCTACCTCTCCCTGCATAGTTAGCTTGGGAGGTAGTGCCTTCATCCTCTCCTTTCTTGTTCTTGACATATCTTTATACTTACTTTTATCAGTGTATAGGACAGAAGAGCTATCACCTTTGGATGAGTCTCCATTCTTGTTGAGCTTGGCTTCATGAGTGAACAATTGCCCCATGAGAGTGGTAAGATCTGGAATTTGCATGTCCATGTATAGGTCCATGGCAGTGGTGAAGCTTTCCCATTTGTCATCAGCTTTAATCCCATTGATCACTTGCCTTACTATCTGCTCTTCTTCAATCTCTTATCCTATGCTTGCTAATTGATCTGCTACATCTTTAATCTTAGTCAGATACTCTGAAATAGCCTGCTTAGGTTGCTTCCTTAGTGTGGTGAGTTCAATCCATAATTGGTTTTTTCTGGCCCTTGTGTTGGAAGAGAAATAGGATGACAAGGTTTCCCAAGTCTCTTGGGATGTCTTACCATTTCTAATATGTGGCAAAAGAAAATCAGAGATTGACTTGAGTAAGTAAGACCTTGCTAATGCATCCTTGGCACACCATGTATTGATCTTCTCATGTTCTTCCTTTGTTGGTAGTCCTCTGGTTTTGAATGAGGGCAATTCCTCATCTCCTGAGATGTATCCATAAAGACTCCTTCTGTGTAAATATGTCTTCATCTTTAGAGACCATGACTGATAGTTCTTCCTGTCCAATTTATCAATAAATGAAGGAAAACCATCTCCCATTTTACCTTAATTTTGCTCTGATACCACTGTTGGGAATGATGGATGGATACTTCAAGATGATGAGTAGGTACTGCCAAATCTTGCTTTGTACCAGCCCTTTGATGTTTCAGAGTTGATAAGTAGACCTTCTTAGCTTTCCAATGACACCATAAAATGGCCTATGTACTTTGGAAATGATGTATGAAAAGATTGAATCAAAACAGACAACTTTGAACTTCAAGTCTTCAAGGGAACCTTCTATTTTTGACCATACAGCTAGTGTAACTTTTGCTCAGTATAACCAGCACAGTAGGAATTGGAAAAATTCCTTTTAGGGGTATCTACTTCGCTTAGCAAGCTAACTATTCCAAGTGAAACAACTTAAAAATATTACATATGCTCAGAGAAATTAATTTAGCAAGTAAACCTTTACCCACGATAATTTAGGACTATTGTAGACTTTGACCAGTGATCACCTTGATGGATTTTTCTCTGAAATGGCTGAACAGAAATCCTTCAAATTTTGATATCATATAGACAACTTTGAGCTGGTTCCAAAAAGCTATAGATCTTTAAATTTGGTCGAGAAATGAGTGAGATATGATCTCCACAAGTTGACTCACTGACAGAGACTATGACAGAGAACTTAAAGATGAACAATGTAGATATCTGTATTAATGAACAATGTTGTACAATGCCATAGGCATGAAGATCATTGCCTAATGGTGTAGAAAGGTGTGGGCTAGAGTGTAGGCATCACACACACTCAGAAAGTACAATGAATAGCTCGGATTGATGAGTCTACAGCCCGCGACTTTTTCTTGGAAGTTTATATAGATGTTCACTTCCAATTTGAATTTGAATTCAAATTGTTGACTCTCTTTAAAAAATTGGTCCTCCATTATAGGAGATATTCCATCAATCAACTCCTAACTTTTCCACGAGTTCTTCTTGGTAGGTGTTTACAAAGATTCCAAGTCAAACATGACTTTTATACAAGGATAAAATGGTAATTATCTACTAGCATTGATTCACATGTAGCTTCATATGTGTAGTGACTTCAAGCCAAATCAGTAGGCTTGTGAAATGCACCAACAAGAATTCCAAACGGCACTGATAGCTTTATTACAGCAATACAAAGATTTCTTTTCTTCTACATATGCGGACATGAAAGGCCTTGATCCAAAGCTTTATCATCATCGTATTTTTCTTAAGCCAGATGCTACCCCAGTTAGGTAGAGGTACAGAATGAACCTTGACTTTGCAAAGCAGGTCAAACACGAGCTAGATCGATTGATAAAAGTGGGATACATTGTCCCTATTGAGAATCCGGAGTGGGTCTTGCCTATCGTTATTGTCTCAAAGAAAAACAAGCAATTACGGATGTGCATTGATTACAAGAAATTGAATGCGGCTACTATACTGGATCCTTCCCCTTACCATTCTTGGACAATATGATTGATGAGGTTGTAGGTAGGGAAATGTATTCATTTCTCAATGGATTGAGTGGATATAACCAAGCTTGAATGGTGGAACCAAATATACCAAAAATAGCATTTATCACGAACTAGGGAGTCTCTGCCTGCATAGTCATGTGGTTCGGGTTGCGAAATGCATCGAGCACTTTCCAGCGGTGCATGCAGCAAATATTTGCTCCATACCTTAAATCATTTATGCACATTTTTCTAGATGACTTTTTAGTTTCTGGCACAATGGTTGCACACCTGGAACATTTATGCGCATGTTTTGATTCTTGTAGACAGCTAGATCTTTTTTTGAATCCGAATAAATCTACTTTTGTGATCAAATGCAAAAAGTTGTTGGGCCACATTATTTCCAAAAAAGGTATTACAATGGACCCAAATAAAGTTAAAGTGATCTTGGAGATCCCAGCACCCCAAAATCCAAAGGAGGTTTTATGATTTTTGGGCCAGGTTCAGTGGCATGGCCGACATTTACAAGGGCTAGCACATATTGCCATTCCATTGAACAAACTTGCACATGTCTGACCAACAGAATTTGTATGGATGAGCAAAGCCCAAACTGCCTTTGAACGATTGTTGAAGATGTTAGCTATCACACCGGTGTTGACCCGGACTAGAAGTAGTCGTTCCATGTATTAGTGGATGCTTCAGATAAAGCTATTGGAAGTGTCCTAATGCAAAAGAAAGATTGCAGTTGGTTTTGCCGTGTTTACTATGCTAGTCGGAGATTAACAGCTGCAGAGCACAATTATTCGACTAAAGAAAGGGAATGCTTAGGTCTCATTTGTTCACTAAAGAAGTTTCACCATTATTTGTTGGGCCAAGCATTCACTTTTCATGTGGATCACAATGTTTTGTTGTATTTAGTGAAACAACAAAATTTGGTAGGTCGTCTTGCCAAGTGGGTCCTTTTGTTAATAGAATTTGAATATGATATTGTTCGTCGCCCAGGCACCTGTCATGCTATAGTAGATTTCCTATCATGCATTGACCATGGGGAACCCCCCGATGGTGTCAATGACACTCTTTTGGATGTAGAAGTTTTTTCGGTGGCCGAAGTTGAGAATCCTCCTCAGACTTATCCTACTTGGTATGAGGAAATGTTAAGTTTTCTAGAAAATGGTATCACTCCATCTTATTTACGATCCGTAGCACAGAAGAAAATTTGACTTCGTATCGTAGGTTTACTGTTATTATGGGTCAACTGTACCATAAGAATCCGATCGGAATTTGATTACACTATGTGCCTCCAAACGAGGTACAGAAAGTCATTTCGGAAGCTCATATAGGTGAGGCCAGCAGGCACTTTAGTCATCTTATTACAGTTTGAAAAATTCAGCAGTCCAGATTATGGTGGCCTACTATGTACTCAGATGTTCAACATGCAGTGCGGATTTGTGATCCATGCCAATGCACTGGTGAACCTCATGAGAGTAAGCATTTTTTGTTGCAACCAATTCTTCCACTGGAAGCTTTCCAAAAATGAGGTTTGGACTTTATAGGCCCGATCAAACCACCTATAGCTCGCACTAGAGCCGTGGACATCTTGACCTATATAGATTATTGCATGCGATGGGCCAAAGCATGGGCAACCAAGCAAGCTACTACACAAACAGTTTCAAGGAAATTGCATAATGAAATTTTTCCATGTTATGGCTTACCCTTGGAATTAGTCTCCGATAGGGGAACTTATTTTCTAAATCAGTTAATCGCATAACTTACTTCGGAGTATCAGATTAAGCATAAATTTAGCTCCCCCTATTACCCACGAGCAAATGGCTTGGCGGAGAGTACTAACAAAGTTTTACTTCATATGCTACAAAAGATGCTGCTGAATCTGACAGATCGATGGGAAATTACGCTCCCCACTGTACTCTAGGCATACAAGACTTCATACAAAGTCTCTATTGGCAATGCACCCTTTAAATTGCTTTACAGATAGGAGGCAATCCTCCCATTTGAATTTGCGGTACCCAGCCTCCAAATTACGATGAGAGAAGGATTGGTTCCGAAGGACTCATTTGCCTACAAAATGGATCAATTGCGGCAACTAGATGAACAATGGTACCATAGTTTTATACTAGCAGGGAATGTAGCTCTACTCTCAGACTTGGAAGATCCAAGGAATAGACATGAACTCCAAATAGAAGATGACACAAGGCATCCTGTGGAGAAGATAGGCAATGTGAAGACTTTAGATGGTAATATGAACCTATTGAGCAAGGTATTGTATGTGCCAACCATCAGCAAAAACCTCATAAGTGTAGCTCAAATTGTTGAAAAGGGATTGCAGGTCAGATTCACAAAGAATGGGTTTTTCTACTAAACATCTCCAAACAACACATGATTTACAAATGTAGTGCTTGTCAATTTGGAAAGTCTGAAAAACAACCATTCACAAAGAAGGGATATATTCATGGAGACCTATTGGAGCTAGTCCATACAGATGTATGGGGACCAAGCAAGGAGCCTTCAATCTCTAGATCTAGGTATTATGTGTCATTCATTGATGATTGTAGAATATGGAAAATACTATACTTGATGATTGTAGCATATGGAAAATACTATACTTTATGAAGCATAAAGATGAAGTGTTCTCATGTTGTAAGAAATATTTACCACTTGTAGAGAATCAAACAGGTAAGACCTTGAAGAGAATAATGCCAGATGGAGGGGGAGAATATTTCTCCCATGACTTTGATTCTTATCTCCAAGAGAGAGGAATCAAAAGAGAGATTACTACCACATATGCTCATTAACAAAATGGAGTGGCAAAGTCAAGGAATAGAACCATAGTGGAAGCTACAAGGTCAATGCTAAATGAGAAAAATTTGCTCAACTACTTATGGGTAGAGGCTATGTCCACAGCCACGTATATGATCAATAGACTCTCATCAAAAACATTGGATGGGATGACACCATATGAAGCATGGAATGGAAGAACACCTAGCCTTGATCACTGTAGAATTTTCAAGTGCATAGCCTATGCACACATACCTTCACAAATCAGAGGCAAATTAGATCCAAAGCTAGAGAAATGCATCTTTATTGACTATGAACTTAATCAAAAAGGTTATAGGCTATGTAATCCAAGCAACAAAGGTTTTATTGTAACTAGAGATGTTGTGTTTGATGAAAACAAATCTTGGTTTGAAGATGATTGCAGGAAAATCAAACTTCACTATGACCTAGAGGAAGACTTTCCAACATTGTCAAAGATGAATGAGCCTATACTTGAAGCATCATGTGATTCTTATGATGATCAAAAGACACCAAGAAGGGAAATAAATTCTTGGAACTCCAAAGGCAAATCCAAAGTGCAGGAGATGAGAGATGTGGCAGAATCTTCTCAACAAAATATAAGAAGATCTACTAGAGAGAAAAGGAAGCCAAAAAGGTATTGTTATGAAACCTCCTTGGTCACTAAGCATTCAATATACATAGCACAAGACTCAAATTGAGAAGAACCATCTACATATGAAGAAGCCAAGAAGAAGCCAGAATGGAGAAGTGCCATGGAAGAAGAAATAGAAGCTCTACAAGAGAATCAGACTTGGAAATTGATGCCCAAGAAACCATCTATGAAATTCATTGGCTCAAGATGGATTTACAAGGTAAAGAAGAATTCTGATGGCTCAGTTAACAAGTATAAAGCAAGCTTGTAGCCAAAGGGTTTGCACAAACCCAAGGTATTGATTATGAAGAGACATTCTCACCTGTAGCAAAAATGCTCACAATTAGAGTACTTATGAGTGTTGCATTTTCCAAGAATTGGAAGATATATCAAATGGATGTTAAAAATGATTTCCTAAATGGTTGGATTTCAAAGAAGGTATATATGTCTTAACCTCCTATTTTTGAGGATCAAACATACCCTAAACATGTGTGTAGGTTGAGAAAACCCTTGTATGGATTGAAGAAAGCTCCTAGAGCTTGGAATCATAGACTTGTGACTTACTTACAGGATAAAGGTTTCATTGTAAGCAAGGCATATCCTTCCCTCTTCATTAAGAGGAATTATTCAGAGGTCATATACCTTTGTGTATATGTGGATGACATAATCATTACAGGTAATGATGCAGATGGAATTAGGAGGATCAAAGCTCAAATGAAGGAAGAATTCAAGATCAATGATCTTGGCTTACTCACATACTTCCTAGGCATGGAAGTGGTATATACGGAGAAAGGTATGTTCCTCACTCTACATTGGAGATATGCTCAACAAGTTCAAGATGGAAAATACAATGGCTATAGGTACACCCATGGAGGTAAAGCTGAGCTAAGTGCTCATGAAGCCAAATTAATTGAAGATGTAACTAGTTATCAAAGGCTTGTTGGAAGCTTGAATTATGCTACTCTAACTAGAGTAGATATCTACTATGGAGTAAGTGTGCTAATTCAACTCATGCACACTCCAATGAAGCCTCACATGGAAGCATCCAAGAGAATTTTGAAGTATTTGAAGGACACATTTAATGAAGGGTTGTACTATCCATATACATTTGATATAGATGTTAGACTCTTTTTTGATGTAGATCGGGTAGGCTCTAAAGATGATAGGAGAAGTGCATCCGGTTATCTTACTTTTGCAATCAAAGGGCAAATGAGCACAGGGGATAAAACTTAGCACAAGATTACACATGTGGGAGATATTTCATTGAATGTATCTCAAAGCTCCAAGGTGCTGAAGGATGTGCTACATGTGCCAACCATCATCAACAACTTGGTTTCAATAGGTCAAATGGTTGAAGGAGGTTATGAGGTGAGGTTCAACAATAAAATATGTTTTTTTGAAGATCTCATGCAAGACTACAAGCTAATAGCAAAAGGAAAGTAGCAAGGAAGACTTCACCATGGAGGTAAAGCCATCAACCCCTCACACTGCCTACTTTTCAATTGGAAATAAAAATATTACAGAGATTGACTTGTGGCATAAAAGAATTGGCCACATAAACTTACAAACGATGAATGACAAGCAAAGAAAGGGATTGTTGAGTGGTCTACCTGATCTCACAACTCAAAAAATGCAACATTTGTGCCATGCTTGTCCATAAGGGAAACAAAGCAGATTGCCATTCAAAAAGTGTTGATATATTTATGTAGTGATGTACTGTCAAGGCACCTTTTTTCCTCTTTAGGAGGTCTTTTTCCCTCGGCCTATATATACGCCTATAAACCTAACACATCACTTATCTTTGTACATTTTAGTGGTATCAGAGTAGATCGCCACTTCATCTAGGGTGTCGTCGGCACCCCTCCTGTCACAATCTCAAAATCACATGAAATTTGGTGAGCATACTCAGGGTGATTAGGAGTTAAAAACTGCTTTGCTTTGTGTGTCAAAATCGCGATCTGAGCTTGTTTCGATCTCCGAACATACTATCATAATGCTTGTGTAGGAAATTTCCTCTTTTTCTGCCAAAGATATATAAAGGTTTTGGTTTGCCAGTATAAGCATCTCAAAGTCTGCTACAAAATGTTCTAAAACCAAGTGGAGCAGGAGACAAGGAAGTATAAAAAGACCCTCATATTAGATGGAGAGGGATAGTATCTTTCAAATGAATTTTCATATTTTCTACATGATCATGGAATCAAAGGCAATTCACTTACATGTACACACCTCAAAAAAATGGGGTGGCAAAGAGGAAGAACAAATATATAGCATAAGTGCCTAGAGCTATGTTAAATGAAATAAATGTTCCTGATTCTTATTGGGCTTATGCAACAAATACAACCATATAAATGTGGTAAGAAACCCAACCTTTCACATCTCAAAGTATTTGAATGTGTGTGTTATATTCACATATCTCAAGAATTGAAACACAAGTTAGACCTAAAGGTAGATAGGTATATACTGCTTTGATATTCTTTAGAGAGAAAAGGTTTTGGATGGTATATCCTTGACATCAAAGAGCTTAAGGTGTCTAAGGATGTAATAATTAATGAGTTGCTACTGTGGTATGGTAACAAGTATGTTTTATAGTTTGAAGATGCATATGATGCCAAGAAAAAGTTCAAAGAACAACAAAAGATCATGGAGATGAGTGCTCCAAACGCTTCAAGCACACCATCAGAGGAGATTACTACATCAACTTGGCAAGGGAGGACAAGGAATGAAACTCATTCAAGTGAACAAAGCAACAAAGGAAAAGAAAAGACAAATAATGAAGATCATCAATTGATAGAAATGGAATCTAAATGTGATGAAGATGTGGAGAAATTAGAAACTCTACTATTTAAAGCATCCAAAGCAAGGAGGAGGAGATCCCTTCTACCTAATGGTGAGGTAAAGTCATCCAATAGGATTAAATACCTTGTTCAAAGGTCAACTTATGATTCATTCATTGCAAGAGTCTATGCTTACATGAGTCAAGTTATAGATTATGAAGAACCTAACTCTTTTGAAGAAGAAAACAAGCACATGGAATCTAATGAAGCCATGGAGGAGGAATTCAAGTTTGAAGAAGTTTTGCTTGTGTGATTGCAACCCCATTTCAACTCCATTAGAATTAAATGTTGAACTAAGTGCTCATGAGGGTGAAGAAGTGCAGGATGTGACCATATATAGATCAACTATTGGTTCTCTCTTGTATGCTACTATGACAAGACTAGATATTACACATGTAGTTGGAGTGTTATCTCAATTTTTGCAAGCATTGAGAGTAGCTCAACTTGTTATAGCCAAAGGGTACTTAGATACCTCAAAGGATAAGTGAAAAATGGGTTGTATTATCCATTTGATGATGGACTACATGTACAAGCTTATTGTGATGTTGATTGGGGAGGTTCCACAAATGACAGGATGAGCACTAGTGGATATGCGAGGGAAGAAGAAAATCTCATGGATGTCAAAGAAATTACCAACAATGGCTCTCTTCTTGACCAAAAACTAAGTGTAGAGACTTATCACAAGTATCATATGAGCTTATGTGGCTCAAGAAATTGTTTTCTGATCTTGATTTGCAGGTTAAGAAAATACCAACATAAGTAGCATATGATTGGTTCAAAATCTAGTGTTCCATGTAAGGTCCAAGCATATAGAAGTGAATTAACACTTTATTAGAGAGAAGATCATCCCAAAGTATGTAAAATTGGAGCATGTCAATAAAAATGACCAATGTGCAGATATGTTTACCGAAGCATTGGATGGAGTAAATCTACAAAACTTCAAGACATGCATTGGAATTAAGGATCTAGACACTGAGACTTGAGGGAGGGTGTTGAAAATCAAGTCTCAAACATAAAAAAGGATGCATTGGATTGGACCAATAAAAAAGGATGACCCAAAGTAATGGAATCACGTTAGGAACTCCACCAAAATCAATAAAAGTCAAATCTTCTCAATTACCCACCAGAAGTCCACCTACACTGATTGGTGGGTGGCTAGCTAGATTTTAGAAAAAGTAAAACTTCTATATAAGCATCATTTCATGTTTTGTTCTTGCTTTTTCCGAGTTTCAAAAGTTTTCCTCTTATTTGAGTGAAGTATTAAACTCCAAAAAGAAGCCCCCCTCTTTTTTTATCTCATTTTCTAATGATTTTTCTTCTCTTTATCTAGAGGTGTAATTAGGTTTTCACAATTCTATTTGTATAAGAATTTAGAGAATTGTTTGCTCTCTCATTGTACTTAAATTTTTTTTTTTCAAGCATTTGTTCTATCATGTAGTGCACCAAATGTTTCCAAAGTTTCAAGTTTTTCTATTAAGTGAATTGTGAAATATATCCAAGTTTGTGAACTCATATCTTTGCATATAAGTAAAAAGTATTGCAGATAGATAGCCTATCTGGAAGTGGATGGTTCTCACAACTGAAACATTCATTCTCTCTGGATCTTTTTTTTATTAAAGCTCAAGGTCTAGTTTAACTCTATAAAGTTTCATTTTGATTGTTTACGTAATTGTAGAGAAATGTCCAGAATAGAGAACATATGTAATTGTCTCTAGGCCTAGTGGAGGGTGGCCATCTACCATAGCTTAGTGTTAGAATCTTCCCCCATCAATTCAGTGCTTAAGGGAAAAAATGGCACTATTTTTATGGGAATATTTTTCTTTTCTATGTTATGGAGGCTAGGGAAATATTTGAACAAATGTGTTCCACTACAATCTTGATAATGAGAATGTTAACTCTACAAGGAGATGGATAATATGTTCCAGAGATGAGTTGCTGTTGCACAAAACGTGTTCTACACCTACCACGTTAACTCCAAGTATGCTTAATTGAATCCTTTAGCTTTACAATAATGCATTTGGAACTAATAAGTCCTTTGGAGCATCATTGCCAAATGTTTGCATCAAAATAGATAACTTGCATATGGAAGAAATGTGATGAAACCTTCTATTTTGGGAATAGAGGTGCTCAGTATTAAACTCAAAGCTCACAATCTGGTATGAATTGAACAATGAGCTTTTGCACAAATCTAATTGGATTTTTCAGATAACTAAATCAAGTTACTTTATCAATTTATTTGTACCATACACTGAGAAATGATTCTAAAAAGTCAAGGGGGGTCATGCCAACTTGTTAGGATCTAGAAGGTATGCAACATAGTCACCTTGCATGCTTCATATCTCAAGATTCTTTGAACAAAATTTGATGAAAATTGATATTCAAGTAGTAGAGTATTACTCTAACCAACGCAATTTAAAGTATACCAAATGAGAGAGTACATGCAGAGAAATCGATTCCACAAATCACTATAATGATGAAGATGAAGCAGAGAATAGTAGACAGAGATATAGTTGAAGAGATCTATCATAATGTATATGATAATGAACATATGATACAAAATAAGTGTAGTGTACTATTCATAGATGAGATGAGCTTAATGTATGTTCACTAAGGTAGCTCAATGTCTCTCAGAATGGCTCCATAGCCCATGACTAGAAGCATGTCAATTTATACTCATATTTTGAGTTTGAATTTGAATTTTCCCTCACCTAAAAGTGATCCTACACTATAGTAACTTGATTCATTTGATTCCTCTACGAAATAAGTCATGGATTGACTCTCCTAAATCCATGAGATTCCATCTCCTTTTGACAATTACATTTATCCAAAGCAACTATGCCTAAAATGACTTGCATAGGTTCACATGTAGTTCTTTCTTGTGAAGGGATAAATGGATGTGTAGTCCTAAAGCCTAAACAGTTCACTTAGGCTTGCTAACTGCACCAATTTTGGGAACCTCCTTGGTTCATCTCCTCGATCACCATCAATGTGACTAATTGATCAAATTTTGGTATGGAATCCCTCACATACATTGATGTGGTGAATGCTTTCCACCTTTCATCCTCTCCTAAATCCATTGAGAGTATGAGAAACAAGATCGTCATCTTTGATTGGGCTCCCAATTGAGTCTAGGGCATTTGCAAGATCCTTAAACTTCAAAATGTACTCATTGATATTATTGCTTGGTGCTAAGATTATTTAGCTCATTCTTGATTTGAATCTTTCTTGCCTCGGTAGATGAAGAGTACGATTTCCAAGCTTTCCCAAACCTTCTTGGACTTGTCCAAGTCTTATATATGCCCAATCATGCTATTGCTTATGTTTTGGGATAGAGTGAATATGACTCTCGTATCCCTCTCTATCCACTCATTACGTTCCTTAACCTTTCCTTCAAGTGGTGGATCATGTACATGAGTTTTGGCTCTCTGTTGCTCCCTAATGTTGATATTTTTTGGTAGTGATGTGTGGGAAATGATCATGTCATAAAGAGTTGTCAAAAACTAGAAACAAAAGAAGCAAAGAAGAAAGAGGTTGGAATGGTTGTTGTAGATGCCTCTATGCCTAAACAAAGTCTGCTAATCTTTTTTATAATATAAAGGAAGTTCGGCAATAGCCTACTCTCCCGGACTTGAATTAAATTAAGAAACAAAGGTACAAAAGAAGGGGACTAGCGCCCACGGGACCCCCCAAATCCCACAAAGCAGGGGAAACTTGTATGAGTTCTAGGTTGCGTTACATAGAAGGTTGATCACCCTCTCGTCGCCCTCGTGCGGGGCCCACTTGGGTTTGAGCTTGTTGTTGATCAAAATGAGGACTTTATGGTGCCTGAAGGGGGGGGATTTCTTACAGTTAACAATCCTTTTGCCAAGGAGGAATAGTGATTTCTCAATTCGACCATTCCTTGGGGGTATCGCCGAAGTTGAGAGCACACCGCTCCCGCCAGATTTTCCACAAGACTTCCCCCCTAATGGCGTTCCAGAGTGTCGCGGAGCAGCCGATCGCTTCTCCCAAAAGGACTTGTTTCCAACTAAGCTGTTTTTGAAGTCTGAATTTCTTTCCAACCGCCTGCCAGATTCTGAAGGAGCTGGGGCAGGAAAGGAAGATGTGTGTGACATCTTCAATAGCCCGGTGACAGCGTTTGCACCAAGGAGGGACCCCGCAAATTTTGCTAGCCTTGTGGTTAGTCCAAATTCCACGATGCAGAATTTGCCATAGGAGGACAGACTTCTTAATCTCGATCAGAGGGTGCCAGATACCCATGAATTTCATGTCCCATCGAAGCCGCGTCCAAGACAGGCACCACTTCTTGTTGAGACAGATCTGGTGGTTAGTCGTTTCTTTGATGTTCGGGATTTTGAGTAGGTTATTTCCATTGTGCCATTTGAGACCAAGCGAGTTCGGTCCATCGTGTCCCATGAGAAGGCGAATCTTGTGCCGATCCCATGCGAGGCATCTGCTTTGCAGAGTGTTCCATTCTTCGTAAGAGATGTTTTTGCAAGGATCAATATCCTCGAAATTGATCCAGCCGTTGGAGTCATGTTTCCAGAGGTGTTTCCATTTTTTGAATCCTTTGTGCCATAATCTCTTGGCATTTCGAATGTTCCACGACTCCACACTCCGGATGCCATGTATCGGGAACCAGATAGAGTCGTTTTGTCTGATTCCGGCCGCCCACTTCCAGTCCTCACTAATTCTTGTGAAGCTTTTGACTTTATTCCAGCCCTTCCAAAGGGAGCACACGAGATTGGAGCCTTTCGGGAAGACAGGGATCGGGGAGAATAGCAGGGTCATGATGTCGAGATTCTTCCAGTTTGGGAACCCCATGAGAGCCAACTCATTCTTGTTTCTGAAGATCAACTTGGCCCACGAGGCCTCCCTGTTGCACCAAGCCTTAATCATCCATTTGGCAGCCAGCTTGTTGGCAATACACCCAATGTCCAGGATGCCTAGCCCCCCGCATTCTCTGGGGCTAGTGCAGATGTCCCATTTGATTTTAGGCACCCCCCTTCTGTTGTGATCGCCCGTCCAAAGAAAGTTTCTGCAGATACTACTCAATTTGGACAAGCCTTGCTCGTTCGGTCTCCAGCAAGAAAGGAAATAAATGGTAGAAGAGAGGAGGAACGTGTTGATAACCATCGCCCGCCCAGCAAGATTGATTTGCATACCTTTCCAATAGTTAAGCTTGCTTTCGAGTTTGGCCAACACCCAACTCCAACGCTGCTCCATAGAGACGCCAAACCCCAAAGGAATTTCCAGAAGACGAAAGATTTGGCCCTGCGGAATGATTTGGCAGCCATGCTCAGTGAGAAGGCCAGGATGATGTCCCACAATGGCCCTAAAGGCGGTCTTAGAGTGGTTGATTTTGGATCCAGAGGCCTCACAAAAGGTAGCAAGACACCTCCAGAAAGTCTCCAGGCTGGTATTATCATTGTGAACGAACGCGTTCATATCATCGGCAAATAGTCTCATGGTGATTTGACTGTGGTCGTGGGGCAGCCGGAGGCCTTTGATATTGTCAGTCTCCACATGATGCGCGACCAGTCTGCTCAGCCCCTCCGTGGCGATGGCAAAAAGAAGTGGGGCCAGAGGGCATCCTTGTCTAATAGATCTTCTAAGATGGATCGCCTTCGAAAGTTTGCCGTTCATGTTAATTTGGGTCGTTGCGTTTCCAAGAAGGGTCGCGATCATCTTGGTGAATTTCTGACTACATCCGAGATCTTGAAGCGATTGCAGGAGATAGTCCCATTCCAGTCTGTCGTAGGCTTTGTCAAAATCGATCTTAAGGAAAACCACATCTTGTTTAGACTCATTTGCAAATTGAATACCTTCCCAAATATCCATAATGGTTTCCAGGATAGACCTGCCTTTGATGAAGCCTTTTTGGTCTTCGCTGAGCCAAGATCTCAAGTGGCACGAGAGTCTGTTGGCAATGACTTTAGCGATGATCTTGTATCCTGTTTGGAGCATCATGATAGGTCGCCAGTTCTCGATTCTGTTCTTTTCCCCCTTCTTGTGTAACAGCTTGATAATTCCATTATTTAGACAAGAAGGAAGAGCACCAAATTTTAGCGCTTCTTGCCAAACCATCCGAAGAGGGGTGGCAACCACCAGCTTGAAGGATTTAAAGAACTCGTTAGTGAGTCCGTCGGGTCCCGGGCTTTTACCGAGGGGGAGGGCATCAATGACCTCAATGATTTCTGATTCAGAGATAGGGGCATGAAGCAGAGGGAGGAGGTTGGGTGGAATTCTCCGGGGGGAAACCCTAGAAATGGCAGCCATGCAGTCCCTTCTAAGGTGGGAGAGGGGGTTCGAGGTTCCCAGGAGTCTCGTGAAGTGCCCTTCGATGATGCCAAGGTTCTCTTCTTCCGAATTGCATACATTGCCATGTGGGTCTAGTAGTAGAGGGATCGCCTCTCTGCTGTGTTTCCTTTTAAGGATACGGCACATCTCTTTGTTGGGTTTGTCGGCTTTGCCGGCCCACCACTCCTTGAAGAAGATTTGCAAGTTTTTCCTTTGTATTTCTTCCTCATATCTCAACACTGCTCTGATTTTTCGGAGACCTTTCTGTGCTTGGTGTTTTCCTTTGTTCACTTCCTCCTCGAGCCGCCAGAGTCTGTGGTAAAGAGCTTCCCTTCGAGCCCGCCGCACAGTCTCGAGCATCTTCTTAGTTCTGATCATGATCATACGAGATTTGTCGACCGCTCTTCTCCAGCACTTGGCTGGGGCCAAGCCCGAGGCAAACGCCACTGTCCACACATCGGCAATCTCTTGATGGACGGAGGGGAGAGAGAAGGTGGTTGCGTTGGCATGGAACCATGGAGCCTTGCGGATCTTGTTGGAAGGTTGAAAAGTGATAACTATCGGGTAGTGATCAGAGATGGTGAGGTCAGTGCGTTGCGTGATGGTAGGGTGGCCCCACTGATGAGTAAAACTCTGAGAGATGTAGCATCTGTCCAGCCTAGCTTTCCTCAAATCCTCACCCGCTTGGAGATTCGACCAAGAAAAGCCATTCGAGTCTTTGAATTCAACCAGATCCAAGTGGAGTTTGGTCGTGTCCCACGTTTCTTTCTCCCGGCTGTCGATGACCCTACCCTTGCCCATCCATCTGTCCATAGGGTCCTCCACCATGTTGAAGTCTCCGCATATAAGCACGTTGTGGGGGAGCGAGTCTAGTGAAGCCCAAGTGTTCAGTCTCTCCACATCCCCGTTAGGGGCGTACAGAGAAACCAGAGTAGCACAAAGGGGAGCACCAAAAGAAACCGCAATCCAACGGTGGCTTACATCTTCAATGGAGTTCTCAAGCTTTTCGATCCAGCTTTGCTTAATCCCGATAACCGTTCCTCCGGACCCCCGCTGGTGTTTCGTTGGGATCCACACATGAGCCGAGGAGACCTGCCTGAGCCGTTTCTGGAGGTCTTCTCCGACAGTTTTAATCTCTTGAATACATATAATGTCTGGGTTTAAGCTAATGTCGCGGAGCCATTGACCAATGATGGTCGCTCTTGAGGGGTCGGTTAGCCCTCTAGCATTTAGCGAGATAACAATCATTTTTGTGTTGATCCCTCTTTGCGGGAGGGAGCCTTGTCCTTTCTTCTCTTGGCTTCATCTTTCTTTTTTGCCGGGATCTGATCCCGACTTAGCAATCGGTTCTTGTGAGGGCTTTTCCATGGTATCTCCATAGGCTGTTTTCCTTTGCGGGATGCTCCTTGTTGGGGAGAATTGGGCCCCGTGCTCTTTACCGTTTCCGGGATCGTCGATCCAATGATGGAACTTTCACTGTCCATGTTATCTTCATTACTAGTGGTGAAACCATCTTCTTTGCTTGTAGTGTAACCCTCCTGGGGGGTTTCTTTGTTGTCAGGGATCTCTAGGGCTTCGTCGTAGTTGTCTACCTCAGGTGGCTTCCCACCTGGGTAGTCGAGCTCGTTGATCTCCTTACCAAGATTGCAGTACAAGTTGCTGTAGGGGTTAATTAGCAGGTTGTTTCTCTCGCCGCTGGCCCTCGGACTTCTTTTCCTTCTTCTTCTGACTTCAGTAAAGCCATCAGCATCATCTTGTGGTTTAGGGAGACCCTTGCCTTCCCCTTCCTTGGTCGAGTGAGTCAAATCACCAAATTTGTCTTGGGCTGTTTTGGAGACTTCTTGAGATCGTTTGTTTTTTTGCCTGAGAGGGCAGTCTTTAATCCTGTGACCTTGCTGACCACAACGAAAGCACGCGTTGGGAAGGTTTTTGTAGGTGATATCCTGCTCCCAAATTTCACCTTCGCCCATTTCCACTTTGATCGTCGATGGAAGAGGCGAGCTGAGGTCGGCCTCGACGCAAATTTGTGGGTGCCACCTAGCATTGAACGAGTGTCTTGCTCCTTCATAGATGAGACCACCAATGTCTTCGCGTGACACCAACGGCTTGCCGATGGGAGAGACTATGTCCCACACGAAGTTGTACAAGAAGTATGGGAGGTTAGGGAGCTCAACCCAAAGAGGGTATCGGAGCGATTTCGATTTGTCGGGAGTAAAGTCCGGGGACCATCTGAATAGGCACAAGGTCGCCCGACCGAACTGCCAGGTGCCTACGCTCAGGGCTTGGAACGCCATCTCTTCGTTTTCAAAGATTAGCAACATGTGATTTGCTGGTAAGAACTGACATTTGCTGACAATTAGCCCACGAGGGAACCACTCTTTTCGGAGCCATTGTCGCACAATTTCGAGCGGAGGCCTAGGGCCAAACACTTGGCCGACGAGGCAAACTTTCTTGAGCTCCTCCTGAGCAGATAGAACTGCGGGTCTACTGAGGGATACGGTGGGGGATTCAAAACTTTCGGAAGCCCCAGGGGCGGCACACGACCCCCCCTCCAGAAGCGCGGCCAGAGAACCGGTCTCCCCAGGAGGAGGGGCCCGATTACTTTTCACGAGAGAGGATGAAGCCACGTCCATGGCCAAACGGAACTTGCACCACAATTACTTTCCAACACCCACCGGCAAAGCCCACCAACAAGGAAAGAAAAAAGGCCACAAACGCGAAAGGCGCTCCCCTCCTATCACAGCGAAGCCATGGCCACCACCTTTCAAGGAAGGACAGAGGGGCCAAAAGTCCAACCAAAAGGGAAGCACATTTTTTCCTTTTCGAACCTTTTCTAATTTCTTTTTCTTTTTTCTTTTCTCTTCTTTTTCTTCTTTCTTCTCTTTTTTTTTTTTCTTTTCTCTCTTTTTTTTCTTATCTTCTTTTTTTCTTCTACTCTTTTTTTCTCCTTCTTCTTTTTTTTTTCTAAGTTTCTCTAGCTTTGGGACTCCCGGCGATCGCAAGCGGCGGCCGGCGCAGGGTATCACGACCGGAGGTAGGTATCGCGATCGGGCGATGGGGCGATCGGGCGGCCGACGATGGGTATCGCGACCGGAGGCGACCAGGGGAGCAGGGGTATCGCGACCGCGGGAACAAGTAGGTATCGCTACCGGAGGTATCGCGACCGGCGATCGGGCGGCCGGCGATGGATATCGCGACCGGAGGTAAGTATCGCGACCGGGGGAGCGGGGGTATCGCGATCGGGCGGCCGGCGATTGGTATCGCGACCGGAGGTAGGTATCGCGAGGGGACAGACCCAATATCGCGACACGATGCAAGTCTCGACCTGAAGTATCGGCGACACCTCCAGTGGAGGTATCGCGATACCAGGGAGACGATCGCGACGAAACTCAAGGGCGACGATACTCAGAAACACAGAAACTCAGGGGCGAGAGACTCAGAGGCCAGGGCACACGATACTCGAGAGCGAAGCTCAGAAGCCGCCTGACTCCCATTGATTTGACAACATGGTCTACTTCAAGTTGATAGCTTTGCACGTTTGGAGCTCTTCTTCTCTAGGCCTGCTGCGCCACCATAGCTGCTTCGTCGTCTGTCCAACGGCTTCTCTAGGCCTGCTGCGCCATAACTGCTGCGTCGCCAGAGTTCACAAGCCCGCCATAGCTGCTTGTAGAGTTCCCAAAAATAGCTTTGCACGTTTGGAGCTCTTCTTCTCTAGGCCTGCTGCGCCACCATAGCTGCTTTGTCGTCAAGTCTGCTAATCTTGTTTAGAATGAAGAATGGGCATTTACTACTATATGCATCTAATACCCATCTTCTCGTGAACAATGTATATATGCAGTAGACTCAGATGTGTGGTACTTTGATAGTGGGTTAGCCAAACATATTATCTCATAGCATAGTTTCTTCAGTTCACTTGAGACTGCCCCTACAACGAATACTATCACATGTGCTAACAACTCCTCTTATCTTGTAATAGGATTTGTCAAGATCATTTTGACGAATACTGATGGTAGTTCTTTCACATTGTCAAATTCTTTGTATGTACCAAGGATCAAGAAAAATCTATTGTCAGTTTGAGTGTTAGCTAAGATTGGCTTGGTTGTCAAATTTATTAATGTCAAATGTTCAATTTCGATCTCTCAAATGGTAACGTTATTATTACTTCTAGAATTTTATGTCATGTTGTATAAGCTCATAGACTATGCAAAATCTATGAATGATTCAACAAGTGCGGTTCAAGATTCTCAGGCTACGTCAGATGCAAAGCTTTGGCATGCATGCTTTGGTCATCTAAATTCTACTAGTTTGCTACACCTCCAAAAGTTTGAAATGATGCCCTCTCAGCCCAAACTTAAGGCATCTTGTAAACATGTTTGGGAAGGTTGTATTTTAAGCAAAATGTAGCATCCATCCTTCCCAGAAGATGGTTCAATTTGAGCTACTCATAAATTGCAGCTTGTTATTTGCTTCAAATAGTTTCTGGTTACAGTTGAAAATCTGTCAATATGTAAATTGGGCACCCTCCATTCTGATCAAGGGGGAGAATACATGTCTTCTAATTTGAATGCATTTTTGGCTAAGCATGGGATAAAATATCAGTGTACAGTGCCATATACATCTCAACAAAATGGATTTGTTGAAAGAAAGAATAGATCTCTCACGGAGATGGCAAGGTCTATGGTGAAAATTCAAGCTTTGCCATATAGCTTATGGCTTGATGTTATTATGTGGGAAACATATGTACTTGATAGGTGTCACTGCAATCTATCACTCCATATGAGGCTTCGCATCATCACAAGCCATCTGTTGCTCATCGTTGAATGACTTCCATTCATAGCATCTGTGCACTTGCAACTCATCGTGATTGGAATGAACATCATGTGCACATCAAAATGAAATTTTTGAATGGTGACTTACATGAAGAAGTGTATGTATTTTAGCCTCATTGTTTTGTGCAGAAAGGGCAATCCAACTGAGAGCACCTTATATGTAAAGCATGTAGATGATTTACTTCTGATCATTGTTGTGTATGTTGATGACATGTTGTTCACTAGTCCTAATGAAAAGAATATTGCTAAATTTAAGGCTGATTTGCATGCCTCCTTTGAGATTTTAGATTTGGGGCATTTCCATCATTATTTGGGCATTCACTTTATGCAAGTTGATGAGGGAATAGTTTTGTGTCATACAAAATACATTGACACATTATTGTAGCATTTTGGCCTTGAAGGTTGCAAACCTATTGCCACTCCTATGGAAACGGTTTTATGGTTGAGTCTTCATGATTGTCGAGATGCATTTGATGTTGTTCTCTATTTGCGAGCTATTGAATTCTTGATTTACTTATGCATAAAAGGGCCTGATATTCAGTTTGTTGCCTCTTAGATGAGCAAGTTTATGGATTTCCCAAGCGCCAAGTATTGGTAGGTAGTTAAGCGCATCTTTTGATACTTGAATGGTACTTGGCTATTTGGATTGTTTTATCCCAAGGGAGGATCATTATCGCCATATTTACAAGCCTTTTTCTAGAGTCTAACCGGGCTATTTTCTATGGCACTAATGTGCTCATCAGTGGTTTTTGCTTCATGCTTGGTAGCCCATGCACACTTGGTTGAGCAAGAAGAAGCCTATTTTGGCTACTTCTAGTTGTGAGGCTAAGTATAGGGTAGCTTTCATAGCGACTATTGAGTGTGTGTGGCTTAGATGCCTCTTGGTTGACTTGGGTGTTGGTCAGTCTTCTGCCACAACCATCTTCACCAAAAGTCACTGTGCATTGGCAGTTGCGAGGAACCTTGTGTTCCATGCTCGCACAAAGTACATTCAGGTGCACTATCGTGTCAGGGAGAGGTTCTCTATTGGAGAGATCATTTTGGCATATGTGCCCACATTGGATAACATTGTAGACCTTTTTACAAAGGCTCTACCTAGGGAGAAGTTTGAAGCTTTCCACAAAACTTTGGGCTTACTTCCTTTTGTGGATTGATCTCTTTCCACATAGCCTAGAACTTCCTTATATATGAGTGACAGGTCCTTGTTAATTGCATCATTCCCAAGGGGGATTTTTTTATATATTTTGGTAGTGATGTGTGTGAACATAAATAGGACCATCAGGGCACTTTTTTCCCTCTTTAGGAGGTCTCCCCCCCCCTTGTATATATGTCTATAACCCTATGGGTTACTTATCTCTGGACATTCAGTTGGTAATTCATCCAGTATTGCATTGAGCTCCAAGATTCTTCTTCTTCTTCTTCTTCCATGTGATGTTTACGTGTTTTTGCAAACCTCAAAATCCAACAAATAATCCCCAAAATTGGTTGTCCATAAAGTAGTTGCTAAATCTAAATTTCCATGGTTGATAATTGCCTTTCTCTAACTTCTCTATTTGTGCACTATAATTAGCCACACTGAGCTCTAAGGTGCTCTTGTATCTTCTCCTCAAGTTTTTGTATGCTTTAGAAGGTGAGAATGTTACCTTTTGATAGCTTCTCCTTTGTTAATCTTCTATTAGTTGAGGTCTTGATTAATGTAGCTCCTTTTGATGTCCTCTTGACTTGATAAGTCCTCCTTGCTTCCATGAGTTGTCTTGATCCCCCAAAGTCTTTAATATGATTTCCATTGATGAATCCGAACCTCCAAAATGCTCTGATACCACTGATGGGGTAAGATTCTAACACCCAAATGTAACAATGGAACGTGGCTGCCCTCCACTAGGTCCACACACAGTGACATATTCTCAGTGTTCTAGACATTTCTATACAACTATGCAGAGAATAAAAACTAAATTTTACAAAGTTAAATTAGACCTTTTCTGATAAGATTTAAATCAAAGAAAATGGATGTTTAGCTATTAGAACCATCCACTTCAAGACATGCTATTTGTCTACAACACTCTTTACCTATGTGCTGAGATATAGGTTTACAAACTTGGCAATTCCTCACAATTCACTAAGTAGAAAAACTTGCAACTTTGGCACGCTGTGGGGGACTTTATGATAGAACAAATGATTCTTGAAATCAACAAAATTGAGTACAATGAGAGAGCAAACAGTTCTCTGAAATTTGGTACAAAGAAAATTGTGAAACTCTAACTACACCTCTAGATAGACAGGAGCAAAATCATGAGAAAATGAGATAAGCAAGAAAGGGGACTACTTTCTAGAGTTTACTTACAAAACTAAGATGCAAACTTGTGGAACTCAAATGTAAAGGTGAAATGATGCTCATATAGAAGTTTTACTTTTCCTAAAGTCTAGATAATCACCCATCAATCTGTAGGTGTAGTTTTTGATGGGTAATTGAGAAGATTTGAATTTGATTTATTTTGATGGAGCTCCTAACTTGATTCCATGACTTGGGTCCGCCTTATTGTTCCACTTGCAAAAAGCATGTATAGATGAGACTATCGAAGTGAATGTAAAAGATGTTTTTCAAGAGAATCCACCACAATAAGAGCCTTAGAAACAATCTCTAGATAGTAAGAAAAGACACACATCAAAGTATCAATGAGAAAATAATGAAAGAAAATATAAAAAAAAAGTTAAGGAGATAGAAAGCCAAAAACAACAATTGCAAGAACATGATAAGAAGATACAAATCCAACAATAAGAAGCTTCAGCTTCAATGTTGGGACATGATGTAAGGCCAATTCCATGGCCTTGGGAAATGTAGCTATTATACCAAAATTTGAAGATTTAGAAAGGCTCTTACTTGTGACTGTCAATGAAGATGGCAGTGGCAGAAGACTAGCCAACACCCAAATTAGCCTTAAGGCATCTGAGCCACATATACTCAACAATCATTGTGAAAGCTGCCCTATACTCAACCTCAGATCTAGATGTGGCCATAGTAGGTTGCTTCATGCTCAACCAAGATATGCAACAGCTACCATGCATGAAGCAAAAACCATTGGTGGACACATGAGTGTCATTGCAACTGCATGCCAATGCTTGACACCTAGGTAATGCATAAACCTGCTCATCTGTGAGATAGTAAACTGAAAATCAGGCCAATTTATGCATAAGTAAATCAAGCATCCAACAGCCTATTGATATAGAATAGCATCAGATGCATCTCCAACATCATGTAGAGTCAATTGTAAACCTATTTCCATAGGATTGGAAATAGGTTTGCAACCTTCAAGGCCAAAATGTTGCAATAATGTGTCAATATATTTTTTATTTGACACAAAGCTATTCCACCATCAACTTGCATAATTTGAATGCCCAAATAATGATGCAAATGCCCCAAACCTGACATCTCAAATGAGGCATGCAAATCATCCTTAAAATCAGCAATATTCTTCTCATTAGGACTAGTGACTAGCATGTCATCCATATAAACAACAATGATCTGAAGCACATCACTTGCATGCTTAACATATAAGGTGCTCTCAGTTGGACTGCTCTCAAAACCATATGCAATCAAGTAGGCATGTATCTTTTCATACCAAGCATGTGGTGCTTGCTTCAAATCATATAATTCTTTTTTCAACCTGCACACTTTGATTTTCATGCCCTTTCTTCACAAGACCATGGGGCTAAAAAGCATAAACTTCTTCATGTAAGTCACCATTCAGAAAATTTTTGTTTTAATGTCCAACTGATGTACATCCCAACCATGATGAGCTGCAAGTGCACAGATTCTACGAACCGTAGTCATTCCACATGTGGGAGCAAAGTTCTCATCAAAAACAATGCCTCTTTCTTGAGAATAACCTTTTGCAACAAGCCTAGCCTTATACCTATTGATTGTTCCATCAAGCTTACACTTCAACTTGTATACCCACTTAGTTCCAATGGCCTTTTTGCTTCGAGGAAAATCACATAGAGACCAAGTACCATTCTTCATAATAGCATCATATTCTGATTGCATGGCAGCCATCCAATTTTTTTAATTTTGTGCTTCATCAAAAGAAACAGACTCAATCTCATTAGAAAGACTAGAGGCAGCCATAGCATAGCAATCTGATGCAAAGAAGCACTATGAGAGCCTGAACAAGTACAATATGACAAAGGTGCCTCTAATTTGCTATCTCACAAAGTCTGCACCAACCATTTTGGCATAGTTTTTGCCTCCTCCATATATCAGCCCTCTCAACAACAACTGCGTCATGTAAATCTACATCAGAAATGGAATGATCTACATCATCACATGAAACCAATAAAGGCTAAGAAATTTCCTCATTTGGACCAGCACTTGACTATCTGGCTATAAAAAGAGGAAGCAAAGTGTCATACACATCTTTAGAGCTAATAGAAGTTTCCTTGGCACATGAAAGTAATGGTTAATTGCATCTTCCACAAAAAAAAAATCACCGCTAACCAAAATGCGTTTAGTCTATGGATGATACAGATGATAGCCTTTGCTTTCAGAATTGGACCCAACAAAAATACACTTCATTGCTTTATCATCCAATTTCTTGTCTTGTTGTTCAGACACTAATGTATATGGCAGGCAACCAAAAACACATAGATGAGTAATAGATGGCTTTCGACCATGCCAAGCCTCATATGGAGAGATAAACTACAGTGCTTTGGTGGGACATGTGTTAAGTACATATGTTGCACACATAACAACCTCAAGCCAGAAGCTATGTGGTAAAGCCTCACTTTTGACGATACGCCTTGCCATCTCCATGAGTGACCTATTCTTCCTTACAGCAACTCCATTTTATGAGCATCCTTATTGCATGTTGACGCTCTTGTTTCTGTGAGAAATTTATAAGTTCCCACCTCAGTCTTCCCAAACCTACTTGGATGTATGGGTGTTTGTCGATGAATTTTTAGGAGGTTGGTCCCATATGTTGATATACTTTGGTAGTGATTTGTGTGAACACACTTACGACCGTCCGGCACCTTTTTCCCTCTTTAGGAAGTTTTTTTCCCCTAGCTTGTATATACACATATAACCCTAACAAGTCACTAATCTTTCGTATATTCACTTGCTAATACATTCAATATTGTGTGTTGCGCTTCAAGCTTCCTCTTCTTCCTTGTGTTGTTCATGTGCCTCCACAGACCTCAAACTCTGACAATCGGTATCAAAGCAGGTCCTTGCCTCATCTAGGGTGTTTTTGATACCCCTCTAATCACATTCTTAGAATCACACAAAAATTGGTGAGCATACGTTGAGCTCATTTCGGCCTTTGAATGCACTTTCACAGTGCCTATGCAAGCAATTTTGCCCATTTGTGCCAAACATATATATAGGTTTTGGTTCACCAATACAAGCATCTCAAAGTCTACTATAGATCTAGAAGAGATCAACATGGTAGTCCAATTCAACTTTTCGAGATACAATCATTTTTTTGCATCAAGGTATTTTAGTCAATGGCTATGGCTAAAAGCAATAATATATTCCATATGTTAGTTATTGAGGATAAGTTGGATGGTGCCAATTACCCATTATTGGCATATATGATGCATATGTATTGGTTGTAAAAGGACTGTGGAATATTGTGCAAGGTGTTGAAAGATGCCCTACTACACCTGCAAGTACATTTATTGAAGGTTATGCAGATGGTGTTAATGATGATGATCTTCAGGTTCCTCTTCCTGCCGCATTTCCTACTGCACCTACTATAGATCAACTTCATTGGGATGGCAGAGATGCTCATGCACATGCATTGATAGCCTTGTCTGTCAAGCGTGCCATTATGCCTCATATTTGCTCTTTCAAAACAAAAAAGGATGCTTGGGATACACTTACCACTTTGTACTAGGCAAGAAATGAGGCTTGTGTTGCTTACCTCTAAAAATAGTTGGAGAATGAGCATATGGATGAAGCAAATTCAATGGAGAGTTTCTTAACAAAGATCAAAGATTTGAAGGAACAATTGATTGATGAAGTCCTGCCAAACAGTTCGCTTTTGTAGACAATTCTAAACAATCTTCTAGATTCATATTAGAGTTTTGATTCTACTCTTCGATTGATGATGAAAGCCAATCCAAATGCCTTAAGATTTGAGGAGTTAGTCTCTGTTTTGTTGCAAGAATATTAGTCGAGGCAGAACAGGCCCATTATACATGTTGTAGATCAAGATTCCCTAGCTAGTCAGAAGGGCAAAGGTAAACGGAGCTCATCTACTAGTAAGCACAAATCTGCTAATTCTACACAATCGAAGAAGGATGAAAAAGATAAGAAGAAAACAAAAAAGCAAAAATTGTTTTGCAAAAAAAATGTTTATATCATAAAGAGTTTTCCAAAACTGACTGCAAAAGAGGAAAAGAAGAAGAGACTGGAATGGTTGTTATAGAGGCCTCTACACCTAAAACAGAGGTTGCTAATCTTGTGGAGAATGAAGAATGGGTGTTCACTACTATTTGTAGTTATGACCCATCTTCTCATGAGTGGTGTGTGTTTGTAGTAGACTCACATGTTTGTTACTTTGATAGTTGGGAAACCAAACATATTACCTCACAACACAATTTCTTCACTTCACTTGAGGCTTCCCCTACAAGGAATACTATCACATGCACCAACAACTCCTCTTATCCTATCATGGGAGTTGGGCATGCACACTTTGTTCATCTAAATTTTGCTAGTTTTCTACACTTGCAAAAATTTGAAGTGGTGTCTTTTCTGCCCAAACTTGAAGCACCTTCTAAACATGTTTGTGAAGGCTGTCTTTTGAAAAAAACGCGGCATTCCTCCATCCCAAAAAATGGTTCCGTTTGAGCTACTAAAAAGTGTAGCTTGTTCACAGTGATGTTTGTGGTCCTATGCAGACAACTTTTGGGAACTACCTTTACTTAGTGACTTTCATTGATGATTTTTCCAGGCATAAATGGGTGTATCCACTGAAAGAAAATTCCAAAGTGTCTATGTGCTTCAAACAAGTTCTAGTTTTGGCTGAAAATCTGTTAGCATGTAAAATGGGCACCCTTTGTTTTGATTGAGGGGGGAATATATGTCTTCTTACTTTAATGCATTTTTGTTTGAACATGGGATAAAACATCAGTGTATAGTGCCGTATAAAACTCGACACCTACATCATAGGCATAGGAGGATATGAAACAAAGTGCCTTGGTGAGGTGGAGCTCCCACTTCACATGGAAATGTGAGCATCTAAGTGAAACTTCTCACTTGCGATGATGAAGATATTTTAAGAGCTCTATTAGTACTCTATTAATTTGAACATTTCTCATGGCACATTGTCTACTAGGGTGAATGCAAAAGATTATTCACATCTCTAGCACTAGCAAACCATTCAATCAATTCAAGTCAATCAGATCTTCTAGCTCATGTCTCTCAAGAGTTGCTTTCTAGTCCAAAAGACACATTATAGCTACAAGAGGAGCCATCAAAAGAATCATTGAAATGAGATAATAATTTATTAGCTCACCTCATTCTAGATAACTCATTAGAAGATGAAGGTATCCTTGAATTTGATGATTTAGGATTTGATGTTAACCTTGAATTTGAGGACCAAGTGGAAAAATACGTGATGGAATTTGAAGAAGTTGTACAAGCTAAATACTCAAAGAATATCAAGGGTTCAATAGAGGGGGTAAAAAAGGTACTTCCCAAATATGAAGACAATGAAAACCTCCAAGCGAATGTAATTTCCATCGATGATCAGGTCAAGGAGGGTGGAATTCTAATTCCCATAGCTAGATGCATGAAGAAGACCAAACTCCCCAAGATTCAATCCAAAGACTTGGAGTCTTCCCAAGAAGAACAAGGGACCATCACTAGTTGATCTAACATTGCCAAAAAAGAAGAAGCCCAAGCCCAAGTGAAAAAGGAATAGAGAAAAAGAAATTCACGTCATTAACTGCCATACTAACCTTTGACTAGACCATATCTTGATGTCATCAAATAAATTTGTTGCCAAAGTTAGTTGTCGAATCCCAAGTGCAAAACGGTTTCATATGGATACCAAAGACCCACTTAGCTCCTTGGCCTTTAAAAATGTGGAGTATTTTTACAATAAAGGCTTTGGATATATTGCTAAAAGTATCATTACATGGCTTTTGGGGTATAAAATAAAATTTTTTTGGGCTTCATTTGACTCGAAATTTAGTCCTTGTACTTCCTTGACAACTCTCTCTCATTGAGACTTGCTTTCTTCACAAAACCTTCCATATTCTTGTCATTTCCTACGTTTAATCCACCATTCATGAGTTTCTACTCCAAAACTCCACCCCTCCTAGATTATTTCATCCTTGAAAGACATTCATGTCAACCAAGAATTGTGGGCATTGATGCAAATTAGGATTGTAGCATTTTTATAGAACAAGAGTATGCATGCATGCTTTGCAAAGTTTCTTGGATTTTTTTTTAGGTGGTAGTGGGCATACTGCTTAGTGCAATGCATCAAAAAAGAAAAAAAAAGGTTCCTTATGCACAACCTTGTAGCGTGGCCCTACACATGCCTACTTTGTCAAAAGAAATGGTGCAAGAAGAGAAAGGTCTTGAGCAGATTGCTAAAGGGTTCGTTGCAGATGGAGCATCCTATTATAAGAGATTAGTACTTTCAAACCTAAGGATGGACAGTTGTCATTGATGCACCTCCCATGGTTATCGACCTTGAACTTTGTAGTGCACATTGTACTTGCTCTTGCAATAAACATCCTCAATAATCTCAATATTTAGATCCACCATATGAATTCAGCATTGGCATTATCTAGGGCAATGATATTTGAACCTTGAAAATGTTTTTTGCATTCTTGAGTTTGAATATGCATTAGGTATAATTGTGCTTTATGAATACCTTAAAAATTTTTGACATTTTGCATCAAGCCAATCCCATTTTGCAAGTGATTTTGCTAAAAATAAAAGTACACTCAACTTTCTTTGCCAAGGAAAACATTGTTGCTTCTTGTCTTTTTCATCCTTGGATGCATGAACTTTGGATCCTTGAATCCCTTTGCAAGATAGCAATAGTACAAAATGCTACTAAATCTTGTGATATAAATCCTATTTCATGAATAAGGAGCCATCTGCAAAACACTTAAAAGGGAATGATTGATCACTTGAAAGAGAAGTTTCGTAGCAAAATTCAAAGTATAAATGTGATTTTTTTACTTTTTATTACAATGTATCTCTCTCCTACATGGGATACCACAACTCTTTGGATGCATGGCCATGTACTTTGGTCCTATATTGAATGCATATTCAACTGCTAAAAAAAATGTATGCATAACATAATAAGATTGTATTCATAGGAGTTCTTGGTTTGATACCCATGTAAAAATGGACTCAATTCCTTTAAAGGTCCTCTTGGCACTATGGGGCAAACTCCATTCATTTTTCTTCCATTTATTTTTGGCGTTTGAATGAATAAGCATTCCTATTTTATATTCTTGAACGGTACTAAATCATAACCCTGATTCCAAATCATCAAGTAAGAGACTGATGTTCCCACAAGTGAGTTTTATCCCTATATCCAACAATTCCTCCATTGAAGTGAAAAATCATTACCATATTTCCAAAATTAATAATGTGAATGAATATAGTATCTAGTCTATTCAAACACAATCAATGGATAGATATAATGACTTCCCTCTTTTGAGTCTCCAAGTGGGAATTAGTATAACCATTATATGTACCCAATCTCCCTTTTACCAAATAGGCTAATGCCATCCTATCTAGGAAATCTAAGAGAAAACTCTCCAAACCATCCCTTTAAACTCTCCAAAAAGAGAATCCATCATATTCATCTCCAATAGTAACATATACTTACTTCCATTGAAAATCATCTTTTACTTCATCTAGAGACAAATCCATAACTTCTTCTTATACTTAGTGAGCAAATTAAATAGAATACCCAAATGAAAATTCATCATACTCATCTCTAGGAATAACATGTAGTTAATTTCACTAAAAAAAAGATAATATTTTACTATCTCTATCTCTTTCAAAGAAGAGGATGTCAACTAAAATCTCTTCTACCTCCCTTTCTTTTAAAAGATTTATACTCACTCTTCCATAAATGAGAGCATGCCCACAAACTCTCAAACTATCATTGTATCCTTCCATATAAGTGGAGAACAAATCTCCCATGTCAATGCAGGAAACAGATTGGAGTAAATGAGCTCCTATCTAGAGTTAAATCCCTAACCAAGTCATGACCATAAATCATCCAAATGGATGCTATTCTAGTTTCCAATGACCATTCCCTATGGATGGATCTAAAAGATCCATATAATTTATTGGAAGCATCCTCCCTATAAATTCTATCATGAGTGAAAAAAATTGTGGAAACATAATCCTAAGAGCGTGCTCCAATGATAGAACAAACCTTTCCTAATTTCGGAAGGTTAGATCCATATATATAAGAGATATCTAGGAAAAACATATCCTTTTATCTAATGAGAAATTCTCTCCACGAATGATGAGTCGTTCTTGATCATAAAAGAAGAATCCTTAAAGGGAGATAATTTCCAACCATCCCATACCAATGGATTCCATCTCAAATCCATAAATAAATATCCTAACCAAACAAGATATTGATTCCATATTTAGAATAGTGTGGACTCTCACAAATTCCTTACTCTTGCAGCTAGATTAGCTTGATAGAAATAAACATATGATAATGTATATCCTTATAAACCAAAAACAACTAGTTCCTAAGTACCAAGAGCAATTTGAGGCATTTGTTTAGATCCATAATTTATTGGGTACCCCAAAATTCATTCTCATTAGGGGTTATGCTCTAAATCATAGTATTGTGATTCATGGAAGCATTTGATGTTCCCTTATGAAATCCATTTTAATAATTCCATATTTACCTTCCCTTGTGGTTTCCATCTTTGGGTATAGCATCCAAAGTTACTAACCATGTAGGACCAAATAATGACTACTAATGTGGTTCTTAACGAATCCTTCACGGAATTTTTAGTGAAGTGTCCTTTCATTCTTTAGGAAGAAATTTACTATTTAACCATCTCTAACTTCATCCCAATGTGGTAAGTCCTTATTATGGTGTCTGAGTAAGTTCTTCATGTAAGCCTCTTTGATGGTTATAGCAAAAATGCTATGTTGATGTCCTAGTCAAATGACTTATCGAAATGTTTTAACAATAAGAGTGGGATTGTAAATCAAATACCATTTTCAGCATCCTTCTATTTCAACCATTTCAGAGAGTGAATCATTCACAATTACATGCAGCTACAAGTCCTCTATCTAGGATAAATTTAGTGGATCAAATTCTTCTATATGCATATACTTCTTAAAATGTCATGTTTAATCAAAGAAATACTTCCTAAATTATTCATATGATAGAACCTAAGTCCATGAACATGCTTTTGAATGTAAATATGACTTGAGAAAAGAAAGAACATAGAAAAATTCAAAATATACACCTTTGAAATGGATTTGTAACCACTTTGACCTCTTCAAAGGCTTGGGATGAAGCTTTTGAACCTTTTCTCTTTTCCTTCCATTCCAAAGTGGAAGTTTTAAAATGTCCCCTACAGGAATGGATAGTTTTACAAATAGAGGGTAAATAACCAAGCTTAAAAATTAAACTCCAAAGATTAGAATATTTTTAAAGTTTCCTACATGTTATCAAATCCTTGCCAAAGAATTACAGATCATGAATCCTAATAAAAAAACACCTATACATGTCCATGAGATAGCACGAAGGGAAATCGCTTTGATCAAATGGGATAGATGTGAAGAGGCCTCACATAGACATTTCTATATATGTGATATAAATTCAAGATCATAAGAATATAGCATAAGTGGGAGAAATATCTTGCCCAAGATTTAGAATAGAAAACCTTAATATTGCAAGTACTCCTTGGTCAACCAACTACCCAACAAAAAGAAAACACATCAAACATATGTTTTATATATTCGCCCACCATAAATAAGGTTATATATTGTGTACAATGAGATGTGTTCTCTTCCCATTTTAAATAAAGCCAAAAGCAAGTAAGATCTGCAAACTTGTGAATCAATTTGTATTATAGGGCATGTAATTTGACATACTTGAATCATCATACCAAACATCACCTATTCCTAAGACATCAATAGACATAGCATAACTCATGATATTATATGATGATAGTGTTTTTGTTTATCTCCATATGGGTTTATACTTGCCTCCTTCATATGCAATCATGTTCAAAATTGCCTTTTATACCTCGGTTCCAACATCATGCACTATTGTTTTCAAAATGAATAGTCTGACAGTTTTCTTAAAGTCTTTGGTTGCCCTAGAGGCTACCCTCTATCTCATGTATTTGAATTTATTCGTTATTATCCTCATCGTCCTTGGTTTTGGACATGATTTCTACATCCACTACCACCCGTCTTTTTCAAGCACTTGACCAAAATTAATTTTTCATTAATCCACATTGACACCAATAATCGCAAGTAGATCACCTACAATTCCTAATTGACATGCTCCTTTCCTCCACTACATGAAGCTCATCAATTAATTATAACTTCCTTGCTTTAACTCTGGTCTCATACAATGTGATCAAGCTGTTGTGAGGTTTCTTCGAAGCTTTTTCATCTTGTATGTATCCAATTATGGTATATTGAATGGTAACAAACCATCAACATATAATATTCCATGCTTTTTAATTCCACTAGTTAAATTGGAAAATGGTTTCTTTCCCATATTTATGTCTCCCCGATATATTTCCAATAATCTTTTTCCATCAAAACATTAACATTCTTAATATCCAAATGTAAAAGTATATTCCTATCCAACTCATAGCTACCCAAATGGCTCATTTTACAAAAACCAAAAATTCACATGTCTACATACGTTGAACTTTAAAACCCAATAATTACCTAGAGTGCAGTCAAATCATTTATTTAACTATCAAATTTCACCTCAAATACAAATAGTGGCACCCAAGCTGATCCAAACAAGTAGGACGCCACAGGAATGAAGAAGATGGTCAACTCAAGCACTTTCCTTGTCTTCCTTTATTATCTAAGTCCCAACCTAGCTTTCGCACCATGTCAAGCACATACGAGGAAAGCAATAGAGCATAGATACAAAAAAGAGTTACATAGAGATGGAAAAAATATATATATATCCTTCTATAAACATGAGAAAGAGTACAAAGTAGCTTAATAAAACATAACAATAACAAGATGGCATTATCTATAAAAGATAGTACATAAAAACAAGACCTAGTAACGGTTACTGAGGGAGCTTGCAAAATAAGTCTACCACCACCCTCAATAAGCAAAGATAAAGTATGTTGATGAGGCCCAGAAAGATTATCTCTATTGCATTTTCACGACTCCATCATATATGCCAGACGTAAAAGAAAACAAATAAAATAAGAAACGTCGCATAGATAATCATGTATTGAGTTAATATCTATCTCAATCACGCCAAGAACAATTATTCATCAACATTTTAAAGTAACAGTCATTATAAACAAAGAACTCAAATTTCTGAGAAATCGCTTTCACATGATACACTCAACCTATGTTATGTTAAATTCAATCAAAGACTGCCACTAAAGAACTGGTAGTACTGAAAATAGGAAGCCATTTACAAATCTAACTGAATAATAAAATGATAGTTAGAATCACACTCATTGAGAACATCTACACTTCATTACGGCTAGCTATACGTAAATATACAACCAACATGGATGATTCATCACCAATAAAATAACAACTCTTATAAACCAGAGTTATCATTCTACGGAATTAGTTTTAGATATTACATCAAATAAAAGAAAAATTCATTCAATCAAAGCCATTAGATATACATCAAATAAAAGAAAAAGCCATTTTCCATCAATGCTGACAAAGGAGCCATGTACAAAGTTACATAATAACAATATATGACATTTAAAATCACACTTGTTGAGAACATGTATACTTTACCACACCACTCAATAATGTATACAAATCGACTTGAGATACATCTATTAACAATGAAATAACCAGAACGTATAATTGATATCTACCGATATTTGGGAAACTTTATTTATGTACTGGTAAACGAAAGCCCTTGTTTTAAAGCTCTCAAGGGGCACTGTCTGAAACACAATCCATGGCAAAACCTAAATGGGTCTTGCACGCTGAAATAATATGCTTACAAAGTAGGAAGTTGCCCCTCAGCAGGACTACATGTTGTCTTCCATCAAGCACATGCCAGCTCTACTGGAGCAGCTAAATCTTTCCATATTGTGCTACCTGACCGCTCTGGTGGCCAATACCTGTACACTGATCTGGCCAAGATATTCTTCATTGGCAAAGGCCCCCTGCAATAAAAAACAGTAACACAAAAAAAGGTAATTGGATCAAGTATAAATCAAGAGATCTTTTTATCTACATGGTACACCCACCATTGATGAGAGTCGTTACTGTGATTACGGTTGTCTCCTAACACAAAAACATAGCCTTTTGGAACATACTGCATAAGCGAAAAAGATCTTCAGTCCAAGTAATCCCTTTTTTCTCTATAATATAAGGATGGAGATCCAGATACTAACCACCTCATGCATCTCATATGCTACAGGCTCTGCAATGAAATCCTCCACACGGACAATTCCATTTACAAGCAATTCTCCGTTTCGTATCTGGAAAAAAGCAAGATTCAAGTTGAACTAAAGAAGAAAACCAACATTTCTCAGCTTAATTTTAAGCATCATAGCCACACATGCTGCATGTCTCATTGCCCTATATACAGCAACAGTCTGCTTAAAAGCTTTCTGACTCACATTATGCAAATATGAGAGAGTAAATCGAAGTCAACAAGCACATTCAAAGAAGAAATGATAGTATGGCAGACTAAAGAATGATACAATGTATAGCGAGCACACACATACGTGTGTGTGTGTGTGTGTGTGTGTGTGTGTGTGTGTGTGTGTGTGTGTGTGTGTGTGTGTGTGTGTGTGTGTGTGTGTGTGTGTGTGTGTGTGTGTGTGTGTGTTGCATTTGGGGGGGGGGGGGGGGGGGGGGGGGGGGGGGGGGGGGGGGGGGGGGGGGGGGGTGGGGGAAGGGGGGGACTTGCCACTCATGTCCACATTTGCATATCAAAATCCCTCCCCCCCTTCCCTCCCTCCCTTCCACCCCCCTTCCCTCCCTGCCCCCGCTCCCTCCCTCCCTCTCCCCCCCCTTCCCTCCCCACCCTCCCTCCTCCCCCCCCCCCTCCTCCCCCCTCCCTCCCCCCCTTCCCCCTCCTCCCCCCCCCCCCCTCCCCCCCTTCCCCCTCCTCCCCCCCCCCCCCCCACACCCCCTTCCCCCTCCTCCCCCCTCCCTCCCTCTCTCTCCCTCCCACACTCCCTCCCTCCCTCCCCCTCCCTCCCCCCCCCCCCTCCCTCCCTCCCTCCCTCCCTCCCTCCCCCCCCCCCCCGCCCTCCCTCCCTCCCTCCCCCCCTCCCCCCTCCCTCCCTCCCTCCCTGCCTGCCTCTTCCCCCCTTCCCTCCCTCCCCCCCTCCCTCCCCCCCTTCCCTCCTCCCCTCCCCACCCCCCCTCCTCCCCCCCCCCTCTTCCCTCCTCCCTCTCCCACCCCCCCTCTTCCCCCCTTCCCTCCCTCCCTCCCCCCCCTCCCTCCCTCCCTCCCTCCCCCCCCTCCCTCCCTCCCTCCCCTTCCCCCCCTCCCTCCCTCCCCCCCCTCCCTCCCCTCCCTCCCTCCCTCCCCGTCCTCCCCCCCCCTCCCTCCCTCCCTCCCTCCCCGTCCTCCCCCCCCCTCCCTCCCTCCCCTCCCCCCCCTCCCCCCCCTCCCTCCCCCCCTCCCCCCCCTCCGGCCCTTCCCCCCCCCTCCCCCCCCCCTCCCCCCCCTCCCTCCCTCCCCCCCTCCCCCCCCTCCCTCCCTCCCTCCCTCCCTCCCCTCCCTCCCTCCTGTGATGAAAAAGATAACAAGCACCTCGGGCTCGCTCGGCAACTCGCACCGGCCCGTCGGTAGGGTGTCTTGCTTGAGTGTTTGTTCACTTGCTTGAAAGCAGAAAGTCACTTGTTGAATGAAAACTTGCTCGCATTAGAAAGAGAACGATTACATAAAGAACGGCCTAAGCCGGCCCGCATTGAGCATCGCGGGTAAACGCATTACAGTGAGCCGGCCCGCATTAAGCGTCGCGGGCAAACGCATACAACGGCCCCTCGATGGCACGAGGGCGCTTTCGAGAGGTGCGTGCGGAGGGGACTAGCACGAAGGCTACCGCACGTTGAGCGCAAGGGTCACTTGGTTCGCTTGGGTCACTTGGGTCGGAGGCTCACTATGTCCTCTTATAAGTACTTGCAATTTGGCGCCGGTCGGCAAACCACACAAGCACCAACAGGGGCTAGATAGAAATACAGGAAGGGGGGGGGGGGGGGGGGGGGCTCTTGCCCACGGGTTGTCACATATTCTCCCCCGCTTTGAAGAGCTTTGCGTCCTCGTAAAGCTAAGGTATTCGCGCCTGGGATGTTGAAGGATGAGTCGTTTCATACGCCTCAATCAGGGCTTGGGCTGTCGGAGGCATGCTGTTCTTACTTACCCATGTTGCTTCTTTGAGGGGTCTTCCACGCCACTTGACCAGAAACTGAGTGCTATTGTCCTTAAGTATCAACTCTGCTTGTCTTTGTTTAATTGGATCTTCCACCAGAGTGACTTGACGTCCAAAACGAGTATCAGGGCGGAAGCGTTTTAGCAAACTAACGTGGAACGAGTTGTGGATATGAATTTCGGGTGGAAGATCAAGCTGATGTGTAACTTGATTGAACCAGTGACGAATCCTGTACGGCCCATAGTACCTGTGATTAAACTTTGGAGTGAAATTTCTTGGCAAAATGATATTTTTGGCGTTCACAAGGACTAAGTCTCCCACTTGATAGTCTGGAGCTTCTGTTCGATTTTGATTAGCAATCCTAACCATCCTTTCTTTGCTTTTTATGAGAGCTTCCTTTGCTTGACGAAGCTTGGACTGCCAATCTCTTAAAAAGTTCCCACATTCACGATCTGCTTCCACTAGCACCTCATCTGACATGAGTGCCATGGGTGTGATTACACTTTTGCCTGTAGCCACTTCAAACGGAGACATGGATGTACTTGAATGAATGAAGCTGTTGTAATGGAATTCTAAAATGTCTAAGTGTTTGGCCCAATCCTTCTGGTCTGCTTGTACATAACTCCTCAAGTAATTTTCTACTATTTGATTGATTCTTTCTGTCTGTCCATCTGTCTCAGGATGATATGCCGATGAAAATCTAAGTTCGTACCCAAAATGGAGAATAACTCGCGCCATAAGTCGCTCATAAATCTTGTGTCCCGATCTGAGACAATCGCCAACGGGAGGCCATGATATTTGAAGACCTTCTGAAAAAACATTTGTGCTACCACCTTTGCCGGCATGGGTGGCTTCATAGGTATGAAGTGCGCTTGCTTTGAAAAATAATCTACCACTGCAAGAATTGTATTGTGTCCATCTGACGTTGGCAGATCGGTTATGAAATCCATACTTACCATGTCCCACGATCTGTTCGGGACGGGCATGGGCTGAAGTAGGCCTGCCGGTTTGACCTTCTGTTGTCTTACTAGTTGGCAGGTTGGGCACGTTTGGACATACTCAATCACGTCTTCTTTCATCTTCGGCCAAAATACATGCTCCTTTAAATGTTCGTAACTTCTTCTTTGTCCTCCATGACCGGCTAATTGACAATCGTGTGCTTCCCATAAAAGCATTTTCTGTAGTTCTGCATTATCTGGTATGTAAATCCTTCCCTTCCTATATAACATGTTGTTCATAATTGTGTATTTCCCTTTATGATCTAAGCCCGAGTGTACATCTTTGACGATCCTCTGTATTTCCGATCCGTTTGTTGCAATTTACGAATTTGATCTTTCGTCTTACTCTCGACCATGGAAATCGCGGCCAGCGTCGGTCTTCTACTCAGGGCATCTGGCATGACGTTTTGCTTGCCTGGTTTGTGAATTATGTCTATGTCAAATTCAGCCAAGAAATCTTGCCACCTTGCTTGCTTGGGAGATAACTTAGGCTGAGTACAAAAATACTTGAGTGAAATATTGTCGGTGTAGATCTTTGTGTGTTTATCTTGCACATAGTGACGCCACTTTCGCAAACAGTGGATCACCGCGAGCATCTCCTTCTCGTGAGTGCTCCATCTTAACTCTGTACCTGAAAACTTGTGTGACTCATAAGCCACAGGGCGACCTTCCTGCATAAGGACCCCTCCAATTGCTAATCCTGACGCATCTGTGTGGATCTCGAACTCTTTGTCAAACTCTGGCAACTTCAACACAGGGGCTTCGCACATCACCTGTTTGAGTTGCTCAAAAGCATCTTGTTCCTTAGGCCCCCACACAAAGCAACCCTTTCCTTTAGTTAACTCTGTGAGCGGAGCAGCCACTTTATTGAAATCTTTTATGAATTTTCTTGGAAACTCGCAGAACCCTATGAATTCTCTTACTTCTCTCACTGTTCGCGGCGGAGCCCATTGACGCACGGCGGTGATTTTGTGAGGATCTATCATCACCCCTTTATCTGAGACTATGAAACCGAGAAATTCAACTGATGTCATCGCAAATTCACATTTCTCTGGTTTTGCATATAGTTGTCTTTCTCTTAGACGTTGAAGTACGGCTCTCACATGATCTAAATGTTCCTCAAGAGTACGGCTGTATATCAATAAATCGTCTATATAAATGATCAGGAACTCATCTAGCATGTCCCTGAATCCATCGTTCATCTCTCGACAAAACGTGTCTGGCGCGCCTGTGAGCCCGAAAGCCATAACTAACCATTCATAACTGCCATAGCGTATTCTGAATGCTGTCTTTTCAATGTCATGCTCTGCTATGCGAATCTGATGATAACCGGACCTTAGATCTATTCGTGTAAAAAATTTTGCCTGGCCTAACCGGTCCATCAACTCATCCATGACTGGCACTGGATACTTTGTTTTCACTGTAATTTTATTCAAGGCCCGATAATCCACGCATAACCGCATGCTGCCATCTTTCTTCTTGACGAATAGGACAGGAGCACCATAGGGTGAACTACTGGGTCGAATGAAGCCTTGTTGTTCCAGTTCTACTAATTGCCTTTTCAACTCTTTCAGATCCGTTTCATTCATTCTATAGGGTGCTTTGGCCGGTGGAGCTTGGCCTTGCATTACTTCAATCTTATGTTGGACTTGCCTAAGTGGTAGCAGCCCGCTTGGTAACTGACTTGGTAGGACATCTTCAAATTCCTTTAGTACTTCATGCACTCTTTGATCGCCGACCTTCATCCTGTCGTTTTCTCTTTCTTCTAAGTCAATGGTGTTGCATTTTATCAGGCACAAATGGGCCTCGACCCCTTGCTTCATTGCTTTTTCTACCTGTTTGGCCGTCAATGGCCCTTGTGTTTGCTTCCTTTTCTCTGCTCTTGTTACTGCTCGTAACGTCAACGGGAAGCACCTTGGCATTGCTTCCACGGTACCTATATGAGGCGCGTTGTTACTCGCTTGTACTTCCTCTTCGTTGTCATCTAACTCTGTCAGGACCACATTCGTGTTACGTCTTTGTGGCTCTTCTTCTACTTGAGCCGTTTGCACTCGCGTTTGATTGTTATTGCGCGTGCATTGATGTGTCCAATGATTCCCACGGCATACTCTACAAAACGGTCAGAGATCGTTCCGTTGCCATTGGGGCGCCGGCAACGCCCTCTGCTGATTATTTCCAAAGTTGTTTGTATTTCTCTGTACTTGAGCATTGCCCGTATTCTGAGTTGTGGCCGGGCGGGTGTTTGTGTTAGTGTTTCCCGTACCCTTCCGATTCCTTCGTGGTGATACGTTGTCCGTTTTGCGCATGCTTTGAGCCCTTCGGTTACTCTCAGCATCTTGGTACCTTTCCGCCATGACAATCGCGTCCTCCCATGTGTTGGGCGATTGCTTTTCTATCTCGCGTCTTGTCCAAACGCTACACCCGTATAGGAACCCATGTAGCCGATCGAGATCATGCATCTCCGTTATCTGCAACATGAGCCTTCTATACTTGCGTATGTATTCAGACAACGGGCCTTCTTGTTTGAGGCCCCTCCACTCGTCCCTTAGTTTGAAGGATTCATTTTGAGGGATGAAGTACTCCTCAAATGCCGCCTTGAAGTCCTTCCATGATGTGAATTCCTCCCTTGCTGACTCTGCCAAGAACCATGCATCGGCGTCATCGGCCAGGAAGGATGCGGCGATTTTTACCCAGTGCCGTTTGCCCACCCTTTGTAGGTCGAGGTATTATTCCATGTCTTGTAGCCATTTGGAGACTGCGAGAGAGTTGCGTCTACCCCGAAACTTTTCTGGTGGACATGGCTTGAACTTTCCATAGGAATCCGAGTCGCTCCCATCGTCAGAGGAGGAAATGGGCCGACGTCGCCGTGTATGTGGCCGACGGCCCTGCAAGGATGTTCGTCCCGAGGTCTCACCCTCTTGTGCCTCTGGTTGCTTCCCCGTATCCTTATTCTTATCTCCTTTCGGTTCCACCTGACTTTTGAGGAGCTGAGCTAGGTCGGCAATGGTGGACTCTTTATCTTTTTCCATCGTCCCAAAATCATAATTTCGTGTGACGGGAGGCGGGGTCTGAGGTCGTTTCCCCTTGTTCCTCCGTCTTTCTTTTCCCGTTTCTTTGTGGCCGCCACCACGCGGCTCCACGTCACTGAGAAAAACGTCGTTACCTTCACCCTCCATCACGGTGTATTAAGTAGGACATTAAGACGCGGTCCCAGCACTGGTGTGACAACCGGTCCGTCCTCTTTTCCAAGGCCGCTTGGATCGAGCGAGGCTCTGATACCAACTGTGATGAAAAAGATAACAAGCACCCCGGGCTCGCTCAGCGACTCGCACCGGCCCGTCGGTAGGGTGTCTTGCTTGAGTGTTTGTTCACTTGCTTGAAAGCAGAAAGTCACTTGTTGAATGAAAACTTGCTCGCATTAGAAAGAGAACGATTACATAAAGAACGGCCTAAGCCGGCCCGCGTTGAGCGTCGCGGGTAAACGCGTTACAGTGAGCCGGCCTGCGTTAAGCGTCGCGGGCAAACGCATACAACGGCCCCTCGATGGCACGACGGCGCTTTCAAGAGGTGCGTGCGGAGGGGACTAGCACGAAGGCTACTGCATGTTGAGCGCAAGGGTCACTTGGTTCGCTTGGGTCACTTGGGTCGGAGGCTCACTATGTCCCCCTATAAGTACTTGCAATTTGGCACCGGTCGGCAAACCACACAAGCACCAACAGGGGCTAGATAGAAATACAGGAAGGAGGGGGGGGGGGGGGGGGAGGGGGGGCTCTTGCCCACGGGTTGTCACACTCCCCTCCCCTCCCCCCCCCCTCCCCCCCCCCCTCCCTCCCCCCTCCCTCCCTCCCTCCCTCTCTCTCTCTCTCTCTCTCTCTCTCTCTCTCTCTCTCTCTCTCTCTCTCTCTCTCTCTCTCTCTCTCTCTCTCTCTCTCTCTCTCTCTCTCTCTCTCTCTCTCTCTCTCTCTCTCTCTCTCTCTCTCTCTCTCTCTCTCTCTCCCCCCCTCTTCGATCTGGCACCCGTGGACCGTCGAGAAGTCGAAGAGTGGATCTCCGAAGCCATAAAGGATGCCAAGAAGAAAGCAGACTGCACTCTCAATCGGGAAACCCACAAATTAACGGATAAAATAAAAGGGCATGAGGAGAAGTGAAGACAGTCACAGAGGATCGAGATGCATGGCGAGGAGCACATGAACGCCTCGAAGCATAATGATTAAAGAGGAGGGTGAGATCTCCAACATAGATGAACTCAAAGAACAGCTCAATAAGGAAATCAACACGGAAGTTGAGTCCACTCGTGAAACCTGGGTGGAAGTAGTCAACAAGTGGATCAAGGAAGTCAATGAGGAGGCACAGAAGGAGGAACTCTCTAGAGTTCAGGATATCCTCGAGGAAGAGAGACTTCGACACACCAGACGACCACATGTAGAGATTACAGGGCTCCCAGAGGGCACTTCACCAAAGCCAAATGCCACCGACATCTACAGATGTCGAGATACAAAAGCATGCCTTTCATAGGGGCATGGAGGATCGATAGAGACATGTCTCGACCACGAGCACTCATCCTTCATATGAGCTCTGAGGAGATATGCACCGCCTTCTTCAAACGCTCACCAATACTACGTGGATTACCCGGAGGAGCTCTCTATATGGACAAGGATCTCAAGAGGATGCAGATAGAGCATCGACACACTTGCATGCCGGAGATCCTCCAAGCATGACAAGAGGAGAGGAAAGGCTTTTTACCGTGATGGTAAGGTCTTCATAGACGAACACTCTCTCGGTAAAGGCCATGCAGCCTATGAGGCGATACCACATCAAGAGTCACCACTCAAGGGAGTAGTGTCGAACTGCAATGGAACATTTTGGACACAACCAGACCAACTTGAGGAGATCCTCTACTCATGACTTCACATGGATCACAGAGACCCACGAGAACCAAGAGAGAGACCTTCCTCGCATAGCAAGTTTCCACTAGGAATCTGCATTCAAAGCCACGACGAGATAAAGTAGAGGACGAGGATCAGAGGCGTCGCCATCATTTTCGGACAAGAGATACAGAGCCGGATACATATCATGACCGGAAACAAGGCACGATACATGTGGGTCCACATGGAGATACCACCGGAGAATTGGATTTACACTGCCCTATGCTACTTCCCACCCCGCAGATCTCAGTACGCTGGACATGACTGCGAGAAGATGACTCAGGACAGATATTCACCCTACACAGCACTTTCGGAGGAGATACTACACTACAGCACCCTAGGAGAGTTCCTTATGGCGGACTTCAATGGCTTCACTCAATCACACCAGTGCAAGTCTTATGACATGGAGTATCCACGGATCATGAGGGGAAGAGGTCCTAATGAGACGGGACAAGCAGAGTATAAGTGGATAAGGATCAGGACACTACTCGGTGTGGCACACATCTGTTTGAGCTAGGGAGTCGACAACATCTCGTTATATATAATCGGATGCACTGTTGGCCAAGCTCGAGTGGATTTACTTGCTTCCCTCACAAGGAGGGAAGGCAGTCAGTCAAATACATTCTGAGTACCATCTCCGATGGTTCTCTTATTACTTCACTTGGTATTGGGAGATGCCCACTCGGTGATGATCATACATTTATCATGTTCACACTTTCATCTCCTATTCCATTAGACCCTCCTCCAGTCATTAAGCCACACACCACGATACAATTCATACCCGCCTACTTTCATTTACTTAGTACCATCTCCGACGGTTCTCTTATTACTTCACTTAGTATTTGGAGATGCCCACTCGGTGATGATCATACATTTATCATGTTCACACTTTCATCTCCTATTCCATTAGACCCTCCTCCAGACATTGAGCCACACTCCACGATACAATTTACATATTAATGCACCTCATTTACACACCTGCCTACTTTCCCTCGATCCACTGTCACCCTTGGACACACTCACCTCACACATCACCACCATCTTACATGACTCAGTTCTACACAACTTTCAACCACACACACACACCCATGGCACACGTGCTCCATGCCCCAAAACAACTGGTACGATACCCATTGTCGAGAGTTTAGGAGGCGGTTACGAATCTTGGAGTATAGAGGCTGCATGAAGAGCCTTACCCATCGTAAGAGGGGGGAATGGGAGGAGAGATAGCATTGGGATATATCTCACTTGCTCATGAGCCATGATAGTGCAGTAGCATGGCAACATCTGAAGAGAGAGGAGACAAGAAATGCCAATTCAAGAGCCGAGTACTTGGCATAGCTATGCACAAAGTCTATACCAGATATTGGACCAGCCACCCATTCGCAAGCCATACATCTCACGCCTCACCACCTCAACTTCTTCACGTCGACTATGGTGAGTCGTGCCATTGCCCATTTCCAACATGGCAAGGCCCATGACCAATTCGGTTTACACGCACAACATCTCATATATGGGAGCACAACTCTATCACCCCTCATTGCCCATCTTTTCAACTGTGCATTGGTTGAAGGGTTTCCGGAATCATGGACCGAGCACACCATTGTGCCCATCCATAAGTAAGGTGATACTATGGATCCAGCTACATATAGGACGATCATGATTGGCCCCACACTTGCCAAGTTATATGGAACAATGCTAGAGACATAGTTGAGCACCTTCATCGAGGGGATGGGTCTCAAGGCGTCAAGACAAGCAAAATTCAAACAAGAGTTCTCTACAATAGGCCACATCTTCACTCTAAGATGCCTAACCAATCAGGCACGGGTGGGGAAGAGGAGATTATATTACTGCTTTGTGGAGTTTGGCAAAGCCTTCGATGCGGTTCCCAAGGAGAAGCTTTTTAGACGCCTACTTGATCTCGGAGTTTCAGAGGAGATGATTTGGGTGATCTATGCACTATATGAGAGGGTTTCCGACAGAGTGCATTGCCCAAGTGGGCTTTTCGACTCTCTTGCTAGCACCATCGGGGTGAAGCAAGGCTCCCCTCCCTCACCCACATTATTTGGTCTATGCATTGATAAGATACTAGACTTCATACGACAACAAGGTGTTAACGGGATCGAGGTACAAGGGACCACTGTCCATAGTCTTTTATATGCTCATGATATTGTCTTGGTTTCAGAGTCCTTAGAGGGCCTACAACGTCACCTACATGGCTTAAACGACTTTTTTACTCATAGAGGTCTATATGTGAACCTTGGCAAAACCAAGGTTATGATCTTCCATTCATCAGCACAAGTGAGGGGGGAGACTTTTTTCAATGTGGCAGGCAAGCCCGTAGAGGTGGTTTGGGTCATATGCATACTTGGGTGTAACTTTTACAGCAACCTCTGAGGTGTTCTCCATGTCTCATGGCAGCCTGCGACCGCACCACTCGTGGGTATGTAGCACTGGCTTTGATGGAGAGACAATGTCACCAGGCATACTTTCAAGCGCCCCACACCAAAGGGTGGCTATTCGACACTTTGTTACCTCGGCCCTCATGTATGGAGAAGCCATTTGGGGGTCGAGGCTCCCCGCCTCGTCATGGACAGCCATGGAGCAACCATAGATACATATGATTGCCAAACTCATTCATAGCAAGTCCTCAGTACCCCATGACATCATCAAGGCACAGCTTGCTACACCACCAATGCTTATCGAGGCACTCTTCCAAACAGTGTGCCTATTACACAGGGTCCGGATCAAGGACACAAAGCGCATCGCTTACAAGGCCTTCCAAGCATCACGAAACATGACTCTAGCAAGGGCACATCCTCATGGTATGTGCATACACGAGATTGGCCAACCCACCACGGTTTTGATATAGACAGGCTACCACCAGTATAGTATGACAAGGTGTCCCCCATCTACTCGTTCTCCCACCTCGAGATGAATAGGATCATCTTCCAGGAGATTTGGCACATACGTACAAAGGACATGGGTCAAACCGAGGGATACATTGCCACCAAAAATGCTCTACTATCATGAGCATTTTCTACAAATCTCGAACCAAGGTTTTATAGAGACTCCACAATACATGCAGACATACCTACCACACCATCTAAGTGTCGCCATTAGGAAGCTCCATGTTTCTTCACATGAGGAGGAGTGGTGCCCAGTATGCCATACAGAGAGAGTGCAAGGAGCACCTAGTCACCGTATGTCAAACATATTCACATCTACGAGAAGACTTTCAAATAGAGGGATCACTCCAAGAGTGCATGACCATACGAGACCAACGAAGAGTACGATGTTTCCTCACAGCGGCATATGAGAGAAGGGCACAAATATTGCAGCCCATACATCGAGCACACGTGAGTACCTAGCAAACTATTCCCTAGTTCTTCCAACGGGCTAGACCACATGATACTGACCCCTCCTCCAAAGATATAAGGCTTACACTTTAGCAAGCAAAGACACAAAGAGGATGCCTCCAACCACGTGTGGTTTGGTATCGATGAGCGCGACTACACGAGGAGAATATCTTATGCATTAGGATAGCCCACGACCACACGATGGAGCATAGCGCAAGGAGAACATCTTAGCATCCCACACTTCACTATCCCTACTATCTCCCCCACTTACAAGGTTGAAGGTACCCTTCCATTCCATCTTTTTTGCTGTATTGACTGTTTTGAGAAGTTCATATCCTTATTTTTGCACATATTCACTCACATAACATCTCTTAAACACTCCCACACTACTTTTTGTAACTAGAACCCTTATATTCAGCCTTACCTTCAGTTGTCATATCTTATACACTACTGGAATAATTTTTCTAATGTTACTTGAAAGTCATATAATCATTTAAGACAAGTCTTGGAATCAGAAAAATCATTTTTATAATAAGAATTTAGAGCAATATTGGGTGCTCATTATATAGTTATACATTGTAGGAGCCTTCTACATGATATTGATGCATAAAACCACTAAAATGACTTGTTTTTTATTTCAAAAACCATCATATAGTATCATACAAATATGCTACATGCCTTTGAACCAATAAGTTTTATAACTATCTCACATACACTAACAATCTCAATATTTGCTCATCAAGTGACCTTTTCTCACATACACTAACAATCTCAATCAAAAGTCAAACTCTAATTCTTCTTTTCAAAGTGCTTTTCACTCGTAACTTTTGATTGACTTTGATTTTTTTGGATAAAAAACACATCAATGAAAAGCTAAAGCTTGGGAAATCATTTTTTAATCATCAAAAGCACCATCGAATACGTAAAAGCAGCCTCATGCATGGTTTATGAGGTTTTTAGGAAAAAAACTCAGCTTTTTATGTGTTTTTTCGTGGCGATTTTCGTTAGCTATTGAAAGCTATATAAGGATCATATGTGGGCACTTTAGAGCATTCAACTCAATACCTACTCAAGCATAGATATAGAGTTAAGAGCTGAGAGGAGTTTTGGAGGTGTATATACAGATTGAGAGGAGTTTTGGAGGTGTATATACAGATTGTGTATACCAAGTGTGCATGCTGATTTTGGAGGGTTGTAACACCCAACTTGTAGGGTTTCTTCATGTGCTTTGTTGTGCCAGGTGTTTACCTACCACTTCATCACGAGAAGTTACCATTGCTGCTGCTCTACATCAAAGAAGACCTAATTTTAGATCAGGTGTATTGACTGGTTTGAACAGTTCATATCCTTATTTTTGCACATACCCACACACATAACATCTCTTAGACACTCACACGCCACTTTTTGTAATTAGAATCCTTAGATTCAGCCTTACATTCAGTTTTTGTATCTTACACATATTGTATATTGACATTTTGCATTTATTAGTGTGTGTAGTCTTCTCATATCTCTGCACTGTCATTTATCTCTCTTGATCAAGTTGAGGTATGTAATGTGCTAAGGTCAAGTGTTGGAAAAAATTTGGATTAAAACCTATGATTATTTTTGGGCCTACCACACTTCCAACACACACGTGTATGTACATGAATACATATTTATGTATCTATATATGTAGGGATCCGCATTGTGCCTCACACAATGAACTTGAATCCAAAATTTATAATCCTAGAGACAAGGAAAAACAAGGGATCCAATAACGAACCTCAACATAATCTCCTGCCTTTGCAACAACCCTCTTTATGAATACAGATCCTGGAATGCAACCAAACTTCTGCAAATTTTCAAGAGGATATTATTCTACAAGTTATGTATTCATACAGCCACTGTATTTAAATAAAATTAATGAAAATGGTACTCACTTGCAATGAATCAGGTACATTGAACAATACAATATCATTGATTTCTGGATCTTTGAATAAATAGGATACCTAAGTAAAAGGAACAAATTCTCTTAATTAATGCCTTAGCAACATTGTCGAGATATGTTCATGTACACTCATAAATGAACTGTCGCCAGAAATTTCACCTTTTCTGCAATGATTCTATCTCCGATTTCAAATGTTGGAAACATAGACTTCGAAGGAATGAAACGAAGTTCTGCTATGAACCATTTGAACATGGTAGATACCATATATGTTGGCAAAATCGCATTATGTCCGTTGGCTGTCAGACTGACAGGCCATCTTAGTTTAAGGCTTTCCCACTTCGATGGAAATGTGTTTTCCGATAGTTTTTTGTCAACCTCGTTCCTCTCAATTTTGAAGCCAGTCTCCACATTATGTGAGGTAGTTGATGTCACATAATTCACAGAACCTGGTATAGAAGTGCTCCTGGTATCTGGATATTTTCTCACATCAGCTATCGCTGAGAAGACTCTAAACGACTCGTGACAAGGTAACCATTTCAGAACCTGGAGGAGAGGTATCCTTGAACAGCTAGGAATTGCAGAGAAGGCAAGTCTCACAGAGCTTGTGTGGCATTGCACAGCAGGAGAAGTTGGAAGGAAAGAAAGGGATGATGATGACGACGACGATGATTGCAAAGAGGTTATATGGCATGGCCTCTGTGAGGTTAGCCCGGTGGGTTTAGATGAAAAGTACCGATGCAGAGAACCATTTTCATCTTTTATGCGATTAGGGGATGCTAAGGTGCGAGCATCCGCATCTGAAAACCCTAATTTCCGTCTAGCTTGAAAATCTTCGAAGGTGTAGATACGTTTTCGGTGATCCGTCGATCCCGATACTCGAGCATGCTCGTGGTCTGGAGCACCACGATCACTCCAAGCTTTGAGAAAAGCCTCTCTAGCACTATGCCCATATCCGCACATGGATTTTGAAGGAACATCCCGAGAAGAACAAGCATAACGGCGTTTGCTGTTTAAACTGACCTCGGTCGAGGAGGCACTCCCGTGTGCTTTTCCACTCACACAGATATCGACACATTGAGAGCTGCAAATCCGGATCGCAGATGAAATGAGGAAGGACGGCCGAACGACGGCCGTTGCTACTTGGAATGCCATTCCACACACAAATTGGAGAATACCGCATAAGAATCGAAGCAGCGAGAAGCGAACTGAATTCTGATAATGCCGATCAGAACTCAAAGACTGACGTGCCGGTTCATTTTGTCCAGATGACTTTGTTCGAGCGAAGCTGAGCCTGCAAAGAATTGGGAACCCCTGGGGCGCGCAAGATGAACAGAGCCCAGCCGGGCGCCTGACCGCGCGACCTTGCGCGCGAGCTCTTGATAGGAACAAAGCAAAGAAAGGTCTCTGCCTTGGAGCCTCTCTAGCGTTAAATCTGAATTCTCAAAGTCAAAAGTCGTTAGAAGCGGGTCAACAAAAACGTGGCAATTCAACGCATCCATTTTTAGACGGCAAACAAAAGGAATCCAGCCATGTTCAAAGAACACAACCAAGTTTTTTTTTTTTTTTTTTTTTTTTTTAATTTAAAATGGAGGTTCGGCCGAGGTCTACTCCTCCGGACTTTAACTTTGAAATTGCAACTGTACAAGGAAGGACATAGTACCCATGGGACCCCCCTTATCCCACAAGAACAGGGGTTTACAAGACTGGGTTAAACGGCAGTCACAACTACCGCGGGGATGATCAAACGGTGGCCAACAGCCACATACAACAGTTTCCAGGATTCAAATGTCCCTACATGTTGCTGCCAGGGGTTGAACCCTCGCCCCCGCCTCAAGAGGCGAGAGGCCCAACCACCAGGCCAGCGAACCGGGACTGAACACAACCAAGTTTGTTAAGAAATGTTATGTTGATCTATGTTACTCGCTTGCTAAATCTTAGGCCTTGCTATTTTTAAGTTATCTTGAATATTTGTCGACAATTTTGATGCCTTTTACAAGCAATTCGATATAAGTGCCCGCCTTTAGGCACCATTGGGTGTTCATTTAGAAAACAACAAGGTGGAAAACATGTGGGTCTCTAGCAAAGGGGACTCTAGCAAAGGGGACTAAAAAAAAAAAAATGTGATTTTCCTTAATTTTCTTGTAATTTTTGTTTGATTATAATTTTAATTTTTTTGCACAAAAAAAACTCAATAGGATTGTGTAATAAGGATCGTCCCATAAACTCCCACAAAAGGAGACTTATGTGTGACCTTACGAAACAAAATCCGATAAGCGAACTTGATTGAAGCAAAAAAGCTATCCCAATCTCCAAAGAGGTATGATGTAGCAGTAAGCTTTGAATCTCGTGGGGCAGAGTGATTGGGTTCAAGTCCCCTCTCAGTGGGCATGTTCAGCCTTTGGGCGTATCCAAATGTATGAATGCATCTACCTTATGAGGTCGGGTGTGTGTGTCTTTCGTTCATTGTACTCTCAAAAAAAAAGGTCCTTTGATGTGTGATTCACCTTTTTGTCACTCCATCTATCTTTGGATGATCTTCACTATTCACCTTGAGTGTAACTTGGGTTTATCAAAGAAATATCTCCAAAATCTCTTGTGAACTTTACGACTTCGTTTGATACAATGGATCATGGCAATACATGCAATCTCAAGATATGCTTAGTAAAAAAGTTAGCAACTTATGGAGCTTCCATTCTCTCTTGTGTGGGGATGAAGTGGGCCATATTTTCAACCTATCAACCACTACTAAAAAATGATTTTTCTTTTGTGTTGTCAACCACTACTAAAAAATGATTTTTCTTTTGTGTTGTCTTGGGTAATCCTTGAAGGAGGTCTTCTAAGATCCTCTACATGCAGACTATCCTTTTGGATGATTGCATAGTCACTCTATTTACTTCTACACCCAAATATATAGAAAAACACAAAAAACTAGAGATTTAGAGCGAACTACATGGATATGAAGAACCATAACCCTAAGAGTTTCATAATTATCCTAGTTTACGGCTCAAATCTTCATTCAAGAGATTTGCTTGTTAAGATAAATGCTTAGAGAGGCTAGATCTAGAATAGTCAAGAGCTCTAATGGAAGAGACTTCAAGAGTTTGAAAGTAGAAGTCTTAAACGAAATAAATAAGTTTAATTATCTTATGTTTTAAGAAAAACATGGGCTTCTCAAAAGCTTGAAAACTTACACAAAATCAAGCTTTAAATAAAACAACTTTTCTTAACTCATCAAATTATGATCTTGCCTTAGTTGGAAATCAAAAGGTCCAACAGTTGTACATAGCTTTTAAAAATACAAGCTCAAGCTCATTGCATGAATCCATTAGGAAAAGTATGGCTCCCCACCAAGTATGTGGAAAAGTTATCCTTAAAGTAAATGCATAGTTAAAGATCTTGTTTTGTCACAAAGTGGTGGATTTGGAATCTTTTCTAGTAAATCTCAAAGAAAAGATAAATTCAAGGATTGACCAAGCCTCAATATTTCCTCAAGTTTTTAAATACTTGTTCAAGTAGAATTGAGTTTTGGGACAAATAGTGTGAGTTATAAAATTTGACTCCACCACTCACAAATATTTGCATCACTGAAATCTTCAAGTTTAACTCATTGTACTATGATGTCTCCACATCCCATCACCTCAGATAATTTTTTCTTTCTTTTGGTTTTTGGGGACAAAAACTTTTTCAACAGGGAAAGGAAGAGGTAAAGTACCTATGAAATGGTGCAAATGATTCCACAAATGTAAAGTGATGGATTGGACCATTTAAAAACCTCTTCAAGCTTTTAATAGTGTGTATGAAGATTCAAGTTGCTAAGCAATCAACAATAAATTTCCAATAAAGGAGCAAAAAGTTGCCCCAATAAGCAACATAATGGTATGCTCAAGTTATGTTGAGTTGGGATCTCATTTAGGTTAGAAAAAAAGCTAAAAATTGGTTGCAACCATAAAGCTAGATAAAGCATGCCAAAGATACAACCAAGGTAATTTTCAATATAATACTTCTTCAAAAAGAAGTGGTAAACATAAAGTTTTTACGGTAAAGGATAGTTTCAAAGCATGAAACAATTATTGGAAAGGGATTTCCTAGAGATGAAATCCAAAAGTATTGAGAAGTAAAGAGATTCCGTAAAAACTTGGAACTACCTTGAGCTTCTTCTAAGAATATGAAGAAAGGTAAAGAAAAAATAGATGTTTATTCCATCAAAAGAGGGCTTAACCCTCCTATATGGATGGACGTTGGTCATTCAGGTAGCAAATGACCTATAAAGTTATGGCATAATCTTCTACTTGAAGATAAACAAGAGGAGTCCTTTATTTAACCCTAGAAAAGAATTGGAACTTGCAAGAAGTTCCCAAGTCAAAGATCAAAATATAAGTTGATGTTATTCTAGATATACTCAATACTCCACCCTCAAGTGACCACAAATGATCTATGTTGCTCTAAATTGTAAGGCCCCCATCATGAGGAGAATCCATTGTGAGAGACGAAACATTTGTAGAACCCTAGCTTCCAAGTTAGATGAGGTCTATGTGTAATTGTTGATGATAAGAGATGATCTTTGTTATCCTAGACATTAGGTTAGGTAGGACATAAAATTATGGGCCATTCGGTTGCCATTCAAAGCAAAAATAAAGGTCTTGCAGCACTGCACGTTTTCCTCATAGAACCATAATGGCTTGACCCCTTCTGAAAGGTTCGAAAGGCTTATCCCCCCTAGCTTGTAGGGTCGAGATGGTAGGACTTCTAGTTGTGGAGGTATTATCACATTATATATTTTGCCGACTATTTTGTCTCTCCTATACCAACTCCCATTGAAAAAACTACATAAGCATTGCCCATGTGTAGCTCTACATAGCATTGGACACTAGTAGGCCCTTCATCTAGAGTTTGTCTAGATGATCATCTAACCTCCATATTGGGAGCGCACATTGGACAAAACCAACTTTGTAGCTACATTGCTCTTGGCAATTAATTTGAGTTCTCTATCTCTTAGTCTATGTCTCTCTTTGTTTGCGTTTTTCTCAACTTTATCTACTCACCTATTCTGTTGTGATATTATTTCTTATAGTAACTTGAAAGCACTCCAAGAATTGACAATTGAAGGAAATATAAGATCGCAAAGTAACTAAGTTCAATGGTTTTCATAAATGATTCAATTAGATCAAAGTGTTTGACATTCTATCAAAAAATACCACAAAGATTTTTGGAGATAAAGAGCTTAGAAAGATATTGTCAACCAAGGTTGAATAAACTAAGCTAATCCAAGTGTTCATATCATAGATTCGCATGCACAAACGACCTATCAACATCAAGTAAGACTATCCACACACATGCCGCACACTCCAAGGTGAAAGTACACACATCCACAACAAGAGAGAGAGAGAGCAAGCACATGCATAGGCATTGGCACACACATGCACACACGCAGACACTGGTGAATAGACCAGAGGGCAATGCTACAAGAAGCTCTCTATTGCTCAAGAAATGAGTATGAATCTTGAAAGATATCAAAATTTTTAAACTGTTTTATGTTTATCTTATTAGGTTCTTGGGATGGTTAGGGGTCTGTAGAACAGAGGCTCTGTTTGTATTTTCCCAATCTATTGATCAATTGTATGTTACTACACCGATTTAGTGTTCGGAATTAAACGATCTATCAATTACTTCTCTATTTTGCACATTACAACATTCTTCACCGCAATACGCATAAATGTGCAACTTCGTCACTTTACTGCAATATCGGATTAACTTAACACTTCAACAGAGACTTAACTAATTATTGAACTTAATTAACAAAGTTACAGAATAACACCCAGAATTAGACAATGCGCCATGATTCATGTCAGGCGCTCGCCCAGACCAACAGTCCGGCATCGACACCTTCTGTTTCACGCACGCTCCTTTCATTAATCAAAAAGGGTTACATCGTTTGTGCTACACCCTTTCGATGTGCGTGCGACTTTTCAGAATACCAGTACAGAATATATTAATTCCATTCCGGTAGCTCACACTGGCACGCACGGTGGACTCGAACCCAAATTGATAAATACAACATTTTAGGAATCATCTATAATGCCCTGTATATACATGGAACGGGCTAACTTAAAAGTACGGGCTATTTTTTGCTTAAGAGAATCTAACATGTCCTTCAGAATGTGGGGCTCGACCAAATGTGCATCAATTCTAACTGAACTGGAAGCGATCACTTGACTGATTAGTGATTCCGTCTGATTCTGCAGGAAAGCTTCTTGTAAGTAAAAGTCATTGGCGAGTGCAACATCTCTGCGTAAATTCATTTCTACGATTTCTACATCAATTCTCGATAAGCACTCGGCCTGAATTCCTAACTGCTTTTCTCTGTGCTCGAGTTCTTGAGACTGGAACTGCATCGTTTTATAAAAATCATGTCGTTCCTTCTGAATAGCATCAATGTCCTTCTTCAATTGAATGTTTCAACCAATTTCTTCTTCCAAAGAGCGACTTTTTTGGAATAGTTCTTCGAAAACTATCTTTAAGTCAGTTGTGACTTGCATAGCTAAGTCCACCATTTCTTGACCTTTTTGCTCCACTAGATCCAGATCGGCACGTGTAGTCTCGAGAAGGTTGCCCAAAGCTGTCCTGGCATCTTCTTTGTCAATCACAGTCTGCTTCAACCTACTAATCTCATCATCACGTATTGCAATGATGGGGTCTTTCTCTTTCAACTCGGCTTGCAGAAGGCGAATTTGTTCCTCAAAAGAACTAGCTTCAGCTTTGGCGGTAAGCACTTCTTCCTGAAGTGGCACGATGTCAGCTTCTAGCATATCCACCTTGGCTTGGTAGATTGCTGTCGGAGGGAGTGTTTGGCCACTTGGAGGTGATGGGGAAGATGGGTGGAGAGATGAATGAGGTAATTTCCAATCTGAGCTAATTGGGCTAATGAGTCAGGGATGAGAGAGTTGTAGATGGGTTGAGAAGGGTTAGCGGAAATAGTGGCAGACGACGAGGGAGGGGAATAATCAGGGGAAGAAGGAAGAGGATGGGCTGCCGACTGACATGGAGAGGAAGGAAGACTAGGCAGCAATGGCACCTTGGATGGAGATAGAGGCAGAGGTGGATTTTGAGATGAAGAGAGCAGAGCCAGAGTTGTTACCACGAGAGTCAAATCATCCGGTTGTGCAGTCTCTTCCTCACGTTGTGGATTATCGACGAGGTGTGCAGTGTCTGTGGCCGTATCGAGCGCGGACTCCTATGGATGGGACTCGGGCCGCACGACTGTATCAGCAGGTTGAACTTCATCAATAATGGTGTCAGGAATAACTTGATCTGGAGGGAATGATGGGGGAGAAGGAATCTGAGCCAACGAAGCAGTGTCCTGCACTTGCACGGTGGAGGACGACAGGGCTTTACTATGTGAAGGGCTCAGTTTGCGGCGTTTCCCTGGGAAGAATTGAAGAAGATCTTCATCATCGTCGATCTCCATCATTTGTACGGAGAAGAGTGTTCAATGGGGGTGGTTGCTCTGCCTGAATCGCCGAAAGGAGGAAAGTCATGAGATGCGGCAAGCAGGTTTGAGGGATCTCGTTCTTGGCCAATTGGCGAGAAACAGCCTGGCATTCCCGGTGAATGCACCGGAAAAAGAAGGAAGCCAAATTAACTGCTTCCCTCGCTGCAGTGTCAATCATAGAGTAGAAGGGGTGAGAAATGCCATATGTGCATTTTTGAAGATTAAGGGCAGCAACAAGGAACTGGAGTGCGGTGCGCTCCGGTTCAGGACGACACAAGATTGCAAACTCATTGGACGAGTGGCGGGGAAAGAGTTCTTTCATCGTGGACATCGGTAAGAGAGGTCCATCGACCAGACCCTCATGAGGGAGATGGAATCCCTCAGCGATTGTATTCAGGGTGACTACAACACGAGGGTTAAGGCATGCAAGCGGCCAGCATGTTTCACTAGCAAGCATAGAAGCAATGGCAGAGATGATCTGCGCAAAGAAGGGATGACACTCCACTGAAGCACAGGCGAGGAGGCACGAACACGCAGAAACTCGCTCACTTCCAGAGTGAGGCCAACACGGAAGGTAACAATGTTAGCCAGAGCTTCCATGGCGAAGACAAAAACACACAAAGACACGGTGACACAGAGCACACAAAGACGTAATAGCGAACAACAGCGTGAAGTAGTCCAAATGGATGTGAAAACTGCTTTCTTGCATGGAGATCTTACAGATGAGATCTATATGGAACAACCAGAGGGTTATGTAGTTCTTGGCAAGGAAAGTCTAGTTTGTAAGCTCAAGAAGAGCTTGTATGGACTTAAATAGTCCCCTAGACAATGGTACCAAAAGTTTGATGCTTTTATGAAGTCTCAAGGCTATTCTCGAAGCAATGAGGATCATTGTCTCTACAAAAAGAGATGCTCAGATGGCAGCTTGATATGTTTGATACTTTATGTCAATGATATGTTGATTGCTGGGAAGTCCTCTTATGACTTGTCAATTCTAAAAAAGAAGTTAAGTCAGACATTTGATATGAAGGATTTCGGGGATGCCAATTATATTCTTGGCATGCGCATTACTCGTGATAGGAGTAAAAGATGCATATACTTGTCTCAAAGTGAGTATATATCCAAATTACTTCACAAGTTCAATACGCAGGGTGGAAAGGCATTGAGTACACCTTTACCCACATATGTGAAATTGAGCAACGATGATTGCCCCAAATCAGATGACGAAAAGGAATTCATGACCAAAATTCTCTATCAGTCTGTTGTTGGTAGTCTCATGTACGCTATGGTAGCTACGAGACCAGACATTGCATTTGTAGTGGGAGTTGTGAGCAGATACATGTCTAATCCTGGCAAGAAACATTGGGAAGCGGTCAAGATGATTTTGAGATATCTGAGTGGCACTAAGGACAAGTGTCTATGCTTAGGTAGAGGGAAAGCATCCATTATTGGTTACACAGATTCTGACTATGCTAGTTGTGTAGACAATCGTAAGTCTACATCAGGGTACATTTTTCATTTTGCTGGAGGTGCTATCTCTTGGAGATCTCTTCAAGAATGTACAACTGTTTCCACCACAGAAGCAGAGTATGTTGCAACAAGTGAGGCATGTAAGGAAGCATTGTGGCTTTCTCGTGTTGCTTGTGATATGGGTTTACCTCAGCATGTACCTCGCTTGCTCAGTGATAGTCATAGTGCCATTGCTTTGGCTAAGAATCCGGTCTATCATGCAAAGACCAAGCACATTGAGGTGAGGTATCACTTCATTAGAGATTGCTTAGCTAGTGAGTGCATTATTCTTGAGAAGGTTCACACTCGAGATAATGTTGCAGATGCTTTGACTAAAGCTCTACCACAGGATAGCTTTCGACACTGTTGTCACTTGATGGGGGTTACTTGATTCTTGATCTTACACAATCACTTGTATACTGTCTAACATGCCCATCAGGTGGGAGGTATAGTTTGTATACTTACACTCAGGTATTCTTTATCATTCTTTATTTTTCTCCCATGGTTACTTTGGCAATTTTTGCCTTTAGTGGGAGATTGTTACCATTAGTGTCCATGTGAAAGGCCAAATGGCCACTGGACACTTCTTTGTATATGTTCTTTAATAAAACATATAGTGGCCTACCAAAGCAAAAAATTCATGATGATTCCAATCATAAGTTCTTGCTAATCTGAGAGTCGATACCAATAAGGCAATAGGAAAGATTTCGTGTTGTCCATATACCAAGTTGAATGGATTAGCTCCCAACACAATCTTGTAAGGTCACACAATAAGACCAAGTTGCATGATGCAGCTACTTATCCCAATCTAAGTGTCCCATATCAACAATGTTTTGCCAAAATTGTGCAAAGCACTTTATTGAAACTCTTAGCTTGATCATTTTCTTGAGGATGATATGGAAGTAACTTCTTATGGATAACCAAAAATTCTTTCAGTAAGGCCTCTACAAGTTTTTTTACAAAATGAGTACTTTGATCACTTATTATCTCAATGGAGAGGTCATAGCTTGTAAATACTTGCTCAATAGAAACCTCCTAGTTTTTTTAGCATCAACTTTCATTGTTGCACATGCCTTGACCCATTTGGTTACATAGCCTATTGCTACTATTATGTACTCAACATGAGGTCCTTCAACAAGTGGGATAATATGACCAATAAAGTCCAATCCCCATTTTGCAAATTCATATCCTTCCATCATTGGCCTAAGGGGCATTTGATCTCTATTGAATGGGTACTTTGCCCTTTTGTATGCATCACACCTGCTCACAAATGTTTGAGCATCCATGCATAAGATGGGCCACCTCTTTGATCTCAAAATATTAGGTCTCATTATAGGTGTATGGTCATTGTTTAGATGGTTGTGCATATGGTGCCATAGGTATATAAGGTGCACAAATGTTTGGATCAACCCCCTTTAATTCCTCATATGTCCAAGAAGATATCTTGATACTCTGTAAGAAATGGAATCATTAGCAATATATGTTTACCTTTCTTTATCATCTTTTATTGCTTCTATGACCACTTTCTTTGTGTCTTCCTTATTATCATAACTCTCTCACATTTTCTTTTCTTGCTTAGGCATTGAAGCAACTATTTTATGTTCCTCAACTTCATATTTCTTGAAATGCTTATCTACTTCAAAAGCCTAGCACCTATGGACCCCTGAATCCCACAAAGTAGGGGTTGTTTACAAAACTTGCTAGAACTAGAGAACATCATAAAGAAGTTTAAAAACCCTTTTAAATGAATAGCTTGATAAATCTGGCCATTGATGTTTATTTCAGCTGAGGCACTTCCCAAAAATGTTGAGATCATCTTAATAAATTTCTAGTTATAGCCAAGGTCCTTTAGAGATTGGAGAATGAAGTCAATCTGTCATAAGGCTTTTCGAAGTCAATATTAAGGAAGAGGACATATTCAGTAGACTCTTCAATGAAAGCCAAGACTTCCCGAACATCAATGATAGCCTCAAGGATGGGCCTCCCCTTGATGAACCCCTTCTCATCCTCACTAATCCCATTCTGTAGGTGACCATCAATGGGATTAGCAATAACCTTAGCGAGAATCAAATATCCTTTCCCCTTCAGGGAAAGGATATTTGATTTTTTTCTTTCATTGTGTTTGCTAAAGATAGGGCAAGATAGTCATTTTAATCTCTGAACAAGGTCAAAATTACCAAGATTCCTAGATGAAGGTTTACTGGATGTTACCACATGTACGAAATTGAACACCTTAGAGACTATCTGTTTTGGGGCAAGAGAATTATTTGGATGGGAAGAGAGTGGCACACTTATAATCGAGAGTTTCTCTTACAATAATTGTCTAGGTTAAGGTCACGAGATATTGGAGAATGCATGTAATGGAAATTATGCACGATTTGTGATAATAATCACTGTGAGGAGTGTAGAGAGGGTGGATACGGTGACTTTGATCCCAAATAAAAAGCTCTATAGCCCCTCAAGAAAAGCCTCATGCATTTTTTGCATTTGTGGACTTACAAGTAGGAAAACTAGATTGTTCAATCTCAATCTCTGGTTCATGGAATTGTAATAGCAGGCTTCTCCATGTCAGAAGGATTGGTTAGGATCCCCATAGCATTCATGTATTCCTCCTTGTCAAAGTAGGGCCTTCCATGCTAAGACTTGATAGTCATTAATGTTTGATCCTGCATCACTTCGTGGGTGTGGTATCTTTTCACACGCTTTTAGAGCCCAATTATTGGACCTTCAGCAACACTCATCATGACGAGATCCAAGTTATAGAACTCTTCATTTGTGATGACTTTGATGGAACTTAGTATAAGAGTCCAACCAAAAGGATTGAATTTATCCTCTTTAAGATTGGCTTTTGGAACATATTAATGAGGATCTTGAAAATGTATTCCAGCTAGTTGACTTGGCTTTTGCTATCTTGCCTGACACAACCAAACAATGGCTTCTTGGTGTATCTAGGATGGCTAACTTGGTTTGTCATATTGATCTTAGTAGTTGTGCCTTGGTGCTAGATATAAATAGCGTTTCCTCCACAATCTTGAATCAATTTCATCTACCATAGGAATGGTCTTCCTGAGAGAAGCTCATAATTGCTTGCCTTGCCATATTTACAAGTGGAAATAGTATGGTTGAATTCAAAATTGTGGTTTAGACAAAAATTTCAAGGAGATTCTAAGGGTATCTCCATATATTCTATCAGCTAGTTGTAGACTCATTCTAGTGGGTCATAAGGTTATCTTACCCCATTTTTTCCATAATCTTGGGGTAGCAATGACTACTCCTGCACCTAACTCTACAATAAATTTAGTATTCATACCACAATAAGTGATTGACAATAGAATATTCCCCTCATATCATTCACTATATTCTCTGACCTAGAGGAACCTCATGAATGTATGAATTCATAGACTTGTTTTGTCCTTTAGAGTTGTGGTGTAGCTTCAAGGACTTGGTGTTCTTGCATTCAGAAGCTTCTTCATAGTCACCCACGTATTGTGGTAGAGATTAAAAGTGAGTTTCCACATCATTCCATGTTGTTTTGGAATTATAGGAACTTTAAAAGGTAGGTCACTTCTCATTAATTTGTTGCATGTTTGGAACTCTAAGAAGGGAGTTTTTGTTCTTCACAAGCCTCTTTCTCCCGTTTGGACTTTAAGATCCTTTCTCGGATGAAGGGTCAAATCTTTTGGTTCATGTGTATGTATAACTCCTTGATGTTCTACCCAACTTTGTGGAAGTTTTCTTCTGGCATACATGTGGGAGGAACAATGTTAGGAACTTTATCTATGAATCTTTGAGCAATTTCTATCATTTGCTAGCACATAGTTAGACATTCCTTTTCCAAATCCCCTTGTGGGTAGCACTTGTCATGATGTTTTGTTCTTGGTCCGACTCTAAGTTTGTCATGATTGCTCTTTCTAATCCTTCTAACTTGACTGCTAGAGGGTGAGCAAGGACCTATCTAAGATTAAGCCATGTATTTTGGTATGTGCATGGGTGTGATAGTGTTGGTGCACTATACTGTTGCGATATTATTTTTTGAGTTTGATTTTGCTCCTTGTTGAGTTGTTGTTCTTTCTTCTCGATGAGATCACCTCTTGGGCTTGAGAGAATCCTCAAGTTTAAAAACTTTCGTTTCTCTTCTTTTCTCATCCTCATTGAGTTTTTAAAGTTCCCTTCATAGGTGGAAAGCCCTTGGAAAGATCCTCTTCACTATCAAAACTAGATGGATCAAGCATTTTCTTGCCTTTATTCTTCTTTTGAGTCTTGCCTTGTGCTCAAGTGAATTGAATGTATTGGTGTTGTCTTTTCCTTCTCCTCTTCGCTCCTAGAGTTAGAGGAAAGAGTTTTCATGACATTGATAGGTTTTGATTTGCTTGTATCTAGATTTCGAGGGAAATCTTTGTACATGTGTGACTCTCCATGATCATTATAGAAATATTTTCTAGGATGTATGGGTGGCAATTGGGGGAACTTGAGCAAGTGGGAAATCTCTTATGAAGTGTTCCTCATTGCACCTATAGCATAGAACTCTTGGTTGAGTAGGTCTAAATTGAGGTCTGTTCATGTTTAATTGTGGAATGTTTGTATAATATATATGGCTACTCAAGTTTTTTATGTCCATAACTTTGATGATAATAGTCTTCATATATACTTGAATAATTATGATAGTTTGAATAATAGGTGGATTGGCTATAATATTGTGCATAGGAAACAATTTGATTGTTTTTAGTGGAGATTTCTTGCCTTGTAACTTATATAATAACTAAAATTAACGACATCATGCTCTGTTTGCTCTTGGGCTTGTACATATTTAACTTGTATTACCTGTGGAGGAGTAGGTGGCTATTGATTCATCATAGGCCTTGTTGGGTACGTATGTTACTCCAACATGGGTCTAGACTAATATGGCATTTTTTGTCTAATCAAGTATGAGTATTTTGGAGGATACTAGTACTTTTGAGGAAAAGGCCATGGGGCTTGATATTTTTTTTATAGCTACTTGATTGTGGAATTGTATTTGTTGGGTGGGATGCTAGCTCACTGGTTGTCTATGTAGAAGCACTCAACAGTTGAGTGTTTTTTCATATTTTTCTCAATTTTATAATATTAAAATTGCAATTTTGCAAGAGGAGGTGATTTCTAGGAGATGCATGGGATGGATGATCCCCTTCACACTATGAGCATTTTCTAGGAGGAATCTTAAAAGTTCATGAGTTCAATTTCTTGGTGATAGCCTCTACCATTTCATCGTCTGATGAGGAACTTGACTTCACACTTGGAGTTTTTTCTATGGTAGGTGACAAGACTTAATTAGAGTAACCAAACTCATCCTCTATGTGTATGTTTCCATATGTAGTCTTCCATGGTCTATCACTGAGCAAACGAGTAACATGCTGAGGTAGACCGATATCACAAGCAAGATGAGAAAGCCACAATGCTTCCTTACATGCCTCACTTGTTGCAACATACTCTGTTTCTGTGGCGGAAACAACTATACATTCTTGAAGACAAGATGTCCAAGAGATAGCACCTCCAACAAAATGAAAAATGTACCTTGATGTAGACTTACGATTGTCTAGACAACCAACATAATCAAAATCTATGTAACCAATAATGGATGCTTTCCCTCTACCTAATCATAAGCACTTGTCCTTAGTGCCACTCAGATATCTCAAAATCATCTTGACCACTTCCCAATGCTTCTTGCTAGCATTAGACATATATATACTCACAACTCCCACTGCAAATGCTATTACTGTTAGTGTCCATGTGAAAGGCCAAATGGTAATTGGACACTTCTTTGTATATGTCCTTTAATAAAACATATAGTGGCCTATCAACCACAAACTATAAGTTTGATCGCATTTGTAACACCTAAGAAGTCTGTGTTCATGCTCCTTGTGTACTGTGTTTTTGCGTGTTCTATAGCCTCTGTGTGAAGTATTGTGTGCATCACTTGGAGCTCAGTTTACTACTCAGAAGATATCATCGTGGAGCTCTCAAGAAGGAGAGCACACTGTGGTGCATCACCATTAAAATACTTCACGGGTATCAGAGCATTATGATGCAAAAGCTTTGTTCCTTTTGTGTGAGCGAAGCGAGCATCTTCCCACCTACCCAAGGCTTTCAACTAAGGTGGTGTCCAAAGCATAGACCTTGGCATACCTTGTCATCTGAGTCATCGAAGTCACTGTTGGAGCTGTTTGCTGTGTGTGAGGGAGGACCTCAATGATCAAGGAAGACAGAGGTTCCCGACACTTCTCGGGAGGTCACCCATCCCAGTATTGTTTTCCCCGGAGCTTGCTTAACCATGGCAATCTCTTTCCACTAATCTGCACTCTTGTGGTGCTTGAAGAAGGGGAAAGACTAAGGTTTACATTATCTTCAACAAGTTTCGGGTCCTCAAATCTTCATTCTTTGCTTTCAAAACCTGTTTTTGAAGCAATTTTGGGGTGATTTTTGGAGCCATTTGTTACCATTAGTATCCATGTGAAAGGCCAAATGGCCATCATACACTTCTTTGTATATGTTCTTTAATAAAACATATAGTGGCCTGGTTAGTCACAAATTGTAAGTTTGACCACATTTGTAAGACCTAAGAAGTTTGTCTTCGTGCTCCTTATGTACTATGTTTTCTGTGTATCTTGCAGCCTCTATGCGGAGTACTATGTGCCTTAGGAGCTCAGTTTTGTACTCTGAGGATATCGTAGAGGAGCTCTCGAGAAGTAAGTAGAGTGCATCGTGGTGGATCACCATCGGCTTACTTCACTGGTATTAGAGCAGTTCAACACAAAAAGCTTTGTTTCTTTTGTGCAAGCGAAGCGAGCACCCCCCCTCGGCTTTCTCCAAGGCTTACGACTAAGGCGGTGACCAAGGCATAGACCTTGGCATACCTTATCATATGAGTCATCGAAGTCAACTTTGGCATACCTTGTCATCTGAGTCATCGAAGTCAACGTTGGAGTTGTTGGCTGTGTGTGAGGGAGGACCTCAACGATCAAGGAAGACAGAGGTTCCCGACACTTCCTGGGAGGTCACCCATCCTAGTATTGTTTTCCTCGAAGATCACTTAACCATGGCAATCTCTTTCCATTAAGCTACACTCTTGTGGTGCTTGAAGAAGGGGAAATAGTAATGTTGACATTATCTTCAACAAGTTTTGGGTCCTCAAAGCTTCATTCTTTGCTTTCAAAGCCCGTTTGAAACGATTTGGGTGTGATTTTTGGATCCATTTGTTACCATCAGTGTCCATGTGAAAGGCCAAATGATCATCGGACACTTCTTTGTATATGTTCTTTGATAAAACATATAGTGACCTAGTTAGTCACAAACTGTAAGTTCGACCGCATTCGTAAGACCTAAGAAGTCTATCTTCGTGCTCCTTATGTACTGTGTTTTCTCTGTATTCTGCAGCCTCTGTGTGAAGTACTATGTGCGGCCTTAGGAGCTCGGTTTTCTACTCTGAGGATATCGTGGAGGAGCTCTTGAGAAGTAGAGCACATTGTGGTGCATCGCCATTGGCTTACTTCACTGGTATCAGAGCAGTTTGATGAAAAAAGCTTTGTTCCTTTTGTGTGAGCGAAGCGAGCACCCCCCCCCCCCCCCCGCCCGGCTTTCTCTAAGGCTTCAACTAAGGCAATGACCAAGGCACAAACCTTGGCATACCTTGTCATCCGAGTCATCGAAGTCACCGTTGGCACTATTGGCTCTACACGAACCTTAGGAGCTCGGTTTTCTACTCTGAGGATATCGTGGAGGAGCTCTTGAGACGTAGAGCACATTGTGGTGCATAGCCATCGGCTTACTTCACTGGTATTAGAGCAGTTCGATGCAAAAAGCTTTGTTCCTTTTGTGTGAGCGAAGCGAGCACCCCCCCCCCCCCCGGATTTCTCTAAGGCTTCAACTAAGGCAATGACCAAGGCATAGTCCTTGGCATACCTTGTCATCTGAGTCATCGAAGTCATCGTTGGCACTATTGGCTCTACACGAGGGAGGACCTCAACGATCAAGGAAGATAGAGGTTCTTGGTACTTCTCGAGAGGTCACCCATCCCAATACTGTTCCCCTGGAGCTCGCTTAATCGTGGCAATCTACTGTCACTAAGCTACACTTTTGTGGTGTCTAAAGAAGGGGAAAGACTAAGATTAACATTACCTTGAACATGTTTTGGTCCCTCAAAGCTTCATTCTTTGCTTTCAAAGCCTACTTTTGAAGCATTTTTGGGGTGTTTTTTGGAGCCATTTTGGAGTACTTTCGCACATAGTTCTCTTCAGACAAGTCCAAGAACATAAAAAAGAGTGTTCTTTGTACTTCTCTGACAATAAATATCAACCTTTGGGGCTGTGTTTTCAGCCACACTCGTAAAACTACAGGTTTTTCGAAAGGTTTTCAGTTTTGGTGGGAGCAGCCGCGGCAAATTTATGCAAGTTTTTTGAGCCTAAAACATGAGAGTTGACAAACACTTGCAAGTGTTGTTGGATAGATTTTGGGCTGTGCATTTAGCCTTTTAGTGCTATTTTACTCCATATATTGAGGACATACACACCATGTACGCTTCTGTGAATACCGCTTATGTACGTCCATGTGGTCATTGATATAGTGGTTACGCTTTTTGCATAAAGCCTTTTACATTTGATAATGAGGGTCATGGTGAGGTTTTCTTAACTAGTAGACACCCAGTTTTTGGGCTCTCTTCGATGATGTAGGTGGAAGACTTACGTAGCCTCACCATAGGAGATGTATGATAGTTGTTCATAGGTGCTCGATAAGCCTAGTTGGCTTTTATTGGGTAACTGATTATATGTAGTGGAGTCAGTGATTCACTATGCAGGTAAACATGTCAAGTTTTTTGAGCCTAAAACATGAGAGTTGACAGACACTTGCAAGTGTTGTTGGATAGATTTTGGGCTGTGCATTTAGCCTTTTAGTGCTATTTTACTCCATATATTGAGGACATACACACCATGTACGCTTCTGTGAATACCGCTTATGTACGTCCATGTGGTCATTGATATAGTGGTTACGCTTTTTGCATAAAGCCTTTTACATTTGATAATGAGGGTCATGGTGAGGTTTTCTTAACTAGTAGACACCCAGTTTTTGGGCTCTCTTCGATGATGTAGGTGGAAGACTTACCTAGCCTCACCATAGGAGATGTATGATAGTTGTTCATAGGTGCACGATAAGCCTAGTTGGCTTTTATTGGGTAACTGATTATATGTAGTGGAGTCAGTGATTCACTATGCAGGTAAACATGTCAGTACTTGCAGTTTTATGATATTTTGATACTGGTCATATGCTCATTTTGCAAAGGATACTCTGGAAAAAAATTTTCATTTTTTGGTTTAGTCAACATCATAGTGGTCGATTTACTCCTTGATACTCGCTAGTGTTTGGAGTCTTCTAGCTCCATTATCATTTGATTCAGTTCTCTATCATCATGGCATCATAGGTCTCAAACACATCTGGTGGATCAGGGTCTAGTGCCAATTTCCGAGAAGGAGCTATAACTTGCAGGGAAAAGGCCATTTTGAGATCCAAAAATTTGATGGCACAAACTTTGCTCTATGGAAGAATCAGATTAAAGGTGTGATGATTCAAAGAAGGCGATGGAAGCCAGTAAATGGGATTTCAAAGAAGGCTGTTGACATGGATGAAGATGATTGGGACGAGTTAGATGAAATGGCTAGGTCTACCATTCACTTGCACCTGGCAGATAATGTTTACTTTACAGTATTAGACTGTGAAAGTGCAAAGGAGCTTTGGAAGAAGTTATGCAATACATACGAAAAAGAGACGGCATCAAATAAAGCATATTTGATGAGAAAAATATATGATCTTCGCATGAAGGACACAGATAGTGTTACTTCTTATCTAAATGAGTTTGATGCTATATTCTCCCTGTTACAGGCTCAAAAAATGGATATGGATAATGAAATGAAAGCAATATTGCTATTAAGCACCCTGCCATCATCAGGGGGTACATTTTGCACAGCTATTAGCAATAGTGCACCCGGTGGTAAACTTGTCTATGATGACATATGTGGAGCACTCTTGAGTGAGGAGATTCGTAGAAATTATATGGTTAGCACTCAGAGTGGAGATGCATATAATGTTCATGATTCTTACCAAGGAAAGAATCAGCAATGTGGCAGGACCAAGAACAAGGAAAAGAATGGTCAATGGAATAAGAGTAGAAGTAAATCAAGGAAGAGGGATATCGAATGCCATTATTGTCATAAGAAAGGACATATGAAGAAAGATTGTTATGCATTAAAGAATGTTAAAGGTAAATGACGAAACGTTGATGGGCATGTTAAACAGTTACCTACACCATCTACTTCGACTGTGAAGATTGAAGAAATTAATATTATTTCTGATGATGCTGATGTGTTGACACTTGATAGTACTGTGCCAATTCAGGCTCTTATGGCTGATTCTCTTTCCCACACATGGCTGCTAGATTTTGGTGCTTCTTTCCATGTGACACCACATAAAGAATGGTTCTCTAATTATGTAGCAAAGTCTCTTGGTACCGTGAGACTTGGTGCGCTTACCAGTGAGACATTGTGGGGATTGGAGATGTGGTTGTGCAGTTCATTGATGGTTCAAAATTTACTATGCATAATGTACATCATGTACCTCAGTTATCATGCAGTTTGATGTCAGTTGGTCAACTTGATGACCTTGGTTACAAGATGGTGTTCTTTGCTCAGTCCTTTTGTATATCAAAGGGCAATATGGTTATTGCAAAAGGAAGCGAAGTTGGCTCACTTTATCCTTTATTTGTATCACAAAAAGAACACTTGTTAGTTGTTACTAAATAGCCTATGGTTTGTATTTGGCATGGTCGTTTGGGCATATATCTCGTAGAGGAATCAAAAATCTTTCTCGTTTTGGCTACTTACCTGTGTTATGTTTCTCTGATTTTTCATTTTGTGAGCATTGTCAATATGGAAAGCAAACCAAAAATGTGCATAGAACACACATTGACTCTTCAATTTAGACTTTAGATCTTGTTCATACGGATATGTGTGGTCCTATGCCTACTAGGTCCTTAGATGGTTCACTTTACTTGTCACTTTCATACATGATGCTACTAGAAAAGTCTGGGTATATCCTATCAAATCGAAAGATGAGGTATTCCCTACTTTCAGAAAATTGCTTGCTTTAGTTGAGACTGAAAAAGGAACTAAGATTAAGGCTTTACGTTCAGATAATGGGGGTGAGTATACCTCACATGAATTCAGCCTTTTCTATGAGTCTAGAGGGATTCGTAGAGATTTTACAGCTGCTTATACCCCAATACAGAATGATGTAGCTGAAAGGATGAATAGAACTATTCAAGATAGAGTAATTTCTATGTTGCATCATGCAAACCTCTCACAAGGCTTTTGGGCAGAAGCATTATTGACTGAAGTTCATGTGATTAACCTTTCGCCTAGTAGTGCCAAAGGTTTGAAAGTGGCACAAGAGTTATGGACAGGGAAGCCACCATATTATGATCATCTTCGAGTTTTTGGGTGTGAAGCATATGTTCATACACCCAAGAGTCTTAGACAAACATTGGACCATAATTCAAAGAAACGCATTTTTCTTGGATATGGTCGAGAAGGACAATTTGGATATCGCTTATGGGATCCTAAAACATGGTCAGTGATCAGAAGTAGTGATGTCATTTCCAATGAGTCTAAGATGCATAAACAACCCATTAAAGAGGTTGAAGTGAGAAGAGTGGTGTTTAAGGATACTAGTCCTCCAGTTAGCATGCATAAAAATGCTGCACATAGGGACGTTCAAGAGAATGCCCGATCAAATCAGTCTGCACATGTTCCTATTCAACAACCATTGAGACGCTCTACACATGTCTCACATCCACTTGATAGACATGTTCCGTGTTTAGATTTTGTTATGCTAACAGGTGCCCGTGATCCTTCTTTGCTAGAAAGAGGCTATGCAGGCAGAGGATCATGTCAAGTGGGAGGCATGAAGAGTGAGTTGGATTCTATTCACAAGAATGGTACTTGGGATTTAGTACCTTTGCCAAATGGCAGGAAAGCTTTACCATGTAAATAGGTATATAAGCTGAAATTCACATCAGATAGTGCTTCTCCAAAATATAAAGCACGACTTGTTGCAAAGGTTTTTAAGCAACGACGTGGTGTTGATTTCGAGGAAAATTTCTCTATAGTGGTCAAGATAACTACCTTGCGCATGTTGCAATGGAGGACTTAGAGCTATTCCAAATGGATGTGAAAATTGATTTCTTGCATGGAGATCTTACAGATGAGGTCTATATAGAACAACCAGAGGGTTATGTAGTTCTTGGCAAGGAAAGTCTAGTTTGTAAGCTCAAGAAGAGCTTGTATGGACTTAAACAATCCCCTAGACAATGGTACCAAAAGTTTGATGTTTTTATGAAGTCCCAAGGCTATTCTCAAATCAATGAGGATCATTGTCTCTACACAGAGAGATGCTCAGATGGCAGCTTGATATGCTTGATACTTTATGTCGATGATATGTTGATTGCTGGGAAGACATCTTATGACTTGTCAACTCTCAAAAAGAAGTTGAGTGAGACATTTGATATGAAAGATTTGGGGGATGCCAAACATATTCTTGGCATGGGGATAACTCGTGATAGGAGTAAAAGATGCATATACTTGTCTCAAAGTGAGTACATATCCAAAGTACTACACAAATTCAATATGCAGGGTGGAAAGGCATTGAGTACACCTTTACCCACATATGTGAAATTGAGCAAGGATGATTGCCCCAAATCAGATGAGGAAAACGAATTCATGACTAAAATTCCCTATCAGTCTGTTGTTGGTAGTCTCATGTATGCTGTGGTAGGTACGAGACCAGACATTGCATTTGCAGTGGGAGTTGTGAGCAGATACATGTCTAATCGTGACAAGAAACATTGGGAAGCGGTCAGTATGATTTTGAGATATCTGAGTGGCACTAAGGACAAGTGTCTATGGTTAGGTAGAGGGAAAGCATCCATTATTGGTTACACAAATTTTGACAATGTTGGTTGTGTAGACAATCATAAGTCTACATCAGGGTACATTTTTCATTTTGTTGGAGGTGTTATCTCTTGGAGATCTCTTCTTCAAGAATGTACAACTATTTCCAACACAGAAGAAGATATGGTGCAGCAAGTGAGGCATGTAAGGAAGCATTGTGGCTTTCTTTTCTTGCTTGTGATATGGGTTTACCTCAGCATGTACCTCGGTTGCTAAGTGACAGTCAGAGTGCCATTGCTTTAGCTAAGAATCCAGTCCATCATGCAAAGACCAAGCACATTGAGTTCGGTATCACTTCATTAGAGATTGCTTAGCCAATGAACACATTATTCTTGAGAAGGTTCACACTCGAGATAATGTTGCACTCACTTGTATACTGTGTAACATGCCCATCAGGTGGGAGGTATAGTTTGTATGCTTACAATCAGGTATTCTTCACCAGTCTTTATTTTTTTCTCCCATAGTTACTTTGGCCATGTTGGCCTTTAGCGGGAGATTGTTATCGTTAGTTTCCATGTGAAAGGCCAAATGGGCATCAAACACTTCTTTGTATATGCTCTTTAATAAAACATATAGTGGCTTGGTCAATCACAGATTGTAAGTTCGATCACAAATGTAAGACCTAAGAAGTCTGTCTTCATGCTCCTTATGTACTATATTTTCTGTGTATTCTACAGCTTCTATGCGGAGTACTGTGTGCGGCATCAGTTTCTACTCTAAGGATATCGTGGAGGAGCTCTTGAGAAGTAGAGTGCATCGTGGTGCATTGCCATCAACTTACTTCACCATTGTGGAGTACTTTTCTGCATAGTTCTCTTCACATAGGTAAGAATATCTCCATTATCATCCTATTTAGTTCTCTACCATCATGGCATTAGAGATCTCAGACACGTCTAGTGGAACAAGGTCTAGTGTCGATGTTCCAAGGAGGAGCTATAACTTGCAGGGTAAAGACCATTTTGAGATCCGAAAATTTGATGGCACAAACTTTGCTCTATGGAAGAATGAGATTAAAGATGTGTTGATTCAGAGGAGGCAATGGAAGCCAATAAATGGAATCTCAAAGAAGCCTATTGATATGGATGAAGATGATTGAGATGAGTTAGATGAAATGGCCAGGTCTACCATTCAATTGCACCTAGTAGATAATGTTTACTTTACAATATGGGACTGTGAAAGTGCAGAGGAGCTTTGGAAGAAGTTATGCAATACATATGAAAAATAAATGGCATCACACAGTGTACTTGATGAGAAAGTTATATGATGTTTGCATGAAGGATATAGACAGTGTTGTTGCTCATCTGAATGAGGTTGGTGCTATATTTTCCCAGTTATAGGCTGTTGTTCTAGGCTAGGATAAGCTCCACACTAAGAAGTTCCACCTCCTTAATTTCCAATCCGTGAAAGAGATAGGAGTGATATGAAGATCGTGAACACATGAAGTGAGTGAAGGTGAAGGTGAGAAGCATGTGAATGCACACACACATACACACACAGTAGAGAGAAGAGAGATGCAATGGAAGGTCATGAACAAGCTCTATTACTCAAGAACACTATTACAAGCTCAAAAATAGCTCTAAGCTCACACTAACTAACCTAAAAAATGAGCTCTCTAGCTCTTTTTATAGATTCTAGAATAGTTTTGATCGATTTCACATCTAGTGTCCGACATAGTTAAAAAATAGGTTCTTGGGGTCATTTGGGGGTCCAAACGAAGTTTAAAAATTACCAAAATTGTTATGCTCGTTCTACCTAGGCTCCTCAAGCTTGAGGAATCCTCGGCTTGCACAAAATAGAGCTGCTAACTACAAAGTTGATTGTTTTATGGTACATATGCTACAAGAGTGATAATAATCACTATTTGAAGTTTGAAGAGAATATCATAAATTATATGTTTTGAAAAAATGAAGTTTCAGGTCCCCACAACTCATTGCATTCCCATCTTTACATACTTCCTCTATGTCGATGCCTCTCACCACCGCCAAATGTGCCGCCAACACCCCCTCCCTCTCACGTTTGTCATCCCCGATAGATCCTTGTGATAGGGTCTGCATAATGTAGGTCTGCCAGAGATCTTGGGCTAGGGTGTGCTCTGCTATGTGGATACCTTTCACGAGATCAACTTGTACTTTATCCCAGTCAATTGCCTGAGGTTCCTCTGGTGGTGGGAGTTGATAGTGTGTAGAGTAGATTAGTTGTTCATCGACGAACAACTGCAATAGACATGTTGATCGGCTAATGAAGACTACATAGTGATATTCCCAAAATCCACTCGTAAACATTTCTTCAAACATCATTTTGTAGAAGGCAGGAAAATACTTGATCCAATAGTGCCAAGCATAACACACCCGTATTGATGGCATTGTGCTCATATTATATGCAAGGTCTCCATTGCCATGTTCAAAACTTTGACTGTTGATGTGAGGTGCCTTGACACTGCAAAAAGTTTTAAAAACTGTCTACATCATGTCAAAAATCTTTAGGGTCATCTTCCCGACTACATCGGTCATGCAATGAAGTCGGGGGAGCCAGTGGTGTATGGTTGCCATCATGTAGCCTACTATGGGAGGACCACACGATGGTGCTAAATAGGGATAATTTAGCCAATCCTGGCACTGCTTATTATTTTGAACTTTGATAGCAAATGTAGTCTAGGAGTGGCATCGTGGCATTGGATTGTAGCATAGATTGTACTTTAAATGCAATGGGGCCTTGGTCCATGTACGCATCATTTCTGGATATTCTTGCAGAAGCTCCATGTGCCAATTGGGTTGAGAGATTTTACCTTTTTTTGCCTTCGAGGGTAAGTCTTCTGGTTTGAAGTGAGTGGTGTGTGTGTGCTTTCCAATTTCCTTTTCAATCTTCAACTTGTATTCTGCCATGTAGAGAAAATAAGGTTTCTATTGAAGCTCGTTGATGAATATACCTTCGTGGTGCTAGTTGAGCAAAATAAGGTGATTGTAGGGTGCATTCTTCTATGAGGGCCATTGCATGGAGTTTCGCCTCTACGCGTGCAGAGTGGGTCTGCCCAAGCTCTTCAATTGATTCGAGCCATACAGGATTAGGAAGTTCAAATGTGTGCTGCCCTTCTATCGTGACACATCTGCCTAGGGCCGGTTGTGGTTCATATTCTTCTTCATAAGTCGCTTCTACTGGGATTGAAATTGTCTCTCCATCCGCTAGGATTTCCAGTGGGGAATCAGGTCTTGGGGGCTCTGACTAGGCAGCAATCTCGGCTTGGAGGTCAATGACATGCACCCATAATGTGATGAGTTCTTCCATGATTTCTGGCCAGGTGACCTCTTGAACACTTGTTTATTGTACATGTGCTTGTAGTTGTAAAGTAGTGTGTTCATTCTAAAAGTGCTGATATTCTTCATTGATCCGGTCATAAGCTTTGAGTAGACATGCATGATCATCCAAGAGTAACTTCATGGTTTCGGAGGGGAGTGCTTTAAACCTGCTTGGATTGAGTGGTTCATTGGGTCTATCCATGGCTGCTTTGAAGTTGTCACGATTCTACTCTTGTAATCTTTGGTTCTCTTCTTTTGTTGCGACGAGGTGTCTTTGTAAGAGCCCCATGTTTCAGGTCAATGTTGCATTACGTACAATCTGGGCTCATAGTTGTTCCTCTATTTCGATCACAGCTTCTTTAGACTTTTGCTCAAGTTTCAAATCCATTGAGTGATAGGCATCACAAAGTTATTGATGTCATGTGTTAAGAGAAGCATTCTCAATGGTCAATGAGTTTAATTGGGCCTGTAATTGTGTGGTGGCCTGTTGCAAGGCCTGATAATTGCTTTCGAGGGAGGCAAATTCATTCATAACTTGATTCATACATGTGAACATTTGACTAAATGCGGTGTCTACAACAGGTGATAATAACAATGATGTGGTGGTAGATGCAAGGGGAAGGGGAAATGGGGTAGGGGAAGTGAATGCTGTGGTGACAATAAAGAAATATGATTGCTGATGGTGTGTGGTCAAATTGTGGATGTGAGTAATGGTGCAGTGGGTGGTGAAATATCCATGTCATCGGATGTGTTGTCAAGTGAACTAATGGTGAAAAGTGGTGTGATTGTGGGTGCACGAGTGGGTGTGAACAATGGATTTACAAATGTCGAGGGATATATTACATGTTGGGACTCATGGATTAGTTCGTGTAGAGGGGAAGACAGACGGGATGTAGTCGAATTGGGAGGGGATACTGGTGAAAAGGCCATAGGTTGAGGAACTTGAAAAATTGGTTGTGGCAGAATGGGAAAAGAAGAAAGGGAAGGGGTGAGGAATGGATTAATTAGAATGCGGGGAATTAGGGTGGCTGTACTAGGTGTAAAGGTTTCTGGTATAGTTTGGGGTACAAAAGGTTATATGGCTTCTGTTGCAACACTTACAATGAACTAGGATACTGGAGGTGAGCTTGGGTGTACGGGGGAAGTTGGATGTATAGGCAAGGCAAGAGTCTCGCTGGGTATGGAGGTGATTTTGATGGCCGTTGAAGGTATGGATGTTGATGGTTGTGGCAGGGAGTCGATGATGATTGTTTTGCCTGTTGGTGGTGATTCAAGTGGAGGTTTAGGGACTAGACATGCCTCTACAAGATGTCGAGAAGACTAAGAATCTGTGGGGACTTGGATGTATTGTCCGAGCCATGACATTAAATGTATACATTGAGGGTCAAAATTGTGGCAATGGCATCCTCTTCAAAAAATGGAGTGCCTCAACTGTGGCTATTGACTTTGCTAATTCATTGAAACCATTGATGAAGGAATCTTCAAATCCTCCGCTAGCTAACTCTTATTGTAATATTTCTTGACTTTGCTCTTCTCATAACTATCAGCATGCCCACATGGCTTGCATGTTGTGGTACAGCTTCTGGATGGCTAGCGTGTATGCTATGGTTTCAAAGGTGTCCTCTTCATAGGTGCTAGTATCTCCTTGGGTTTCGGTCTGCTGCTCTTGTTGGTCATGCTGGTCATCATCCTGTGAATTTTGACTATTTTGGCTAGCTTCATCATCACCGTCTTCATCGTCTGTTACTATTTGGTCTTCCTCATCTGAGCTTGACACTAACTCATATTGTGGCTGATAATTGAATACGTATTGGAGGTACAGGTGCAAGAGGTTCCATGGGAGATTGCTGAGGGGATGGCTATGGTGAATGTGATTCAAGGATTTGTAAACATGGAATTGAGCCCCTCATATGCATTCTTGCCCTAGCCTTGCTTGATTTGTAGGCTTTGTTTGAGGTTCTTTAAACCACGTTAGTTCATCATTGGTCATAACATGCTCGATTGATATGTCAATGGCCATACACATTATGATTCTTGTGAGGGCACAACAACCATGGATGACATGCTTTCAGGCCCATCTTTGTTGTGCTAAGTATAGTAAGATCGATCATCTGAGGGCCTATATTGAAGTATTTCGATGGTGATGCACCACAGAGCGCTCTCCTTCTCGAGAGCTCCACGACGATATGCTGGGAGTAGAAAACTAAGCTCCTAAAGGCCCATGCAGTACTCCGCACAGAGGCTGCAGAATACGTAGAAAACACACTACACAGGGAGCACGAAGACAAAATTATTCGGTCTTACAAATGCGGTCGAACTTACAGTCTGTGACTGACCAAGCCACTATATGTTTTATTAAAGAACATATACAAAGAAGTGTTTGTGGCCATTTGGCCTTTCACATGGACACTAACGGTAACAATCTCCCACTAAAGGCCAATATGGCCAGAGCAATTATGGGAGAAAAATAAAGAATGATAAAGAATACGTGAGTGTAAGTATACAAACTATACCTCCCACCTGATGGGCATGTCACACAGTATACAAGTGACTCCGTAAGATCAAGAATCAAGTAACCCCCATCAAGTGACAACAGTGTCGAAAGAGATCTTGTGGTAGAGCTTTAGTCAAAGCATCTGCAACATTATCTCGAGTGTGAACCTTCTCAAGAATAATGCTCTCAGTGGCTAAGCAATCTCTAATGAAGTGATACCTCACCTCAATGTGCTTGGTCTTTGCACAATAGACCGGATTCTTAGCCAAAGCAATGGAACTCTGACTATCACTGAGCAAGTGAGGTACATGCTGAGGTAAACCCATATCACAAGCAAGACGAGAAAGCCACAATGCTTCCTTACATGCCTCACTCGCTGCAACATACTCTGCTTCTATGGTGGAAACAACTGTACATTTTGAAGATGATATCTCTAAGAGATAGCACCTCAAGCAAAATGAAAAATGTACCCTGATGTAGACTTACGATTGTCTACACAACCAGCATAGTCAGAATCTGTATAACCAATAATGGATGCTTTCCTTCTACCTAAACATAGACACTTGTCCTTAGTGCCACTCAAATATCTCAAAATCATCTTGACCACTTCCCAATGTTTCTTGCCAGGATTAGACATATATCTCCTCACAACTCCCACTGCAAATGCAATGTATGGTCTCGTAGCTACCATAACGTACATGAGACTACCAACAGCAGACTGATAGGGAATTTAGGTCATGAATTCCTTTTGCTCATCTGATTTGGGGCACTCATCCTTGCTCAATTTCACATATGTGGGTAAAGGTGTACTCAATGCCTTTCCACCCTGCATATTGAACCGATGAAGTACTTTGGATATGTACTCACTTTGGGACAAGTATATGCATCTTTTACTCCCATCACGAGTAATGTGCATGCCAAGAATATGTTTCGCATCCCCAAAATCCTTCATATCAAATGTCTGACTCAACTTCTTTTTGAGAATCGACAAATCATAAGAGGACTTCCCAGCAATCAACATATCATCGACATAAAGTATCAAGCATATCAAGCTGCCATCAGAGCATCTCTTTGTGTAGAGACAATGATCCTCATTGCTCCGAGAATAGCCTTGGGACTTCATAAAAGCATCAAACTTTTGGTACCATTGTCTAGGAGACTGTTTAAGTCCATACAAGCTCTTCTTGAGCTTACAAACTAGACTTTCCTTGCCAGGAACTACATAACCCTCTGGTTGTTCCATATAGATCTCCTCTGTAAGATCTCCATGCAAGAAAGTTGTTTTCACATCCATTTGGACTAGCTCTAAGTCCTCCATTGCAACGAATCCAAGCAACATGCACAAAGTAGTCATCTTGTCCACTGGAGAGAAGATTTCCTCAAAATCAACATCATGTTGTTGCTTAAAACCCTTTGCAACAAGTCGTGTTTTATATTTTGGAGAAGCACTATCTTATGTGAATTTTAGCTTATATACCCATTTACATGGTAAAGCTTTCCTGCCCTTTGGCAAAGGTACTAAGTCCCAAGTACCATTCTTGTGAATAGAATCCAACTCACTCTTCATGGCACGCTCCCACTTGACATGATCCTCTGTCTGCATAGCCTCTTTGTAGCAAGAAGGCTCACCGACATCTGTTAGCATAACAAAATCTAAACCTGGAACATATCTATCAGGTGGATATGAGACACGTGCAGAATGTCTCAATGGTTGCTGAACAGGAACATGTGCAGGCTGATCTGAATGGACATTCTCTTGAACATCCCTATGTGCAGCATTTTTATGCATGCTAACTAGAGGACTAGTATCCTCAAACACCACTCTTCTCACTTCAACCTCCTTAATGGGCTGTTTATGCATCTTAGACTCATTAAAAATGACATCACTACTTCTGATCCCTGACCGTGTTTCAGGATCCCATAAGCGATATCCAAATTGTCCTTCTCGACCATATCCAAGAAAAATGCATTTCTTTGACTTGTGGTCCAACTTTTGTCTAAGATTCTTGGGTATATGAACATATGCTTCACACCCAAAAACTCGAAGATGATCATAATATGGTGGTTTCCCTGTCCATAACTCTTGTGCCACTTTCATACCTTTGGCAGTACTAGGTGAAAGGTTAATCACATGAACTGCAGTCAATACTGCTTCTACCCAAAAACCTTGTGACAGGTTTGCATGATGCAACATAGAGACTTCTCTATCTTGAATAGTTCTATTCATCCTCTCAGCTACACCATTTTGTACTGGGGTATAAGGAGCTGTAAACTCTCTATGAATCCCTCTAGACTGACAGAAAAGGCTGAATTCATGTGAGGTATACTCACCCCCATTATCTAAACATAAAGCCTTAAGCTTAGTTCCTTTTTCAATCTCAACTGAAGCAAGCCATTTTCTGAAAGTAGGGAATACATCATCCTTTGATTTGATAGGATATACCCAGACTTTTCTAGTAGCATCATCTATGAAAGTGACAAAGTAAAGAGAACCACCTAAGGACCTAGTGGGCATAGGACCACACACATCTGTATGAACGATATCTAAAGGCTGAATTGAAGAGTCAATGTGCCACAGGTAAGTAACCAGAACGAGAAAGATTTTCCATTCCAGTACGGGATATATGGCCCAAACCGCCTTTGCCAAATACAAGCCATAGTCTGCTCAATAACAGCTAACAAGTGTTCTTTCTGTGATACAAATAAAGGATAAAGTGAGCCAACTTTGCTTCCTTTTGCAATAACCATATTGCCCTTTGATATATGAAAGGACTGAGCATAGAAGACCACCTTGTAACCAAGGTCATCAAGTTGAGCAACTGACATCAAACTGCGTGATAACTGAGGTACATGGCATACATTATGCATAGTAAATTTTGAACCATCAATGAACTGCACAACCACATCTCCAATCCCCACAACATCACACTGGTAAGAGTCACCAAGTCTCACGGTACGAAGAGACTTTGCTGCGTAATTAGAGAACCATTCTCTATGTGGTGAAATGATCTTGAGCGGGGAAAGCAAAATGCTGCATTCAAATGTGTAATGGCTTTGATAACTCTGATGTAATGGAAAAAATGTCTGCCCATTTCCAAACATCACCCCTTTTCATCGGCTAAGGAATGAGCCTCTCTCTTTCTGTCGGAGTCTGAGTGCCATGTATCTTTAGGGATGCTCGGATCAGATCGTTCGAGAGATGGAATTTCTTACAAGGGGGATCATTAACTAGCAAGGGTAGAATGAGGGTTCCTGGCAATTCCCTCCTCCTAGGGGGTTCAAGAGTTGTCACCAAATTGAAGCATTGATTGAAATCGGGTTTTGGCAGGGGTGCACTAAAGTACTCTGTGAAACCATCCTTGGCCCAAATAGGTCATAATTCCTTTGATAACTGAAGGTCTTCAAACTCGCATGAGAAAAATTGATATCTGCCCCATGTGTTTACCACTAAAATAAAGCATCGAATCATAGATGTAGTTCGCGTTTGCTAGAGGCCTGCAAGTCCTTGGAACCAATGGGAGTTGTTGTGTACTTTTTCAGTTCTTCCAAGGGGAGGACCCTGAATGGGCATCGGTCCCATGAAACCTTGAAATTTCAGTGGTTGCATTGTAGGGTAAGAATCAGCTAACAAATTACCAAAATTGACTGCTTGAGTACTAGTGCCAGCCTCAGAAGTGCCTTTAGTTTGCATGATGATAAGTGCAGAGATGATTTGCTACAAAAGGATAACACATTAGTTTGGAAATTAATTATGATCCCAATAAAGTGAGACCGCAATCCCTTTCCATAATCGATGCATAACCCATGTAGCCTTGTGTTGTGAGCTGGTTTATGTAATGATTTCTCAAAAACTAGTGGAGGTCACTAGATAGCCTGCATGCTTTAGATAGTGCATACATTGCTTTTGATGAGATTTTGTTACAAGTGATAGTGGGCTAGTGTGGACGAATTTGTACAAGGTTTAGTTGTGGGTGAGTTATTACAAGGGTAAGGGTTAGTCATGATAGGTGTTATGTCTACAGATTGTGTAGAGGTTTTTGGAAACATTTTGGCATCCATTTTCTAAGAGTTGGTGCGAGGGTTTGCTTCTTTGATATCTCAACACTCCCCCTTAAGCTCAACATCATGTCCTCCAATCCAATCATTTTCCAAAACTTCTTCAGCTTCTCTGCTCCAAGTGCTTTAATGAAAATATCAACAACCTACTCATTTGTTCTCACATAAACAAGATCAATATCACCTACTAATACCTTCTCTCTGATGAAGTGATAATGTACCTCGATATGCTTTTCTAGCATGAAAAATAGGGTTCCGTGCTAACTGTATACTACTAAGATTATCACAACAAATAGTGATAGGCTTTTGCACTTCCACACCTAAATATGCAAGTAGCATCTCCAACCATGATGCCTCACATGCTACCATTGTAGCACCTCTATACTCAACCGTTGTACTCGATAGACCAATAGTGGGTTGCTTCTTGCTGCTCCATGTAATAGCTGCACTCCCAAGTGAGAATAGAAAGCCACTAGTAGATCTTCTATCTGGAATGCTACCAGCCCAATATGCATCGGTGTATCCATGAACCTGCAAATCTACACGAGCTTCATAAAACAATGCATAATCCAAAGTAGCACTCACATAATGTAGAGTGCACTTCAGCGCATCCAAATGTGGCTTTCTGGGAACCTGTATAAACTGACTTTCAACTCCAGCAGTATAGCTTAAATCAGGCCTTGTGATTGTGAGATATATAAGACTTCCCACAAGTTTCCTGTACATAGTAGCATTTTCCAATGCTTCACCTGATGTAGTATCCAACTTCAAATTATGATCTAATGGCATAGAAATTGGCTTACAATCAGCCATACCATAGTTTTGCAGCATATTCAAGGCATATTGCCTTTGCGACATCCATATACCTGTTTCTGTATGTATAAACTCAATGCCCAAGAAGTAACGCAGCACACTAAGATCTTTTATGTCAAATTCTTGCATAAGGAGTTGCCTTACCTCTTTGATGCCTTCTTCATTATCACCACCTACAATCAAGTCATCAACATAGATAGCCACAATTGTGATGCCATCATCACCCTTCCTTGCATATAGTGAATGATCTGCATCACACATAGAAAACCCAATGGTGGTTAAGTAATCAGCAATCCTTGCATGCCATGCACGAGGAGCTTGCTTCAGCCCATACAAAGCCTTTTGCAACCTGCAAACATATTCTGGATGCTTTGAATCTTCATATCCTTGTGGCTGGTCCATGTATACTTCTTCCTTTAACTCACCATGTAAGAAAGCATTCTTCACATCCATCTGATGCAAAGTCCATCCTTTTGTTGTAGCTAATGCAACAAGTGTTCTGACAATAGACATTTTTGCTACAGGGTTGAATGTTTCCTCATAATCAATGCCATATGTATGTGCATATCCTTTTGCTACCAATCGTGCTTTGTACCTGCTTATGCTACCATCAACGTTGTGCTTTACCTTATAAACCCACTTGCAACCTATGGGTTTCTTTCCTTATGACAATGGAACCAGCTTCCATGTTTCATTTCCAAAAAGTGCAGCCATCTCCTCATCCATAGCTTTTGCATTTCCAATTGCATCTTCAAAACAAGAAGGTTCAACATCTTGTATTACCTTTGTCATGTAGGCACAATGATGAGCCATGTAACAATCATATGTTAATCGTTGCACAAAATTCTGCATCCTCCTAGATCTTCTTGGTCCTGGGTCGCTTCTCCTTGCATCATCTACATGTGCCTTTCTAACTCTTGGAGTCTTCACAACAGGCAATCGAAGTTCCTCATCAAGACTCTTTTCTAAACCACTTGAATCTCCATCAACGTCTTCAAAACCTGCACATGTTTAATGACCAACAAAAAGCTTTTCTTTACCTTTCTTGGATGTATTTGATGAATTTGCTGTACTAAAATTTCCATGCAATCTTCCACTCCATGGATTTGAGTTGGAACTACTGCTTGGTGATGCATTTGGTTTGCTCAAAACTTGAGATTCTACACTTGATTTTTTTGCATTTTCTTTATCATTTGGTTCAAGGTTCAGTCCTACTTTCACATTCTCACTAACATGCTTGTCATGCGGAAACGATGATCTTGACTGTTTACTAAATTGACATGCTTCACATACCTTTTGCGTCTCTGCAACCTTGAAATTTGGTAGTCCATGGACAATCTCCTTTGACTGTATCAATTTTAGCCTTTGCAAGTTTGCATGTCCAATCCGTTTGTGCCACATCTCTATATCAACAATAACTCCTTCACCTTTTGCAAACATGGCTCCATTCATTTCAAGAATTTTCACATTTAAGTTGAACATCCTACCCACTTTGTTTCCTTTGGCAATCAATCTTCCATCCCGTTTGTATTCTTCTACATATAACCCATCAACATTGAACCTGACTTATATTCCCTGGTCAACCATTTGTCCAACGGAAACCAAATTCTTTGTTATATTTGGAACATGCAACATATCACAAGGTGTTTCACCTTCCCATCCTCCATAGACAATGCTATATTTCCTATATGCTTGATATGGCATGATGTGTCATCATCTGTTTCAACATATCCAGGAACTGGCAATTTTTGCAAAGCACTAAACCATTCCGCATGACTGGTCATGTGGTTTGAAGCACCTGAAATCAGCAGACATCATATTCATCATGTGATGTTGAACCATGAACAACGTCTCAGAATCATCTGCACTTATGGATGCATAGTTGTTTTGCTGCCTTTTGTTATTTTGATTCTTCAACCTGCAATCACGTTCAAAGTGTTTAGGTTTACCACAATTCCAACATCTTTTACTGTCATTACCTGAATCATTTCTTTGAAAATTTTAGCGACCTCTTTGGCTCCCCCTACCTCGAAATTGTCCTCTTCCTCTTGCATGATTTTGTTGTTGACCTTCATCTTGGTTATTGTTTCCTGTTCCACTTCTGAAACCTCTACCTCTACCTCTTCCTCTGCCAGAGTAGAATACCTACTCAGAACTAGATTTTCCTTGGGAGTTTGAATCCTCACCAAGATTCTTTTCTTCAATAATCAGCATAGACACTAGATCAGCAAAATTCAGAATATTTTCCCTAGTTTCTATAGAAGTTCTAAACTGCTTATATGTTGTAAACCATGAAGGCACACTTCCACCTTATAATCATCATCTTTATTCACACCAATAGATGCAAGTGACTCACATATGCTTTTGATTTTCAGAGTGTAGTCACTTACTGACATGGTCTTCTTTTCCAATGTATGCAGCTCGTTCTTGAGTTGCAATTTTCATGCCTTTGTATTGGTCTCATAAAAAGTGATCAAACTATTCCAAGCCTCTTTCGGAGTCTTGGCATCCTATCCTATATGCTAACAGATAGCCAATACATTACCTTTCGTGCTCCTTGATTCCATTCCTCATATGCTCTTAACTGGACTATAGTCTGATTTCTTTCTGGTAGTTGCGGAGCATTTTTGTTCTCTCCTTCGATGTAATTCCAATATCCTTTTCCCATCAGGAAATTCATCATTTTAAATCTCCAAGCATTGAAGTTGTTCTTGTCCAGCTTATCACTCATAACCTGACTCATTCCACCTGCATTTGCCATTTCTGCGGCAATTCACAACACTGCAAAACACTACAAGCAACACTTCTGTTTGAACACTATTGCACTATGATGTGATAGTTCAATCTCAGAAAAACACAGTTTTTTTGTATCAACAGTACACAAAATCGCTTGAAATTCTGGATCTGGAATATATGAGTGTTTTCAAACATGATACAAGTTAGAATTTTTAAAACTGACTTGGTTTTCTTGTGGGCCCCACCTTGCAGGCTCGAAACAGAGGTCAAGATCGCTCCAAAACTCCAAAAATATTTTGAGGTGTTCTACCTTCACGCCAATTTTCATAGCAATCTGAGGTCGTTTGTGAATCGCGCTTTCTCCATGCCTTCTTGCATGCTCTTCACCATTGGCCTTCTCCACGAGCTCTCTACAGCCACACTGGCTCTGATACCATGTCACGAGGAAGGAGATAAGGAAGAGAGCTCACACACACACACACTCTCACAATCAAAGAGAAGCACACACTCAGATTCTTAAGGAAGAATGATCTTCTTCTTATTCTTCTTATATTACATAAAAAGGAATGTACAAGAATGACCTAAAAAACAAGAATACAACAAGTGCAATATATAAAGATCAGTACATAAGGAAAAACCTTATGTCTGCGAATGAGTGAGCTGGAAAGGAACAAATGTGCCATCACTCTCGGTAGATAAATCTAATAAACCTCAATGAAGTATCCCTCACATATACCGGCATGACCACTATACATGTCAAAGAAACCAAAAACTGATACGTGTCATCCTGGATCATCACATGTTGAGCTTGATATCTCAACAAAGAGGCCATCAAAAAACAAAGACACTTGCTTGGCCTATGAGGAAAGTTTTGGCATTGGGCATCTCTCGATAAACTGTCTAAACCTACGTCTTGCTAGTTTGACTATTTCCTAAGGGGTTTGTTTGAAGCTATGGATCAACGACAAAGTGTTATGCCTAATTCCACTTTTAGAGAATTCAGTGATGAATGACTCTAAAAAGTGATGAATGTCCCTAGATTGCCTTTGTTGTAGAGGTTGGAACCACGTTAATGCCAAGTTCTTTAACATAAGTCCAAAGGCATTGTATTGCATGAACATATCTTTCACTTGCTCTACTTTCAACACTTGCTTAAATTCGGCAACATGGTCATAGGGATCTCCTGTCTTGTCAAAGTAATTTTTCATCGACTTTACTAATTGGGTAGGTCTCAATATTATTGGGGGTCTAGCTAGAGGAAAGTCATCCCTACCACCTTGTTGTCTTAGTTCTCTTGGTCTCTCCACTCTATCAGTTTCCATAGTAGTTCTATCTCTCCCTATGGGGTGGGTAAAACTCACTTCTAGCTTTTCCTTGTTCTTCTCTCTTTGAGAACCATGGGCTGAGGATGTCCCAGCACCTTGATGGCTAGTGTTTACATTTGCTGGTGATGGGGGAAATACCAACTCGCCTCTCTAGGTGTGGGCATGTCTTGCATGATCGGATACTACAAACACTCATTCTGATGTGTTGGTCTAGGTATACTACTTTTCTAGGAATATCAGGGTCCTTGAATTTGTAAATTGTGATTGAACCTACTTCACTGGGTTGTTCCATTCTATACCTCCAAAAGGCTTTGTTGGCATCATACGGAAAGAAGCAAGTACGGGCATGCATGCAGATCTAGCACTAAGGCAACCCATTAATTTTTTTCAATCCCTACATTAGTAATAAAAGTGATTCTCATCACTGGCAACCATTGTAAATACCGTTTCATCTTTTTGTAGCTCCATTTTGTGCAAGCCGAGGAGTCCTCGAGCTTGGGGAGCCTTAGAAGTAATTGCCTACCAATTTTCATATTTTTTAGACCTCGTTTGAGCCCTCAAATAAGCCCTGGAACCTAATTTTTAACTAGGCCGGACACTAGGTCTGGACATGGCCAAAGCTAGGCAAAAACTATAAATAGAGCTAGAGAGCTCATTTTTGAGAGAGCTTCTTGTAGATTTGAGCTTGTATGAGAACTTTTTGGCAATAGAAGTGATTCCATTGTATCTCTCTCTTTGTTCTTGCCATGTGTGCGCGTGTGTGTGTATGTGTGTGCATGTTAGTGTGCTTCTCACTCACACATTTGTGCCTTCACTTGCTCGAGGTCTTCATACCATCCTCATGTCTTCCCAGATTGACATTAAAGGAGGTGCTACTCATCACTGGGCTACACCAAATTTTGGCGTCGTTGCTGGGGATCGAGCTTTGAGGAGGAGCGTGTGATGATAAGACATAGAGAGGATGTGTTGGAATGGTAAGTAGTAGGTAATTTTCTTGTTTTTTTCTCCATCTCCATCTCCATCTCCATCTCCATCTCCATCTCCATCTCCATCTCCATCTCCATCTCCATCTCCATCTCCATCTCCATCTCCACCTCCATCTCCTTATCCACTTCATATTCCCTCTTCCATTTTATTCTCCTCATTTGCTTTGTGCGCGTTTGAGAGAGAGCGAGTGTGTATTGTTGTTTTTGTCTATTTTTGCATGATTCTTGCAGGTTGCAGCATCCTCACCATCTCCAGCAAGCTCAGCAGGTATGGAAATTCTCTGGGCATGCCCCGAGGTGTCGAGCTCAAGCTATCGTGACACATTGAAAAACTGACCCTATCACGATTCTGAGTGCACCACGACACAGCGTAGCTTGAGAGCTCCTAGAATCACTAGCCTGATCAGGAAAATTCACCATATCCCGGTCTATCATGACACATCGAGGTATCGCGACACACCGACCTATCGCAACACACCGAGGTATCGTGACACACCCGTCTATCGCGACACACCGACCTATCGTGACACACCCAAGTATCGCGACACACCAAGGTATCGCGACACACCCGTCTATCGTGACACACCCAAGTATCGCGACACACCCGTCTATTGCGACACACTGACCTATCACGACACACCGACCTATCGTGACACACCTGCCTATCGCGACACACCCGTCTATCGTGACACATCGACCTATCACGACACGTCGACCTATCGCAATACACCCATCTATCGAGACACATCGACCCGAGCTATCGCGATACACTAGCCTCACAAATAATTTTTTGGAGTGTAATAATTGATTGACTTGGGATAATTTCTGGGCTTGATTTCTAACACATTGGGACTACCTTAGAGCCTTAGAAGTGGGCCAAATACCTAGAAAACAAGAGATGAATTCCCTGAACCCTGAAAGCCTATTTTGAACCCTAAATGCCTGAACAGTCATAACTTCCTCATATGAAATCCGTTCGGAGTCAGGATTATTAGATAGGGTATTTTGAAGTTGACCATACCCCGGGGTAGAAAAGCTGGGGAGTCTTTAGGATTGTCTTCCACAAAGCCAAAGAACAATTTGATCTCTGAATTGCATGATTGAAATTGGTCTGTTGTGTTCTTTAAATTGAAATCTTGAGCTAACATTGGGACTTTTACAGGTCCATTGAGAGCATCGAAGGGCAATCCAAGCAAGAGTAAGTGCAAGCTTGGGAACACGCTTCCTTGGCACACAAGGACAACCAAGGAAGGAGCCTTAAGGTTGGAAATTCACAACACCCTCTGTCAATTCCTAGCTTAGGCTAAGTACGACCTAAGTGTGGTGATTAATGAGGGCAACATCAGGCACGAATCAAGTCCAAGAGAACTAATCAACTAAGTACAAGCATTAGGCAGTTTGTAAGCGCGAAAACCCTAAGGGACAAAAGTAAACTGGATTCGATCAATTATCAAGTGCGAAATTCACTTAAGTACTCCTGACGACGTGATTTCAAACAAAAGCTTAACACACTAACCCACTAAAAAGAACAAAGTGATTGATACAAACTAGCCTACAACGAGATTGTACTTGGGACTAGAGGGTAGAAAACCTAGGCATATGAACCTTAGGTCAGGAAGACACATAGGCCGGGACAGACAAAGCCTCAGATCCTCTGAAGCTAGTGTCAATCACACTGCTAGGTCTTGGGCCCAGCAGCTGAGCAACTATTCAAGCCACCCTAACTCTGAGTCTAGCGAATCTGAGATGTCTCAGGGTATTGAGAGGCCCACAGGAAGTTCAGGTGTGGCCTACCTACAAAAGGTTGAAGGTCCTTACAAGACTCAACTTGAATATCTTAGGACCAACCGATTAGGTGCTTACAAAGAGGGAAAATGGTAGTGAAGTTTGAAAATGGCGCATACCTGGACAAAGAGGGAACTATGTATGTAGTCACCGATCACCCAGACAAGACAGACGAATTTGGCAATGTGATTGTTGAGACTGACAGGGGTGACATAGAGCAAGGGAACTTAGGGAGAGAGCCAAGAACTCCCCTGTGGCCAATCAGTCTTGACCAGAATCTTGACTCTAGAGTGGGTTCCCGAGGACAATAAAAGTATAGATTTGCTTCTAAACCGAGAAACCGATGAGGCTTTTTGGAGGTATAAGCCTGACCAGCCTCATGAAGTAGGAGTTCTCACAATTTATGAGTTTAAAGACCCTGAGAGCCCAGGCAAGGTGACCTAGTTAGACAATACGTCAGAGAGGATCTTCATGGTCTCAGAGCAAGGGCCTCGGTCCAATGTGTCTTATGGTCACCAAGGAGCTGGAACATCTCAAGCTCATGGAGCTCAAAGGGATAGAAGTAGAGATAGACCTGAAGTAAGTTTTGCCAACCCGTTGGGAAGAGAAAGAACAAGAACGAAAATGGATAGAGTGGAACCTGAGAGATTTAGAGCTCCAAGGAATCCAAGAAATGTAGATGAATTCCCTTTGCCAAGACCTAGAGAGCACACGAGGACTTTGAGACCTACACAGCTAGTTAAGTCCATGAAGAATTACTTCGATGGCACTAGAGATCCATACGACCATGTGGCCAAATTTAGACAAGTCTTGAGAGCTGAACAAGTTGAGGACCTATTCACGTAGTACAATGCTTTCGGTCTCACCCTTAGGAACACAACTCTTACATGGTTTCAACCTCTAGATGAGAGATAGTTCAGAAGCATAGACCAACTTCTTGAGGCTTTCATCACTGAATTCTCTAAGAGTGGCATACGACATAACACTTCCTCACTGATTCACAGCTTCAAGCAGACACCTCAAGAGACTGTTAGACTAGCAAGAAGAAGGTTTAGGCAATACTTAGAGAGATGACCTGCTCCAGAGTTGCCCACCCCAGCCAAACATGTGGTTTTATTCCTAGATGGACTGCTAAGTACCAAGTTGAGGTCATATGTGTACCTGAAGGACCCTAGGACCATAGAAGAATGCGTACGCATGTGTATAGACATAGAGGATAATCTAGGAGAGGAGCTAGAGCTTTCAAAGATCTACCAAGATTTAGATAGCTCTTCCAGCCTCTCTTCCAGACAATCTACATCTATTGAGTAACTAGCAGAGAAAGTAGCTCAGAAACTAGGTGTCTCGAGCAAACAGATACCCCAATTTACCCCAGTGAGACGATGCTATACATGTGGAGGTGACCATATGGCAAACGTATGTCCCATTATGGCTCAACCCCAAGTGAATCCCAGTAGCCAATACTGCACCATAGAACGGAGGTACACCAGTCACACTGCGCAAGATTGCCCATACAATAAGCAAGTAGTTAGGCAAACGTACCCACAACCATACCCTCAACAAGGAAGATACCAGAACTAGTACCCCCCTCAACAATATGGTAGACCACAACAACCCTATCAAACCCAACAAAGGCCTCAACCCGTGTTAGTGCAACTACCCCCTGCTCCAACCAATGTGATTCCAGTTAATTACACAGCTGCAGAAGAGAATCTGAACAGAGCCATAGTGCGAGTGACACCATTGCTTTCGGAAAGTGATCCCAGTGATCATAGTTTTGACTCTACTCACATTGAAAGCCCGCAGGCTTATTACATGCAATCACCTGAGCATGACGAGTCATACTATTATGAGGACCCGAGTGAACCTAGTGGGGATCCTGAGTATGCAAATGTCATGTACACAAACCCCAACTCTAGACCTCAGCCTAGGCAGGAACCCCATTTCCTAGAGGACCATGCTTCGGATGTCAGGGAGATCACCTCATACATGATTGTCCACTGCCTGCCCCTACACAACCCCAACCAGTGACAATTCAGGGTTTCTGTCAAGATTGCGAAAAAGAGGACCTCTTACGAGATTGCCCGAAGAACCCTAATAACCTGCCAAAAATCACTCCTATCAACATCATTGGACTAGTAGTAGACTCTAGAGGAAGTGTGACTTCCACTACCCCAGTGCAAGTAGTCACCCGAGCTCAAGCTTTGCAGCAAACTCAAGGAGTAGGGCAGGAAAAGAGTTCTGAGGTTAGTGAGACAGAGAGTATAACCAAGAAAAGGACGAGAGCATGGAGAGATAGCCGAGAGAGAATGAAAAGACAATGGTCACAGAAAATGAGCGAACTTGAAGAAAGCTTGAAAGAAACCAAAGCAAAGATAAGTGAACTCGCATCTCAAAACCACGCTCACACTACCCCACCACCACCCTTTCCATCTCCCTCCAACCCATCACCTTCCATTCCCCAACTTTTTAATCCACCACACGCAACCCACCCACCACCCAGAGTAGGATCAGTCTTAGCCAATCCCACTCTTGAGGATCTAGACATGATGCTTAAAGCATATCAGGCCAGAATCCAAGAAGGGCCAAACGTGACAAATCATGACAAATGTTACCCTAGAGACGATCTAGAGATAGAGAGAACAAAACTTTGTGCTAAGATGGTAGAATTGGCACAAGCTATGTTTGAAGCCAGTCGCTTGTTCAATGGCTCTAGCTCCACTAGAACACTATTGCATTTTGATGGTCTATTAGATAGATTGGAAAGGTTACTTACAAAGTCTGGGAAAGGAGCCACCTACCAGGCTAAGGAGAGGGCAAGTGATAGAATAAGCATTCCTCCCCAGGAAGCTTATGTGCCTAACTCCATTGAACCTGACACCTCTTCTTCTATGAATAGGTATTCACCAGAGTTCCTGAGAGAGATTCAAGAAGAGAAGTGGGCAAAGGAAAGTGAAGTCCCTCCTCCCATTGAACTTGTGGATGACGCACATGATCAATTCCCACAGGACATCCCTTCTATTTATGAAGAGCAGGAGAGTGCCCATTCTCATGAGAGATTCGATTTTGAGTCTAATTCCTTGCAAGAGTTACCACATTTCACAGGCCCATGGGAAACTAAGTCAACATGCATGAGAATGCCCACGGTCATGATAAGAAACGAAGATTTGATCATACCTAGGAATACGGAGGTAGTAAAGAACACCAAAGTGTAGTGCAACCTCACTATAGAAGAGTTACTCAAGGTTAAGCCTGAATTGTGGAAACATGTGGCCAAACAAGTGCCAGACATAGCAAAATCGCGTTCCCAGGTAGGATCTCATAGAACAGTGCTAGAAATACCATTGGATAAGATAGGAGACATGAGTGAAGGGGAAGAAGGAAATACCTATCTCCCAGTTACCCATCAGGGATACACAACCAAGGCAATTTTGGACTCAGGTGCAGGAGTTGCAATTGCTACCACTTCCCTATGGAAGCCTTGGGGCAAGCCAGCACTCAGGCCGACGAGGATGAAATTGCAGATGGCAAATGGTCATATTGAGAGGCCCTTAGGATTGCTAGAAGGAATAACTCTCACTACATGTGGTGTTGAGTTCAAGCATACTTTTGCTATATGCTACTTTAGCAAAAACCAAGCCTACGAGATGATTTTGGGAAGGCCATTTATGCAGCATTTGCAAGTGGTATAGGATTGGGGAACCAATTCCTTGTATTTGCAACACCTAGGTGTTAGAACCAAAGTCAATCTCAAGGATTACTCTCACATAGACATACCGCCTATTCAATGGAATCCCATCCATAAAGCCAATGATGACACAAAGTCAGTGCATCCATAGGATCAGGATCCTCATGGATGCATGAAGACACCCACTTGTGGATGTGTAAAGTTGCAGTAGAAGAGGAGAAGAGAGAAAAAGCCAGAGAGGTAGGTGCGAAGGAAACTCATAGATCGGTTCAAGACCCAGCCTATGCACCTGTCGTATTCCCTGACGAAGAATTTGAGCTTCATGGCTGGGCAGAAATTTTAGCAACAATGGATGTAGCCATCAATGAAGAACAATGGACACCCCACTATGACGAGGATGGCTATGACATTTCAGTCTTCTCCATAGAGCCAATCATGGGAGACTCAATTTTAGAAGAATGCGAACCTAGCCCTGATGCAATTGAGGATGCAAGTGACTCCGATCTAGAGTCAATCATTATGGACCCACCTTTTGCATCAGATGAAGAATACTTCTATGAGGTAGAAGTTCACCCTCAGAGACATGAAGAGATCATTAATGATGTTTAACCACACACGTGACCACCAAGAGTGAAGGAAAGAAAAGAAAGAAGAAAGAAGTCACTCAGGAGGAAGAGGAATCCTTGTTTGAGGTCCCTGAAAATTTCAAGGAGTACGAAATAGAAGATAGAAGAGTCATGGTAAGTATGCCTAAACGTGAGGCACAATCAGGAGAGGCCTATGATAGCAAGGAAACTACCAAGAAAATAGTTGTAGCTATAGAAGAGGGAGAAGAAAGATGCACCTACATTGGGCATGCCTTGACAGAAGAAGAAGGGCAAGAGTTGATAGCTTTGCTAAGAGTGTACAGAGATGTATTCGCTTGGAGCTACAAGGACATGAAAGGTGTAGACCCTGACATATGCTCACATACGATCCCTATGACCTCAGATGCTAGACTCTCTAAGCAGAAGCCCTACACATACAGTGACAACTACGCTGCCAAGATTAAAGAAGAGATAGATCGCTTGGTTGAAGCTGGATTTATCTATGAAATTGAGCACACTGAATGGGTATCCCCCATTGTAGTGGTGCCCAAAAAGAATGGCAAATTACGTGTATGCATTAACTTGAAGAAGGTTAACGTAGCCACTATCAGAGATAGTTATCCGCTTCCTATCACTGAGCATCTATTAGAAAGGGTAGCAGGCAAGGAAGTGTACAACTTCCTGGATGGGTTCTCTGGTTACAATCAAGTAGCCATTTGTTGAAGCTCAAAGTCAAGGACAAAGCATGGAAGCACATCAAAAGGTGGACACACAAGGAAAGGGAGCAAGTAGGGAGCTCCAAGAAGTGTATGTCAAATTTTCAAAAGAATTCCCTACAAAAATAATGATTTCCATCACTAAAACCATTGTAAATACCATTTTCTATTTTTGTAGCTCCATTTTGTGCAAGCCGAGGAGTCCTCGAGCTTGAGGAGCATTAGAAGTATCATCCTACCAATTTTCATAATTTTTAGACTCCGTTTGAGCCCTCAAATAAGCCCTGGAACCTAATTTTTAACTAGGCCGGACACTAGGTCTGGACAGGGCCAAAACTAGTCAAAAAACTATAAAAAGAGCTAGAGAGCTCATTTTTGGGGGTTAGCTTGTCACAGAATAGAGCTTTTGTAAGAGAACTCTTTTGCAATCGAAGCTTTCCATTGTTCCTCTCTTTGATCTTACTTTGTGCGCGTGTGTGTGTATGTGTGTGCATGTTTGTGTGCTTTCACTCACGCACTTGTGCCTTCACTTGCTCGTGGTGTTCATACCGGTCCTCACGTCTCCGCGGATTGACAAGTAAAGGAGGTGGTGCGTACGCTTGAGCTACACCAAATTTTGGCGCCGTTGCCGGGGAGAGAGCTTCGAGGACGAGCGTTGTGATGGTAAGATCGTAGATTTGCGACGTTGTAAGGTAAAAAAAACTATCATTTCAGTTCATTTTCTATTTTTTTCCTCTTCATCCTCATCATCATCATCATTTTCACCTTCTTCCATCTTCTTCTTCATAGAAATTTCTTGTTTTTAGTGCATTTTCACCATTTTCATACCATTTTTCATGCATTATTGTGTGGGAAGGAGTTAGGAGGTGCAAGGGAGAGCAAACATTGTGTTTTTTTTCATGATTTTCTGCTCATACGGAGCTCGCCATAGCCGACGCTCAGAAATTTGAATTTCCCGCCAAAAAACGCGATTCTGTGATGAAAATCGCGATTCTGTGAAAATTCAAAATTTTTTGAAAAATCACGATTTTCTGTTTTCCCGCCTAAAAGTTGGCTAAAAGAATCACGATTCTGTGGTCATTCTCAGAATCGCGATTCTATGATTGTGCTCAAAATCGGGATTCTCACAAATCACGATTTTCAGCAAAAAAAAACACGATTTTGAGAAAACACGATTCTCTGCTCAAAATCGCGATTCTCACAAATCACGATTTTCAGCAAAAACACGATTAAAAAAAAATCATGATTTTCAGCCAAAAAACACGATTCTAAGAAAATACGATTCTCTAAAACACGATTTTATGAAAACACGATTCTCTGTTGACAATCGCGATTTTCATGTCAAAAACACGATTTTGTGAAAAAAGGAGATTCTGTGTAAACACGATTTTTTGCTCAAAATCGCGATTTTCAAAAAACACGATTCTCTGCTCAAAATCGCGATTCTCACAAATCACGATTTTCAGCAAAAACACGATTTTCAAAAAATCACGATTTTCAGCCAAAAACACGATTTTTGTGAAAAACACGATTTTGTGAATCACGATTCTCTGAGACAAAATCGCGATTTTCAAAAACACGATTTTTAGCTCAAAATTGCGATTTTCAAAACACGATTTTCAGCTCAAAATCATGATTTTCAAAAACACGATTTTGTGCTCAACATCGCGATTTTCAAAAACACGATTTCGTGCTCAACATCACGATTCTTTGACTGCACAGCATCGCGATTCTCTGAAAGTTCACAAAATCGCGATTCTCTTGAAGTTCACAAAATCGAGATTTTTTCCAAAAGGTCCTGTTTGCCTATTTTGACCCCCAGGAGACTGATTTGACATAACTTTTTCATCCAAAGTCCATTTTTTGAGCTCTATAGCTCGTTGGAAAGCTCTTACTGTTTTTTTCAAGAATAACGCGTTGATTTTGAGATAGGATATTTTGAAGTTGACCCTCCAATGGGACTAAGAAACCAAGGGGGCCCCAAGGGATTTTGAGCAATACAAAGGGGAATTTTGGGACTAGAAGACAAAGCTTATGAACCTGAGGTCTGGTAGACACCTAGGCAAGGATAGACAAAGCATTAGATCTTCTGAGGCTAGTGTCAACCATACCGCTAAGTCTTGGGCACAACAACTAAGTGGTCATCCTTACAGACTAAGTTCAGACACAAGTGATTCAGAAATGTCTTTTAGCATGGGGAAACCTGTAGGTGGCTCAGGGACTGCCCATCTACAAACACCAGAAGGTCCCTATAAGACACAGTTGGAATATATTCAGACCAACCAATTAGGTGCTCGCATCTATGAGGATGGTCTGAGGCGATCAGTGGTCCAACTCAAAAATCCAGATCAATCCTTTGGACTTGAACACCCGGTGGTCAAGTTCGAAGAGGGTTCATACATTGATAAGGAAGGAACCATGTATGTGGTCACCAACCTACCAGATAGGACTGATGAGTTTGGAAATGTCATTCCTGAGAATGAAATAGGAGACCTAGAACAAGGAAATGTAGGACAAGGACCCCAGACTCCTAGAGGTAAGTCAGTTTTGACCCGAGTGATCACTCCGGACTGGATCCCTCAAGACAACAAAAGAATAGAACTATTTTTGAATAGAGAAACAGAGGAAGCCTTTTGGAGATTCAAGCCAGATCAACCTAGCCAATTGGACATAGTTATCATCTACGAATTCAAAGATCCTGAGATACCAGGCAAAGTTTTCTACCTGGATAACACATCAGAGAAGATATTCTTGGTAACAAAACATGATAGACATGCATATCAGAGAAGATATTCTTGGTAACAGAACATGAATTGATTTTCCCTCCACCAAGATCTAATGTTTCCCATGGCCTCCAAGGAGTAGGATCATCCCAAGCTCATGAAGCCCAGAGAGAAAGAACTAGAGAGAGACCTGAGGTAAGTTCTGCACACACGGTGGGCAGAAATAGAGCAGGATTTGAACCCAAGAACCCTTAGACCCACTCAAGTGATCAAGGCAATGAAGAATTATTTTGACGGGTTAGGAGATCCTTATGATCATGTGGCCGAGTTCAAACAAGTGTTAAGAGCGGAACAGGTTGAGGATTTGTTCACCCAGTACAAGGCATTTGGTCTGACTCTTAAGGGCACTGCCTTAGCTTGGTTTCAACCACTGAGTAGTCGCAATTATCGCGACATAGGTCAACTGCTAAACGAATTCATTGTAGAATTTTCCAAGAGTGGTATCAAGCATAACACATCATCCTTGATCCATAGTTTCAAGCAGACACCCCAAGAAACAGTGTGACTAGCAGGTAGAAGGTTCAGACAGTACCTAGAAAGATGCCCTACTCCAGAGCTACCCACACCAGCCAAACAAGTGGCTTTGTTCTTAGATGGCTTACTAAGCACAAAGTTAAGATCATATGTATACTTGAAAGAGCCTAGATCCATAGAAGAGTGCGTGCGGACATGCATTGACATAGAAGATAACTTGGGTGAGGAGTTAGGATTATCCAAACTCTATAAGGATTCAGATAGTTCTACTAGTCATACTTCAAAAATCTCCACGGAAATAGAGGAGATAGCTGAGCAAGTTGCCAAGAAGCTGGGAGTCCAAAATAAACAAACACAGAGAGTCACTCCAGTGAATCGGTGTTATACTTGCGGAGGCGACCACATGGCTAATGTATGCCCATTGCACAACCAAAACATGAGAGAAAGGAATGCTCCATATTGCACTATTGAGAGAATATATACGAACCACACGGCTCAAGATTGTCCCTATAATAGGCAGGCTGTTAGACAGAATTATCAACAACCTTACCAACCAGGTAGGTATCAAAACCAATACCAACAGCCATATAATAGACCACAACAGCAATATCAGGCACAATATAGGCCACTACCAGTCTTGGGAAACCAACCACCAGCTCCTGCCAATGTGATTCCAGTCAAATATGCTGTGGGAGAGGAAAATCCAAATAGAGCATTGGTGCCACTAACCCCATTGATACCAGATAATGACTCTCATGCTCATAGTTCAGACTACTCCCATGAAGGTAGTCCACATGCTTATTACACAGAGTCACCTGAACATAGTGAGATTTACTCGTATCAATATGAGGCACCACCTATGGAGCAAAATTGGGAGCCAGAATACTCCAATGTCATGTACACAAATCCTAACCCTAGGCCCCAGTTGAGACAAATGAGACCACAAGCCCCTAGAGGATCTTGTTTCAGATGTCATGGTGACCATTTCATTCGTGACTGTCCCCACCCACCATCTCCGAGTCAAGGACAGGCTATCACAATACAGGCTTTTTGTCCTGATTGTGGCAAAGACCATCTCCCCAGAGATTGTCCAAGAAACCCCTCCAGTGCACCCAAGATTACACCCATTAATGTGGTAGGCTTAGTGGCAGATTCAAGTTCAAGTAGTAGCAATGTGGCTCCTATACAAGCTGTCACTAGAGCACAAGCCTTAAAACAGGATAAACCAGCAGAACAATCAGAGTTGAGTGAATCAGGAGAGCCTAGTAAGAGGAAAACAAGAACATGGAAGGATACCAGAGAGAAGGCCAATCGCAAGTGGAATAAAAAGTTATCGGAACTAGAAGAAAGCTTAAAAGAAGCGAAAACAAAAATAGAAGACATTGCATCTCAAAGCCCCTCGCATGCCGAAACTCCATCCACTCCACCTCATCCCACCCCACCACCCATTGTAAATAGACCACAACCAGGGTTTGTTCTTGCAGATCCAACCCCAGAAGGCTTGGACATGATGTTCAAGGCCTACGAGGCTCGACTTCAAGAAGGGCCTACAGCTGCAAACCTAGACAAGAGTTACCCTAGAGCAGATTTAGAGATTGAACGGATGAAAATGTGCATGAAAATGGTAGAACAAGCTCAAGCTATACTCGAGACTAGTCAAAAGTTCAATCAGACAAACTCTGTCAAACCGGATTTGCATTTCCAAGGCTTACTAGAAAGATTAGAGCAATTGGTAAACAAACCACAAGTTTCTTTACCTCCACAGGCTCAACCAGTTATTGAAAGAGGAAGCTCACCACCAATGGGAGCTTATGTTCCTAATTCCACAGATGCTGGAATACCTCCTTCAATTCAACAGTACTCTCAAGAGTTCTTGCGGGAAATACAAGAAGAGAAATGGGCCAAGGAGAAGGGTAACTCCCCTCCTATTCCTGAGATTGATGATCTTCATGATCAATTTCCCGAAGACATTCCATCTATATACGGAGATGAAGCAGAACAACAAGAAGATGAAAGATTAGATTTTGAATCTAATACCCTAGAAGAATTGCCTCAATTTCCAAGCCCATGGGAATCTGAATCTCTCCAGATTAGAGCTCCCACAATACTAGTAAGAAATGAAGACTCAGTGGTCCCAAGGAACACGGATGTCATGAAGAATACTAAGGTTCAATGTCATCTCACTGTAGAAGAGCTGCTCAAAGCAAAACCTGAGCTTTGGAATCATGTGAAGGATCAAGTTCCAGAACTTGATTCCAAAATGCCAAAAGCAGGCTCTAAACAAAAAGTACCAGAGATACCTCTAGACAAAATAGGGGACATGTGTGAGGGTGAAGAAGGTAATACTTATCTTCCAATCACCTACCAAGGTTACACAACCAAAGCAATCATAGATTCAGGTGCGGGTGTTGCTATTGCGACCACCTCCTTGTGGAAGCAATGGGGCAAACCCACATTAAGACCAACTAGAATGAAGCTTCAAATGGCCGACGATCATTTTGAAAGACCTCTAGGATTGCTCGAAGGGATAACTCTAACCACTTGTGGTGTGGAGTTTGAACATACATTTGCTATATGTGACTTTGAGAAAAATAATGTCTATGAGATGATCCTAGGAAGACCCTTCCTACAACAATTGCAAATAGTACAGGATTGGGGAACTAACTCCTTGTACTTACAGCACTTAGGGGTCACCACCAAGGTCAATTTGAAGGATTACACCTTCAGAGATGTACCACCCCTACAGTGGAATTCTATCCATAAAGCGAAAGAAGATTCCATCTCTGTGCATTCTGAAAGTTCACCTGATCCATCATGGCTGCATGAAGATACTCATTTGTGGATGTGCAAGGTCGCAAAGGAAGAGGAAAAACTTTTAAAGGCAAGAGAAGAAGGAACTTCGCCAGGAGATAGACCAATTAAAGACCCAGCCTATACACCGATGATCTTTCCAGATGAGGAATTTGAGCCTCATGGCTGGCCAGAAATCTTAGCCACCATGGACATTGCTGTCTATGAAGAACAATGGACACCTCATTGTGATGAGGAGGGTTATGATATCTCAGTGTTCATGTGTCAGCCCTTGCTAGAAGAATGTGACCCTAGTGATGTCATAGAAGAAGAAGAGAATGACGATGATATAGAGTCCATTGTGATTGATAGTTGCTTTAACTCAGAGCAGCACTATCTAGAAGATATAGGAGTGTTCACCCAGAAAGAAGAAGAACCTCTCACAAGTATTAAAACGGTAAATTCGAAGGATGGAAGTGAGAGCAGTCAAAAGAAAAAGAAAAGAAAAGCAGTGAAACAAGAAGAGGAGGAATCATTGTTTGAAGTACCAGAGAACTTCAAGAAATATGAAGTTGACGACCGCAAAATTTTGGTACGAATGCCTAAGAGAGAGGCCATCATAGGAGAATCATATGATAATAAAGAAAAGACCAAGAAGATTGTAGTGACCATCGAAGAGAGATGCACATATATAGGAGATGACCTAAGTGCAAGAGAAGAAATGGAGCTTGTAGCTCTATTAAGGGAATATAGGGATGTGTTTGCGTGGCACTATAGAGACTTGAAAGGGGTAGATCCAAGAATTTGCTCTCATGCTATCCCCATGACTGCTGATGCCACCAAACAGAAGCCCTACACATATAATGATACCTATGTAGCCAAAATAAAAGAAGAAATTGATAGGTTGATTGAAGCTGGATTCATCTATGAGATTGAGCATACTGAATGGGTGTCCCCCATTGTAGTGGTGCCCAAGAAGAACGGAAAGTTGCGAGTGTGTATTAACCTTAAAAAGTTAATGCTGCTACGATCAGAGATAGTTATCCACTTCCAATCACAGAACACCTATTGGAGCGTGTTACAGGCAAGGAAGTTTATAGCTTCCTTGATGGATTTTCAAGTTACAATCAAGTGGCCATTGCCCCAGAAGATCAACACAAAACAGCTTTTGCCACAGAATCGGGAATCTTTGCATTTCGTGTGATGCCATTTGGGCTCACCAATGCACCTGCAACATTCCAAAGGCTCATGTGTCATGTCTTCAAAGAGTTCTTGCGAAAGAGCTTAGAAGTGTATGTGGATGATTTATGTGCTCATTCCCAAGAAAGAAGGTTTCACATCCTGAGCTCAGACAAATCTTCAACAAGTGTAGAGAATATCGAGTGTGTCTGAACCCAGAAAAGTGTGTTCATGGTGCGTCAAGTAAAATCTTAGGTCATATTGTTTCTAAGAATGGAATCTCAACAGATGAAGATAAGGTACGAGCCATAGCGGAGCTACACAGGCCAAGGAATGTTAAAGAGGTACAAGCCTTTATGGGCCATTGTGGATATTACCGTAGGTTTATCCACATGTACGCGATCATAGCTAGACCCCTTTATGCCTTGTTGTCTAATTTTGAGTGGAACGACGAATGCGAGAATTCTTTCAACAAACTGAAGAAACGTTTGTGCACGGCACCAATACTGACCACTCCTGATTGGAATAAACCATTCCATGTCCATGCGGATGCATCCAATCATGCCATAGGATGTGTGCTTGCACAACCCACAAGTGAAGGAAACTTAGATTTGCCCATAGCATATGCTAGTAGACAACTCACTGCAGCTGAACGGAACTATACCACAACTGAGCGAGAGGGCTTAGGCATGGTATATGCTGTGAAGAAGTTTAGACACTATTTATTGGACAACAAGTTCAAGTTTTTCACTGATCATCAAGCTTTGTTATATTTGGTCAATAAACCTTGCAATACTAGACGCTTAGTAAGATGGTTCCTCTTACTAATGGAATATGACTTTGAAGTTGTTGTCAGGAAAGGTAGAACCCACCTTCGGGCAGATCACCTTTCTCGCATTACTTCAGGAGAGTCACCACAAGGAGTGTCTGATGAACTACCTGATGCTTATCTGTTCAATTTGGAAGTTGTTCCCAAATGGGCAAATAAGTTGGTACCAGTCCTAACCTTTGGCCCTGCAAATAAGAATGTGAAAACATCACAAGAAGAAATTGTAAGATCACAAAAATATCACATATTGGCAGGAAGCATGTACAAACAAGATACTGAGGGTGTATTAGCTTGTTGTGTCGAGGATGATGAACATAGTAGTTGGTTGCAGCAAGCTCATGAAGGATTGCTAGGAAATCACTATTCTAAACAACGAACATTGCAGAATCTGAAGCGTCTAGGAGTGTATTGGCCTAGCATGGACAAAGAAATACATGAGTGGATTAAGAATTGTCCAATGTGCAGAGAGAGACCCCTAGTGGAGCATGCGACCCTTTATCAAGTGTCATTAATTCCAGATTGGAGTGCTCCATTGGTAGAGTTTATGAGGTCGGGAAGATTACCCAAAGATGCTAGTCTAGCAAGAAGACGAAGCATGGAGCAAGAAGCTCAAGGCTATGCCTTAGTAGGCGATAACTTATACCGAAGAGGCAAAGATGGTTACTTAAGACTGTGCGTTCATGAATCAGACTATTTAAAGGTCTTAGAGATTGCACACAATGGTGTTGCAGGTGGACATTTTGGTCCTGACCGAGTGATTAAGACCATTCTATTCTCAGGACTTTGGTGGCCCACTCTTCATATGGATGCACATACCTATGTGAAGAAATGTGACACATGCCAACGTGCACAATATCCAGTTAGAAAAGACGAGATGCCTTTGAGGCCAATGATGGGAGGGCGTGCATTTTCCAAGTGGGGCATAGACTTCATAGGTCCTATTAATCCCCCCTGCTAGAAACTCCCATGCAGAGTATATTTTTGTAGCCACAGGTTACCTTACAAAGTGGGTAGAGGTGAAAGCCACAACAAAGAATGATGCTCAGACGACGGCTAAGTTCTTATTCGAGGATGTGTTCACGAGATATGGGCTACCAATAGAGTTAGTGAGCGATAGAGGCACACACTTCTTGAATGAGGTCATTGAAAATCTTCTCCAAGAATTCTTGGTGATACATAAAAAGTCTGCCCCTTATCACCCACAAGCTAACGGACAAGCCGAGAGTACCAATAAGATCCTTTGTAACGTATTGACAAAATTGGTAAATAATAAACGCTCTGATTGGGACAAACAACTTCATCATGTTGTTTGGGCTTACCGAGTTGCCTACAAAACGGTACTCAATGCCACCCCATTTCAGATGGTCTTTGGACAGAATGCGGTGTTACCACTGGATTTCTTAATCCCTGCTTTAAAAGTAGCACAAGAGCATGAGTGGAATGGACATGAATTGTCATCTAGGATCTTCGATCTAGAACGCTTAGGTGAGACAAGGCTACGAGCGGCTGCAGGCATCTACGCTGCAAAGAAAAGGCAAAAGGCATACTTCGATGCACACATTAAGGATAAGGCACTGAAAGAGGGAGATCTAGTGTTGGTTTACACACTAAAACAACATGCCCGTAAGTTGGAAAAACGAGGATATGGACCCATGATCATTAACAGAATTTCCACTAGTGGCGCAGTTCAGTTGGCTAATTTAGAAGGTGATATCTTGCCAAACTATATTAGTGGTTGTAGAGTCAAGCTATATCAAGAACCTCTTACTGAGGATATGCTTAAGAGACTCAACACTGCTAAGAAGCGAAAAGAAGAGGAGTTAAGGGTGAGGGAAGAAGCACAAGCAGAGGCTAGAGAGTGCATAAGGCGAAATAAGTTAAGGCAAAATAAGTTAAGGCGACTAGGCCTAGATGTCAACTCAAAAGCTCCAAAATATCACATGGATATGTGCCAAAAATCAGGCATAGCGACTTCTCAAGTCATTGACCGACGACCCTTTGTGACCATAGAGATAGGACAAGGGAAGGATACAAGGACTGTGAAAGCATTAATTGACTCAGGTGCAGCAAATAGTACAGTTAGACTTTCCTACTGCCAAGACTTGCAGTTGAACATCAATCCCATAGAAGCTTATCTCATAGGTTTGGGAGGTGTGGAAAACCCTTGTTTGGGCGAGGTGGAACTTCCCATCTACCTTCAAGATGTTCGAATGAAAGTCAAAGCCCTAGTGTGTCAAGATGAGAACCTTACAGAACCACTTGTTTTGGGTCAAGATTGGATTTATGACCATGCAGTAAACTTGAACCTAAGAAGTCAAATTCTTCAAGTATGGGTACATGAACAATGCATTACAATAGAATTAGAGAACTGCATGCTCCCAGATCAGGGCACCACACACTCTCTTAGTTCTTCTAAGACTAATCATATGGAAGAAGATGTATGTGTCAAAAGCTCTATGATGCAGAAGGAGTCAATCATGGAAGAACAGGCTCAACGACAAGCGGACTCCTCCTTTGGGGCAAGGACTAATGCCACCACAACAACTCAACCAACAAAGCAAGCACAACCGAACAGAACAACTGCTATATCAAATAGACAACGAGATTTCCAAAGGAAGGTAGTGCCGAGCATGAAGCAGATATGGGTACACAAAGGAGAGAAACCACCAGCCTTGGCCCCACAAATCCCATCTAGGCAAGCCAACCAGGTCAGAAGACGAAGGAAGCAGCTCGGACAAGCTCAATCACAAGGTATCCAACAAGTTTGGGTGCCTAAGAAATTAGTTGAAGCTCAACAAGGGCGATTACAGATGTGGGTACCTAAGAAGCTCTTACATCTACAACCTGTGCTCTCCCACATGCGAAAGGTCTCAACAAAGAAGCCAAAAGGAGAAGAGGGTAAGAACCACGTACAAAGACCGAAAGGAGATCAAATCAGCTCTTCACCAATAGTAGGAAGACGTGCAAAAAGGATATGGGTTTGGAAGCCAAAAGTATAAGTAGCCTCCATCAAACCAATGCGCCAACCACATTGGATACCACAATTCAGAAAGCATCCAACGAGGAAGACGCCTGAAGTAATCTTTACAGTGCCAAATGCTGTTCTAAAATGGGTCCCTATCAAGAGGAAGGATCAGTGGTCATCTCGAGATCCAATGGATACCTCCAACAAAGATGACATCAACATTTGCAGGTGACATCAGGCTTCGACGAGCGACAACCATGTGCTCCTTGCACAACCCTGTCTTTTGCACCATTCAGGTCATGCATTTCCAAAGTATGCATTAATATAGGGCCACATTACACGGCCGTGCATAGACACACTTGAGAATCCCAGGCACAAGAGCACATTGACATATGTCAAAGATTTTTATTGATTGATACTAAACTCTGTCTTCTTGTTTTGTGACATTGTTCCTCTCTTTGATCTATAAATAAATTTAAAAAAAAAAAAACAACTTGTCTCTAGGCTTGGCTCTTGGAACCTGAATGAGTCATGCTTAGTTAAAGGTGAAATTGTTGATTACTAGGCATTTATCAATTTGGATAAAACTGTGTCTCGGCTACCAGATGATATTATTGCTGCCTTATCTGGTAGATGGCAAGCACTTGGCATGAACATGGCATCTACAACTATGCATGGTAGGGATGAAAAGCTTGAAGGTCCGCAACTTGAGTGATGCTTAACTACTTCATGTACGCGAGCATCCAAGGAGATATCTGCAAAGGGTAGTTCTGGAGGAGAAGACTTCTGCGTATGGTGAGCTAAAGAGAATATGTGAAACTCAGCTTGGTGTAGTTACCCAATGTTGTTTGCCAAAGAATATAAAGAAATTCAATTCTCAGTATTTGGCAAATGTTGCTTTGAAAAGAGGAGAGAGGATCAACCACTCAAAAGATCTCTTCAGTGGACCATCAACATGGATATTCATCAACAATGTTCCATCCCAAAGGCCGAGTGTACAACACGAAGAGATGAACATCGATCAACGTTCTCCATGGTAAGTATCTTTACTCTGGCAACACCATAACCATGATAGATTAGGAAACCTCTTCGTCAGCATACCCTTGGGCACTTAGCTCAAGACCCGCAATTTTTGCACCATACTTCTTCCAATGCATTTTCCGAGTAAGCATTCATAGGGCTACATTACAAGGCCGTGCACAAGGCACATATTTTCCTCAACCCATGCACGAACACACTTACCCATCACTCAATATGGGTTAGGAGTACTTGGCATGACTACTATGAACATCAACTGTGGAAGATCTAGAAAACATCAACGAAGACTCACAACGACACAGTCATGCTGGAATCCCAGGAAGAAGCATATACCAAGAGACTACAACTTGCAAAGACTCGCAGTGATAGATGAAGAATCAGACACATCTGGAAGTCAGACGACTTTTGTTCAGACAGACGGGACGCTCCCTCTCAAGGCACTACTTGGAACAACCACTACAACAAGGGTCTGTCAGGGATGACAGACTCAAGAGGGGGGGGAGTGTTGAAGCTCAAAGTCAAGGACAAAGCATGGAAGCACATCAAAATGTGGACACACAAGGAAAGGGAGCAAGTAGGGAGCTCCAAGAAGTGTATGTCAAATTTTCAGAAGAATTCCCTACAAAAATAGTGATTTCCATCACTAAAACCATTGTAAATACCATTTTCTATTTTTGTAGCTCCATTTTGTGCAAGCTGAGGAGTCCTCGAGCTTGAGGAGCATTAGAAGTATCATCCTACCAATTTTCATAATTTTTAGACTCCGTTTGAGCCCTCAAATAAGCCCTGGAACCTAATTTTTAACTAGGCCGGACACTAGGTCTGGACAGGGCCAAAACTAGTCAAAAAACTATAAAAAGAGCTAGAGAGCTCATTTTTGGGGGTTAGCTTGTCAGAGAATAGAGCTTTTGTAAGAGAACTCTTTTGCAATCGAAGCTTTCCATTGTTCCTCTCTTTGATCTTACTTTGTGCGCGCGTGTGTGTATGTGTGTGCATGTTTGTGTGCTTTCACTCACGCACTTGTGCCTTCACTTGCTTGTGGTCTTCATACCGGTCCTCACGTCTCCGCGGATTGACAAGTAAAGGAGGTGGTGCTTACGCTTGAGCTACACCATTGCACTAGAAGATCAACATAAGACGGCATTTTTCCACAGAGTGGGGCATATTTGCTTTTTGGGTAATGCCATTTGGACTTACCAATGCTCCTGCAACCTTCCAAAGATTGATGTGCCATGTATTCAAAGAATTCTTGAGGAAAAATTTGAAAGTCTATGTTGATGATCTTTGCGCTCATTCCAACATTAGATGGACCCATATACCTAAACTCAGACAAATCTTTGACAAACGTAGAGAATATCAAGTGTGCATGAACCCAGAAAAGTGTGTTTTCATGGTCAGGCAAGGCAAAATTCTAGGACACATAGTGTCAAAGAATGGCATATCCACGGATGAGGAGAAATTGAGAGCCATTGCAGAACTACCTATGCCAAGGAATGTCAAGGAGGTACAGGCCTTCATGGGGCATTATGGTTACTACCGCCGATTCATTCACATGTATGCCATCATTGCAAAGCCTTTGTATGCTCTTTTAACTAACTTTGAGTGGACTGATGAATGTGAGAACTCTTTCAAGGAGCTCAAACAAAGATTATGTTCAGCACCAATCTTGACCACACCAGATTGGAACAAGCCATTCCATGTCCATGTGGATGCATCCAATTATGCTATTGGATGTGTGCTAGCACAACCTATAGGTGAAGGTAATATGGATCTTCCAATCGCCTATGCCAGTAGACAATTGAATGCAGCTGAACGAAATTATACCACCACTGAACGAGAAGGATTAGGCATGGCGTATGCGGTTAAAAAGTTTAGACACTATTTGCTTGCAAATAAGTTTAAATTTTTTACGGATCACCAAGCTCTACTATACCTGGTAAACAAGCCATGCAATACAGGTAGATTAGTAAGATGGTTCCTCTTACTAATGGAATACGACTTTGAGGTAGTGATGAGAAAGGGCAAGACTCATTTGAGAGTAGATCATCTCTCAAGGCTCACATCAGGAGAGGCCCCACAAGGAGTGTCAGATGACCTACCTGATGCTTACTTGTTTAATTTGGAAGTTGTACCACAGTGGGCCAAGCCCTTAGTGCCAGTACTGACATATGGGCCTAAGCATCTAGTAGTAAACACTCAAGATAGGGAGGTAGTAAAAGCCCAAAAGTATCATATCATGGCAGGAAGTATGTACAAACATACGAACCAAGGAGTATTAGCCTGTTGTGTGGAAGAGGACGAGTACGCGAAGTGGTTGCAATTAGCACATGTGGGTGCATTAGAGCAACACTACTCGAGACAAAGAACCTTACAGACATTGAGGAGACTTGGAGTACACTGGCCAACTATGGAAGTTGATGTCCATAGAATGTGCAAAGAATGCCCAATCTGCCGCACTAAACCACCAGTGGAACATGCTACTCTTTATCGAGTGTCTCTAATACCAGATTGGAGTGAACCATTAGTAGCCTTTCTGAGGACGAAAACATTCCCTCAAGATCTGACTTTGGCTAGACAAAGAAGTTTGGAACAAGAAGCCTTAGATTACGCACTCATTGGTGATAATTTATACAAACGTGGTAAAGATGGTTACCTAAGACTGTGTGTCCATGAGAGCGAATACCTCAAGATATTAGAGACTGCTCACCAAGGTGTAGCAGGAGGCCACTTTGGACCAGATTGGGTGATCAAAGCAATTTTATTTGCAGGTCTTTGGTGGCCAACTCTTCACATGGATGCACATACCTATGTGAAGAGGTGTGAGGTTTGTCAGCGAACCCAGTACCCTATACGAAAAGATGAGATGCCATTGAAACCTATGATGGGTGGACGTGCATTCTCCAAATGGGGAATAGACTTTGTTGGTCCTATTAATCCCCCAGCGAAGGGTTCACATGCTGAATACATCATTGTGGCCACAGACTATCTAACCAAGTGGGTAGAAGTTAGATCCACAATGAAGAACGATGCTCAAACAATAGCAAAGTTCTTATTTGAGAATGTGTTCACAAGATATGGTTTGCCAATAGAGTTAGTGAGTGATAGAGGCACGCACTTCTTGAATGAAGTCATAGAAAACCTTCTACAAGACTTCCTGGTAATACATAAGAAGTTGGCTCCCTATCATCCACAAGCTAATGGATAGGCCGAGGGCACAAATAAGATTCTATGCAATGTATTAACAAAATTAGTTAATAATAAACACTCTGATTGGGAGAAACATCATGCTGTTTGGGCATACTGAGTTGCCTATAAAATGGTACTCCAAGCCACACCCTTTCATATGGTATTCGGCCAAAATGTAGTGCTACCATTGGATTTTTTGATACCTACCTTGAAAGTAGCACAAGAACATGATTGGACAGGCCATGAGTTGTCCTCTAGAATCTTCGATCTTGAACGATTAGGTGAAACATGATTGAGAGCCGTAGCAGGAATTTATGCAGCCAAGAAGAGGCAAAAAGCATATTTCAATGCACACGTGAAGGATAAAGGCTTGAAAGCAGGAGACCTAGTCCTAGTCTACACCTTGAAGCAACATGCATGGAAATTAGAGAAGAGAGGCTATGGACCAATGATTATAAATAGGATCTCCACAAGTGGAGCAGTACAACTAGCCACCCTAGAAGGTGACATCCTACCGAGTTACATAAGCGGATGCAGAGTTAAGTTATATCAAGAACCCCTAATGAAAGAAATGCTAAATCGACTCAATACTGCAAAGAAACGTAAGGAAGAGGAAAAGCGAATTCGAGAAGAAGCACAGGCAGAAGATTTAGAACGCATCAGACGAATGAAACTAAGACGACAAGGGAGAGATCAACCTATGCCTGGCAACCAAGAAGCTCTCAGTTATCACATTGCCATGTGCGAGGCTTTAGGTAAACGGTCCCATAAGATAGTTGATCGACGACCTTTTGTGAACCTAGAAGTAGGACAAGGAGAGAGTGCAAGGACCGTGAGAGCTTTAATTGATTCAGGAGCAACCACTAGTGCAGTTCGGCTTTCTTACTGCCAACAATTGCAATTGAAGGTCAACAATTGCCAACAATTGCAATTGAGGCATATCTCATAGGGTTGGGAGGAGTCAAGATGATTTTGAGATATTAGAGTGGCACTAAGGACAAGTTTCTTTGCTTAGGTAGAGGGAAATCATCCATTATTGTTACACAGATTTTGACTATGCTAATTGTGTAGAGAATCATAAGTCTACATTTGGTACATTTTTCATTTTGTTGGAGGTGCTATCTCTTGGAGATCTTGTCTTCAAGGATGTACAACTATTTCCACCACAAAAGCAGAGTATGTTGTAGCAAGTGAGGCATGTAAGGAAGCATTGTGGCTTTCTCGTCTTGCTTGTGATATGAGTTTACCTCAACATGTACCTCGTTTGCTCAGTGATAGTCAGAGTGCCATTGCTGGATAATAATCAAGTCTATCATTCAAAGACCAAGCACATTGAGGTGAGGTATCACTTCATTAGAGATCGCTTAGCCAGTGAGCGCATTATTCTTGAGAAGGTTCACACTTGAGATAATGCTGCAGATGCTTTGACTAAAGCTCTACCACATGATAGTTGTCGACACTATTGTCACTTGATGGGGTTTACTTGATTCATGATCTTACACAATCACTTGTATACTGTATAACATGCCCATCAGGTGGAAGGTATAGTTTGTATACTTACGCTCGAGTATTCTTTATCATTCTTTGTTTTTCTCCCATAGTTACTTTGGCCATATTGGCCTTTAGTGGGAGATTGTTACTATTAGTGTCCATGTGAAAGGCCAAATTGGCCACCGAACATTTCTTGGTATATTTTCTTTAATAAAACATAGAGTGGCCTCGTCAACCATAGACTATAAGTTTGTCTGCATTTGTAACACCTAAGAAGTCCGTGTTTGTGCTCCCTGTGTATTGTGTTTTTGCGTTTTTTGTAGCCTCTATGCAAAGTATTGTATGCGGCACTTGGAGCTCAGCTTTCTACTCCGAAGATATTATCATGGAGATCTCGAGAAGGAGAGCACACTGTGGTGCATTGCCGTTAAAATACTTCAAATGCAATGTCTGGTCTCATAGCTACCATAGCATACATGAGACTACCAACAATAGAATGATAAGGAATGATGTTCATCAATTCCTTTTCCTCATCTAATTTGGGGCAACCATCCTTGATCAATTTCACATATGTGGTTAAAGGTGTACTCAATGCCTTTCCACCCTGCATATTGGACCTGTGAAGTACGTTGGATACGTATTCACTTTGAGACAAGTATATGGATCTTTTACTTGTATCACGAGTAATACGCATGCCAAGAATATGTTTGGAATCCTCCAAATCCTTCATATCGAATTTCTAACTCAACTTATTTTTGAGAACTGACAAGTCATAAGAGGACTTCCCAGCAATCAACATATCATCGACATAAAGTATCAAGCATATCAAGCTACCATCTAAGCATCTCTTGTGGCTAGAGACAATGATCGTCATTGTTTCTAGAATAGCCTTGAGACTTCATAAAAGCATCAAACTTTTGGTACCATTGTCTAGGGGTCTTTTTATGTCCATATAAGCTCTTCTTGAGCTTACAAACTAGACTGTCTTTGCCACGAATCATATGACCCTCTAGTTGTTCCCTATCGATCACATAAGTAAGATGTCCATGCAAGAAAGCATTGATATATTTAGGTAGTGAAGTGTGTGAACACATTAGGACTATGGAGAACTTTTTTCCCTCTTTAGGAGGTTTTCCCCCCACTTATATATATGCCTACAACCCTAATGGGTCACTTGTCTTTGTACATTCTCTTGGTAATACATTCAGTATTGCGTGTTGTGCTCCAAGCTTCTTCTTCTTCCTTGTGATGTTTGTGTGCTTCCACAGACCTCAAACTCCAACAATTGGTATCAAAGTAGGTTGTCACTTCATCTAGGGTGTCATCAACACCTCTCTGTTCACAGTCTCAGGATCACAAAAAAATTGGTGAGCATACTCAAGGCAATCAGGATTTCAATACAACTTTGCTCTGTGGTGTCAAAATCGCGATCTGAGTTCGTCTCAACCTCCGAATGCACTATCGTAGTGCCTACACAGACACTTTTGTCTTTTTTTGCCAAAGAGATATAAAGGTTTCGGTTTGTTAGTATAAGCGCATCAAAGTCTGCTACATGTTTAGTAGAACTCAATAGGGTAGTTCTGTTCAAATTTTTGAGATACAATCATTTTTCTACATAAGGGTATTTTAGTCAGTGCCCATGGCTGAAAGGAATGATGTATTCCATAGTTTGGCTATTGAGGATAAGTTGGATGGTACCAACTAACCATTATGGGCTTATATGGTGTGTCATGTATTGGTTGCAAAAGGACTGTGGAGTATTGTGCAGGGTGTTGAAAAACGTCTTATTACACCTGCAAATATAGTTACTGAAAGTGATGCAAATGGCATTGAAAATAGTGATATTCGTCAGGTTCCTCTTCGTGTTGTGGTTCATGCTACACATACTATAGAGAAACTTTTTTGGGATGGCAGAGATGCTCAGGCACATGCATTGATATCCTCATCTGTCAAATGTGCCATTATTCCTCACATTCACTCCTACAAAACAGCAAAGGATGCTTAGGATACACTTATCACTTTATGCGAGGCAAGAAATGAGGCTCATGTTGCTTACCTCCAAAAATAGTTGGAGAGTGAGCACATGAATGAAGGAGATTCCATGGAGAGTTTTTTGACAAAGATCAAAAGTCTGAAGAAGTTAATTTTTGCTGATGAAGTCTTGCCTAATAGTTCACTTGTGCAGACTATTCTGAATGGTCTTTGAGATTCATATCAGAGTTTTACTTCTACTCTTTGATTGATGATGGAAGGCAATCCAAATACCTTAATAGTTGAGGAGTTATTCTCTATTCTATTGTAGGAATATTAGTCTAGGTAGAATAGGTCCATTATGCATGTTACAGATCAAGCTTTCCTGGCTAGTCAAAAGGGCAAAGGTAGATGGAGCTCATCTACTAGTAAGCAGAAATCTGCTAATTTTGCACAATAAAAAAAGGATGATAGAGATGATAAGAAAACAGAAAAGTAGAAATTGTTTTGCAAATACGATAAAGGAAATGATCATGTCATAAAGAGCTATCCAAAACTGACTGCATAAGAGGCAAAGAAGAAAGAGGCTTGAATGGTTGTTGCAGAGGCCTCTACACCCAAAACAGAGCCTACTAATCTAGTGCAAAATGAAGAATGGGCATTTACTACTCTTTGTAGTTATGAAGCATCTTCTCATGAACAATGTATATCTACAGTGGACTCAGATGTTTGGTATTGTGATTGTGGGGCAACCAATCATATTACCTCGCAACACAATTTCTTCACTTCACTTGAGTCTGCCCCTACAGGGAATACTGTCACATGCGTCGATGACTCCTCTTATCCTATCATGGGAGTTGGTAAGATCATTCTGACTACTGCTGATGGTAGTTCTTTTACATTTTCAAATGCTTTATTTATGCTAAGGATCAAGAAAAAACTATTATGAGTTTGCACATTAGCCAATATCCACTTGGTTGTGAAATTTGTTGATGATAGATGTATAGTTCATGATATATCAAATGGTGATGTCATTATTTCTTCTAGTATTTTATGTTGTGGATTGTATAAGCTCATAGATTACACAAAATCTGTGAACGATTCAGCATGTGTAGTTCAAGATTCTTAGGCTATGTTAGATGCAAAGCTTTGGCATGCACACTTTGGTCATTTGAATTTTGCTAGTTTGCTATGCCTACCGAAACCTGAAGTGGTGTCCTCCCTGAACAAACTTGAGGCATTTGGTAAACATGTATGTGAAGGCTGTATTTTGAAAAGAATGCACCATTCCTTGTTCCCAAAATATGGTTTAGTACAAGCTACTTAGAAATTGCAGCTTGTTCACAATGATGTTTGTGGTCCTATGCAAACACCTTCTTTTGGGAACTATCTTTGCTTCACTTTCATTGATGATTTTTCCAGACATGCATGGGTATATCAACTAAAAGCAAAGTCCGAAGTGTTTATGTGATTCAAATAGTTTTTGGTTTTGGCTAAAAATCTATCAACATGTAAAATGGGCACCCTACATTTTGATTGAGGGGGGGAATATATGTCTTTTGATTTTAATGCATTTCTAGTTGAACACGGGATAAAACATCAGTGTATAGTGCCATATACACATCAACAAAATGGAGTTTCTGAAAGAAAGAACATGTCACTCATGGAGATGTGTGGTCAAGAGTCAGGCTTTACCACACAATTTTTGGCTTGAGGCTATTATGTGTGCAACATATGTACTTAACAGGTGTCCCACTAAAGCATTGCCATCTACCACTCCATATGAGGCTTGGCATGGTCGCAAGCCATCTTTTGCTCACTGGCATGTCTTTGGTTTTTTGGAATATGCATTAGTGCTTGAACAATAACACAAGGAATCGGATGATAAAACAGTGAAATGTATTTTTGTTTGGTACATATTTGAAAGCAAAGGCTATCATCTATATCATCCAGAGAGTAAATGCATTTTGGTTAACCGTGATGCTGTTTTTGTGGAAGATGCTATTCAGCCATTACTTTCATGTACTAAGGAGATAATAGTTAGCTCCAAAGATGTATATAATACCTTGCTTCCTCATTTTACATGTAGACAATCTAGTGTTGGTCCAAATGAGGCAACTTTTTAACCTTTATAGGTTTCACATGATGATGCAGATCATTCCATTTCTGATGTAGATTTACATGATGCACTTATTGATGGGAGTACTCATATAGAGGGGGCAAAAACTATTCCTAAATGGTTGGTGCAAACTTTGTGAGAGAGCAAATTAGATGCACCTCTATCATATCATGCTCGTTCAAGCTCTCATAATGCTTCTTTTACATCACAATGCTATGTTATGGATGCATCTAGTCTTTGTGATGAGAATGAGGCTGTTTGGTTTGATGAAGCACAAAATTCTAAAAATTGGATGGTTGCTATGCAATCAAATATGATGCTATTATGAAAAATGGTACCTAGCCTTTATGTGACTTGCCTTCTGGCAAGAAGGGCATTGACACTAAGTGGGTGTACAATGTGAAGCATAAGCCTTATGGAACAATTGACAAGTATAAGGTTAGGCTTGTTGCAAAGGGATATGCTCATGAAAGAGGCATTGCTTTTGATGAGACCTTTGCTCCTACATGCTTAATGACTATTGTTCATTGCATCTGTGCATCTGAAGCTCATCATGGTTGGAACATACATTAGTTGGAAATTAAAACTACATTTATGAATGGTGACTTGCATGAAGAAGTGTATGTTTTTCAGCCTCATAGTTTTGTGCAAAAAGGGCATGAAAACAAAGTGTGCAGGTTGAAAAAGGCATTATATGGTTTGAAGCAAGCACCACGTGTTTGGTATGCAAGATACATTCCTACCTGATTTCACATGGTTTTGAGAACACTCCAATTGAGAGCACCTTATATGTTAAGCATGCAAATGATGTGCTTCTTATCATTATTGTCTATGTTGATGACGTGATGCTCATTGGTTCTCATGAGAAGCATATTGCTGATTTTAAGGATGATTTGCATGCCTCATTTGAGATGTTAGATTTCGGGTATTTGCATCATTATTTGGGCATTCAATTTATGCAAGTTGATGGCAGAATAGCTTTGTGTCAAAAAAAATATATTGACACATTATTGTAGCATTTTGGCCTTGAAGACTTCAAATCTATTTCCACTCCTATGGAGAGAGGTTTATGATTGAGTCTCAATGATGCTGGAGATGCATTTGAGGCTGTTCTCTATCAGTAGGCTGCTAGATGCTTCATTTACTTATGCATATATTCAGTTTGGTACCTCATAGGTGAGCAGATTTATGCATTGCCCATGTGTCAAGCATTGGGAGGTGGTTAAGTGTATTTTTTGCTACTTTAGGGGTACTCGGCTACTTGGATTGTTTTATCCCAAGGGGGGATCAATACTGCCAGATTTACATGCTTTTTTTGACTATGTCTAGGTTGGTTGCTATGTAGCTCGTGTGTCCACCAATGGTTTTTGCTTCATGCTTCGTAGCTCATGCATATCTTGGTTGAGCAAGAAGTAGCCTGCTGTGGCCACTTCTAGTTGTGAGGCTGAGTATAGGGTAGCTTTCACAAGGGCTATTGAGTGTATGTGGCTCAAATGCCTTATGGCTAATTTGGGTGTTGGTGAGTCTTCTACCAGCACCATCTTCATTGACAGTCAGTGTGCATTCACAGTTGTGAGGAACCCTGTGTTCCATGCTCGCACTAAGCACATTGAGGTGCACTATCATTATGTCAGGTAGAGGTTCTATGTTGGAGAGATCAGTTTGGCATATGTGCCCATACAAGAGAATATTATAGACCTTTTCACAAAGGCTCAGCTTAGGGAGAAGCTTGAAGCTTTCACAAAAGATTTGGGCTTACTTCCTTTTGTGAAACTATTCCACATAGCTTGGCACTTCCTTATAGATGAGTTCCAGATCCTTGTTCACTGCATCACTCCCAAGGGGGATTTGTTGATATATTTAGGTAGTGATGTATGTGAACACACTAAGACTGTGGGGGCACTTTTTTCCCTCTTTAGGAGGTTTTTATCCCCCCTTATATATACACCTATAACCCTAATAGGTCACTTATCTTTGTACATTCTCTTGATAATACATTTAGTATTATGTGTTGTGCTCCAAGCTTCTTCTTCTTCCTTTTTTGTATTTGTGTGCTTTCATAGACCTCAAACTCCAACAGAAAGCAATTTTCATATCCATTTGGACTAACTCTAAAGTCCTCCATTGCAACGAATCAAAGAAACATGCTCAAGGTAGTCATCTTGACTATTGGAGAGAAGATTTCCATGAAACCAATGCCATGTTTCTTAAAACCCTTTGCAACAAGTTGTGCTTTATACTTTGGAGAATCACTATCTGATGTGAATTTCAACTTATATACCCATTTACATGGTGAAGCTTTACACTTTGGCAAAGGTACTAAATTTCAAGTACCATTCTTGTGAATAGAATCCAATTCACTCCTCATGGTATGCTCCCACTTGACATGATCTTTTGTCTGCATAGCCTCTTTGTAGCAAGAAGGCTCACCATCATCTATTAACATAACAAAATCCAAACCTAGAACATATCTATCAGGTGGATGCAAGACACGTGTAGAGGATCTCAATGATTGTTGTATAGGAACATTTGTAGACTGATCTGATTGGACATTTTCTTGACAATCCCTACGTGCATAACTTTTATGCATGCAAACTGGAGTACTGGTATCCTCAAACATCACTCTTCTCACTTCAACCTCCTTAATGGGGTGTCTATGCATCTTAGACCCATTGAAAATGACATCACTACTTCTGATCACTGGCCATGTTTCAAGATCCCATAAGCAATATCCAAATTGTCCTTTTCGATCATATCCAAGAAAAATGCATTTCTTTGACTTATGGTTCAACTTTTTTGTAAGATTCCTAGGTATATGAACAAATGCTTCACATCCAAAAATTGGAAGATGATATTAATATGGTTTCTTCCCTGTCCATAAATCTTGTGCCACTTTCAAACCTTTGGCCATACTAGGTGAAAGGTTAATCACATGAACTGAAGTCAATACTACTTCTACCCAAAAGCCTTGTGAAAAGTTCGCATGATGCATCATAGAAACTACTCTATCCGAAATAGTTCTATTCATTCTTTCAACTGCACCATTTTGTAGTGGGATATAAAGAGTTGTAAAATCTCTACAAATTCCTCTAGACTAACACAAAATGTTGAACTCATGTGAGGTGTACTCACCCCCATTATCTGAACGTAAAGCCTTAAGCTTAGTTCCTTTTCTACTCTCAATTGAAGCAAAGCCATTTTTTGAAAATAAGGAAAACCTCATCCTTCAATTGGATAGGATATACCTAGACTTTTCTAGTAGCATTATCTATGAAAGTGATAAATTAAAAGAGAACCACCTAATGAGTTTGTGGGCATAGGACCATACACATCTGTGTGAATAATATCTAAAGGCTAAATTGAAGAGTCAATGTGTGTTTTATGCACATTTCTAGTTTGCTTTCCATATTGACAATGCTCACTGGCCCAAATGGCCATGCCAAATACAAGCCATAGGCTATTCAATAACAACTAATAAGTGTTCTTTCTATGATATAAATAAAGGATAAAGTGAGCTCGTTTTAGTTCCTTTTGCAATAACCATATTGCCCTTTGATATGGGAAAGGACTTAGCATAGAAAACCACCTTGTAACCAAGGTCATCAAGTTGACCAATTGACATCAGATTACATGATAACTAAGGTACATGGTGTACATTATGCATAGTAAATTTTGAGACATCAATGAACTACATAACCACATCTCCAATCCCAAAAACCTCACATGGGTAAGAGTCACCAAGTCTCACAGTACTAAGGGACTTTGCTACATAAGTAGAGGACCATTCTCTATGTGGTGTCACATGGAAAGAATCACCAAAATCTTAGCCATGTGTGGGAAAGAGAATCGACCATAAGAGCCTTAGTAGGCACAATACTACCAAGTGTCAACACATCAACAACATCAGAAATAGCATTGATTACTTCAATCTTCACAATTGAAGTAGATGGTGTAGGTAGCTATTTAACATTCCCATCAACATTCTACCCTTTACCTTTAGCATTCTTGAATGCATAGTAGTCTTTCTTCTTGTGTCCTTTCTTAAGAAAATAATGGCATTCGATATCCCTCTTCCTTGATTTACTTCTACTCTTATTCTGTTGCCCATTCTTTTCCTTGTTCTTTCTCTTTCCAAGTTGTTGATTCTTTCCTTGATAAGAACCACAAACATTATATGCATATCCACACTAAGTGCCAACCATATATTTTCTACATATCTCTTCGCTCAAGAGTGCTCCACATATGTCATCATAGTCCAGTTTACCACCGGGTGCACTATTGCTAATAGCTGTGCAAAACATATCCCATGATGATGGTAAGGTGCATAATAACAAGACTGCTTTCATTTCATTATCCATCTCCCTTTTCTATGCTTGTAATTGGGAGAATATAGCATCAAGCTCATTTAGATGAGCAGGAACAACTAGCATAGATCTCCTATGGCAAGGCTCGATAAGTCTTCCACTTGCATCACCAAAGAGAACCCGACATCTGGGTGTCTCCGAGTTAAGAAAACCTTGCCACGACTAAAAGGCTTTATGCAAAAAATGTGACCGCTATATCAACGACCACATGGACGTACATAAGCGATATCTAGAGAAGAATTCATAGTGTGTATGTGCTCAATATATGCACTAAAATGGCACTAAAAGGGCACTAAAAGGCTGAATTCATGGCTTTAACACCAGCCAACAACACCTAGAAGTGTCTGTCAACTCTGTTCTTTAGGCTCAAAAAACCTACATAAAGTTGTGGTGGCTTCTCCCATCACAATTGAAAAACTTTCAAGAAACCTATAGATTTACTAGTGTGGCTGAAAACATAGCCCCAAATCTGAATATTTGTTGAGAAGTACAAGGAACACTCTTCTTAATGTTCTTCAACATGTGTAAAGAGAACTATGCATGAAAGTACTCCAAAATGGCTCCAAAAGTCACCCCTAAAATGCTTCAAAAAAGGCTTTGAAAATAAAGAATGAAGCTTTGAGTTCCCAAAACATGTTCAAGGTAATGTGAACCTTAATCTTTTCCCTTCCTCAAGCACCACAAGAGTGTAGCTTAGTGGCAAGAGATCTGTCGATTAAGTGAGCTTTGAGGGGAACAAACTAGGATAGGTGACCTCCTAGGAAGTACGGAGAACCTTCATCTTCCTTAATCATCGAGGTCCTCCCTCGTGCGTAGCCAACGGTACTAATGATGACAAGGTATGTCAAGTTCTACGCCTTGGTTGCCACCTTATTCATAAGAAAACATTGGGTGGGTGGATGGATGCTTGCTTTGCTCGCATAAAAGGAACAAAGCTTTTGCGTCAAAATGCTTTGATATAGTGAAGTATTTACAATGGTGGAATCTCCTTCTTGAGAGCTCCGCAATGATACCCTTGATGTAGAAGCCTGATCTCTGGTGCCGCACATAGTACTCCGCATAGGGGGTGCAAACATGTCGCTTTTTGTTCAACTCATTTTCCATGCTTTTATTTGTTGCTTCAAGTTTTCAACCCTATCTAACATATCCTACTACTTCTTGAGTTACCGTGATTACCTTATCTCGGAGATAAGAGTTATCCTCCACAAGAGTGTTATTTTCCTCTTGCAACTTTTGAATATTTCCCATAATTTCCTATCTTTCCTTCAATCCTTTTCTATGTTCCTCCTCCATTTGAACTATTGATACCATTGTCATCCTTGCAACTTTAGAGAATTGTTCCAAATAATCTTTAAGAATGGAATTCATTCCTTTGATTTGCTGGTTTGAATCTTCCTATCTTCTTTTCTCCACCAGTTGTTCTTGCCCTCTCTCAATATTTTTTGATATTTTCATAATGGTATTGTTGATTTCTGTTTCTTTCATGAATTATTGCTCTATTTTTTATTCTACCTTTACTAGAATTATCTCATTAACAAATTTTTCCTCTCTATTTCCTTCAGTTTTTTCCTCTTTTGGCTCTCTTTCTTCACCCGCTCTCTCTTGGATTTAAGAGTTCCTTTGAAAACTTCCAAAAATTCTAAAAGATCTTTCTTGGTTGATAATTGTCCTTCCTCTTTTTGATTTTTCTATACCTCTTTATTTTTATCGAGTGCTTTGTCCTTGTTCAAATTTTCCTTTTCTTCCTTTGACTATAAAAAATGTGATGGAACAAAGCTAAATGTTGAAATACCAATAAATGGTTTTCCTTCTTTTTTAGTCTTTACTTCTTCCTTAGATACCTACTCTGCTTTTGTGTCCATAAGCATTATATTATGAGTTATATATTCTTCTTTTGATGCTATTTTTTGATTTTTGTTTGAGTTGTTAGAACCTCTATGGATGCTACGTTTTCTTTATCATTATCGTGTTGTATTTCAAAAACCATAGGTGCATTGGAAAAATAATCTATGTTTGCATCTTTCTCTAGCTCCCTTAGCTTCTTAATATCAAACTCATCTAGATTTTTTTCTTCCTGAGAGGACATTTCTATATCCTACAATAATTGGTAATCTTTTATACCTTCTATATTTTTTTCTAAGCTATTTACATTCTCTACTACTTCTTCTTTTTTTGTTCACTTGGATTTTAATAAATTCTTCCATTTTTATATATATCATCATGTGCTTGAACTCTTCTTCTTCTTCCAACACTATACATATAGTTCTTGTGAGTATTTGTCCTCCTTCAAGAAACTTCTTATCCTTCCAGTGAGCTCTACCTTTAGATTGATATTTTAAGATGTATCATGACATGCCCATTTTCTTCTATCCACCTCTGCTCATGAATGCTCATAGTGACTACTTTATGAGGTTGAGGGTATCTTGTCATCTGGATGGAGCAAAAATGTTACTCAAATAATCCAATTGCCAAATTCAAAGCCTCTTGTGTGAAATAAATGAACTTTTGAATGTTTTTGTAGTAATATATTTGCTTTCTCACATCATTGATGTTATAGTTAGCTGCTTCCTTCAAATGTAGGGCTTTTTTGATTACCTATTGGTTGATGTGGATTCCCCTATAAACTCCCTTGAAATTAGTGACATTATATGTCAAATACTCTTTCTGATCATTTTCATTCAACATATATTTCTCCATAGGCTCTATTGCCATTGTACACTTGGGAATGTCAATCATTGTTGTAGGAAGTTTCAAAAATCCTTTAATTCCAACTTCCTCACACACTTCCATGATGTACTCACTCATTTTCATTTTTGTATATCTATGGTCACTATTGCAAACTTAAATTTCCACAATTTCAACCAAGTACACATATTTGGCTACTTTACTTAAATGCTCTTTCCCTTCCTCAGAATCCAAGAACCAATGACCTCTTGCTAGTGGGATCACAATCCCTATCTGCATTCATGAGAATTTTTCCAAACTCCAAATACAAAGTGAAATCATCACACAAAAATACAAAATATTATCTAAATATATACACTTTCAAAAGAATTTTTCTTGAAAAGTAGAAATTCACATATTTTTATGAAGGCAACTTTTCTACAAATTCTAATCATCAAGTTATTACCTTTCAAAATGATTTTTTAAATTTTGTTTTCTTAATTTTATAAAACAAAAATTTCCTAAAATAATCTTTATTCTATGTGTGTTCAGATAAATTGAAAAATTATTTACACAATTACATACAACATTTTTTCAATTTTTGTTTTTCCTTTTCCGCTTTATTTAATATATTTTTATATTTTTTCATCATTTTTTTTACATTTTTGATATTGATATGTCCTTGCATCTACATCTGTCCTTATTGTCCTTGCATATGATTACTTCCTCACCCTACTATTTCCCATCACATTTGAGAATGAGGGAGTTGCTTTGTATCTACCCCTTTTATAAATGTGACGTCCTCTTGAATAGACATTTTTTGAGTTAATGAATACTAAAATATGTTCTATAGGTGAGGATTTGCCTAATGATGCCTTCCAAATCTTTTTTGTGCAAAAGCATCTCTCTAGTGCTCTTCTTTTGACATATAAGTAAGTGTTTAAGATTACGTAGCTGAAAATAATCTCCTTGGTATTGTCATGATAAAATGAAACAATGATATATATATATATATGTGTGTGTGTGTATGTGTGTATATATATATATATATATATATATATATATATATATATATATATATATATATATATATATATATATATATATATAGAGAGAGAGAGAGAGAGAGAGAGAGAGAGAGAGACACAAAAAAATTCAAAAGAATGAAAGAAAGTTCAAAAGATCATAAATATGCAGCAAGAAAAATTTATACTCATGCGTTTTGCATTCCTTTTCATTTTATCTTTTTTCCTTTGAATTTGTTCTTGTGCTTCATCTTGAGCCTCTTGCTTAATTCTTTCTTTTTCCTATTTTCTACTTGATGCAATTTGAAGTGAATGCCACTACTCTTTCAATAAATGGTTCCAAATATTTTCTTACCCTACAACCACTTATGTAATTAGGCATTGTGTTGGCTAGTTGAATTGCACCACGAGGAGCTAGTTTATGAAGTATATATGGTCCATATCCTCTTTTATATAATTTCTTTCCCAACTCTTTTATAATGAATGCAAGTACCGAATCTCCTTCCTTCATGCCCTTATATTTGATATGAACGTCAAAAATATGTGTTTTGTCTTCTTTTATTGGCATATAAAGAATTAATTGCTCGAAGCCTAGATGCTCCAATTTTTTCTAAATCATCAATTCTTTCTACCAATTCATGGCCTTTCTAGTCTAAAGATTGTGCTACTTTTAGTGTTGGAATAAAAAATTCCATATGAAGAATAACATTTTGGCCATACACCAAAATAAATGTGGTTCCAACACTAGTTTTATAAGCAACTCTATATGCCCAAAGAACATGATGTAATTGCTTGTACTTGTTGGAGATAGACATCTGTGGAAGCATGTGAACAACACAAGGAAGGAGAAGAAGCTTGGAGCACAACACACAATACTGAATGTATTACTAGAGAATGTACGAAGATAAGTAGCCCATTATGGCAATAGGCGTATATACAAGCCGGGGGAAAAAACCTGCTAAAGAGGGAAAAAAGTGCCCCAGCGATCCTAGAGTGTTCACAAACATCACTACCTAAATATGTCAACAAGTAGCTGGCACTCATGTATAAGGAAGTGCCAAGCTATGTGGAGATCACTCCACAAAAGGAAGTAAGCCCAAAACTTTGCGAAAAGCTTCAAATTTCTCCCTAGGTAGAGCCTTCGTGAAAAGGTGTGCAATGTTCTCCTGTGTGGGCACATATGCCAAGCTAATCTCCCCAACAGAGAACCTCTCCTTGACATAATGATAATGCACCTCAATGTGCTTAGTGCGAGCATGGAACACAGGGTTCCTCGCAACTGCCAATGTGCTCTGACTGTCAGTGAAGATGGCGGTGGCAGAAGACTGACCAACACCCAAATCAGCCATAAGGCGTATGAGCCACACACACTCAACAGTCGCTGTGAAAGATGCCCTATACTCAGCCTCACAATTGGAAGTGGCCACAGTAGGTTGCTTCTTGCTCAACCAAGATATACGTGAGCTATCAAGCATGAAGCAAAAGCCACTAGTGGACACACGAGTGTCATAGCAACCAGCCCAATCAGAGTCAGAAAAAGCATGCAAATCTGGCAGTAGTGATCCCTGCTTGATTCCTGGGCAATGCATAAACCTGCTCATCTGTGAGACAGCAAACTGAATATCTGGCCATGTAACGCATAAGTAAATCAAGCATCCAACAGCCTGTTGATAGAGAACAACATCAAATGCATCTCCAGCATCATGAAGACTTAGTCGTAAACATGTTTCCATATGAGTGGCAATAGGTTTACAATCTTCAAGGCCAAAATGCTGAAATAATGTGTCAATATATTTCGTTTGACACAAAGCCATTCCACCATCAACGTGCATAAACTGAATGCACAAATAGTGATGCAAATGCCCCAAATTAGACATCTCAAATGAGGCATGCAAATCAGCCTTAAAATCAGCAATATGCCTCTCATGAGGACCAGTGAGCAACATGTCATCAACATAAACCACAATGATCAGAAGTACATCATTACCATGCTTAACATATAAAGTGCTTTCAGTTGGACTATTCTCAAAACCATGTGCAATCAGATAGGTATGTATCTTCTCATATCAAGCACGTGGTGCTTGCTTTAAACCATATAATGCCTTCTTTAACCTACACACCTAGTTTTCATGCCCGTTCTGCACAAAGCCACGGGGCTGAAAAACATACACTTCTTCATGCAAGTCACCATTCAGAAATGCAGTTTTAATGTCCAACTGATGTACATTCCAACCATGATGGGCTGCAAGTGCACAGATGCTCCAAACAGTAGTCATATGGCATGTAAGTGCAAAGGTCTCATCAACATCAATGCCTCTTTCTTGTGCATAACCCTTTGCAACAAGCCTAGCCTTATACCTGTTAATTGTTCCATCAGGCTTACGCTTCAGCTTGTAAACCCACTTAGTTCCAATGGACTTCTTGCAAGGAGGAAAGTCACATAAAGACCAAGTACCATTCTTCATTATAGCATTATATTCAGATTGCATAGCAACCATCCAATTTTTTGAATTTTATGCTTCATCAAATGAAACAGGCTCATTCTCATCACACAGACTAGATGCACCCATAGGATAGCAATCTGATGCAAAAGAGGCGCTATGAGAGCGTGATCGAGTATGATATGACAAAAATGCATCTAATTTGCTATCACACAAGGTCTGCACCAGCCATTTTGGCATAGTTTTTGCCTCCTCAATGTCAGCTCTCTCATCAACAAGTGCATCATGTAAATCTGCATAAAAAATGGGATGATCTACATCATCACATGAAACCTGTAAAGGCTGAGAAGTTGCCTCATTAGGACCAGCACTAGACTATCCACCTGTGAAAAGAGGCAGCAAAGTATCACACATGTCTTTGGAGCTAACAGATGTCTCCTTAGTACATGAAAGCAATGGCTGAATATCATCGTCCACAAAAACAACATCACGGCTAACCAGAATGTGTTTAGTCTGTGGACGATACAGATGATAGCCTTTACTTTCAGAACTGTACCCAACAAAAATACATTTTACTGCTTTATCATCCAATTTTCTACGATGTTGTTCAAGCACTAATGCATATGCCAAACAACCAAAAACACGTAGATGAGCAACAGATGGCATGCGATCATGCCAAACCTCATATGGAGTGATAGACTGCAGCGCTTTAGTGGGACACCTGTTAAGTACATATGCTGCACACATGACAGCCTCAAGCTAGAAACTCTGTGGTAAAGCCTGACTCTTGACCATACACCTCACCATCTCCATGAGTGACCTGTTCTTTCGTTCAGCAACTCCATTCTGTTGAGGTGTATATGGCATTGTACACTGGTGTTTTATCCCATGTTCAACTAGAAATGCATTAAAATTAGAAGACATATATTCCCCCCCTCGATCAGAAGGGAGGGTGCCCATTTTACATGCTGACAGATTTTCAGCCAAAACCAAAAACTGTTTGAAGCACATGAACACTTCAGACTTTGCCTTCAATGGATACCCATGCATGCCTGGAAAAATCATCAATGAAAGTCACGAAGTAGAGATAATTTCCAAAAGAAGGTGTCTGCATAGGACCACATACATCACTATGTACAAGCTGCAATTTCTGAGTAGCCTGAACTGAACCATCTTTTGGAAAGGATGAACGCTGCATTTTTCCCAAAATATAGCCTTCACAAACATGTTTTCTAGGTGCCTCAAGTTTGGGCAAAGAGGAAACCGTTTCAGATTTCTGTAGGCATAGCAAACTAGCAAAATTCAGATGCCCAAAGCATGCATGCCAAAGCTTTGCATTTCACATAACCTGAGAATCATGTACTACACATGCCAAATCATTTACAGGTCTTTCATAGTCTATGAGCTTATACAGCCCACGACATAAAATACGAGAAGCAATAATCACATCGCCATTTGACAGATCATGAACTGTACACCTGTCATCAAATTTCACAACCAAGCTAATCTTGGCTAATGCAGAAACTGATAATAGGTTCTTCTTGATCCTTGGCACAAATAAAACATCTGACAAAGTGAAAAAACTACCATCAGCAGTAGTCAAAATGATCTTACCAACTTCCATAACAAGATAAGAGGAGTTGTTGGCGCATGTAACAATATTCCTTGTAGGGGCAGGCTCGAGTGAAGAGAAGAAACTACGCTGGGAGGTAATATGTTTGGTCGCCCCACTATTAAAGTACCAAACATCTGAGTCTACTACAGACATGCAGTGCTCATGAGAAGATGGGTCAAAACTGTTGACAGTAGTAAACGCCCGTTCTTCTTCCTGCACAAGATTAGCAGACTCTGTTTTTGGTGTAGAGGCCTCTACAACTACCATTCCAACCTCTTTCTTCTTTGCCTCTTTAGCAGCCAGTTTTGGACAGTTCTTTATGATATGATCATTCCCTTTACAATACTTGGAAAACAATTTCTGCTTTTCTGATTTCTTCTCATCTTTATCTTCCGGCTCCGAATGTGCAGCATTTGCAGATTTCTGCTTACTAATTGAAGAGTGTTACACTTATGTGTTCCTCGGGTAGCTTTGATGTGAACCTTTTCCCTATACATGGGCACTTTTTAATCTAGTGCTAGCTAGAGGTTTTTTCCCCATGTTACCACATACTTGATACTCTCATATGTGGTGGTACTTTGTACTTAGGGACATTATTCAGCTCTTACTTCAGTTAAGTTCATTGATCAATAGAGATAGCTATTCCAGCCTTCATCTTCTCTATGTGTCTTGCTGCGTTTGTGCTCCCTGTGTGTGCTTCTTGTGTGTCTCTCGCACTTCTACACACACCCAACAGTGGTATCAGAGCAGGTTCAGCTTCTTCTCAAGTTTCGGTTTTTCGCGTCGCGGCGCGGGTGCACTTTAACAGTGCAAATCAACTTCGGAGCATAGAACTGTGAATTTCAGCAGCCCGGGAACATTTCCACCAGGCGCGCTCGGGTTTTAACCCCATTTCGAAGCCATTCGTGCAATCAGAATCGCCATCAGAGTAATGGTTTGTGAGCTGAAATTTAAGCATTCATTTCAGGTTTCGTCGAAGTGAAGATTTTGTCAAATTCTTGTTCCTTAGTGAAATGGCGGGCAGCAATGACTTATTTGGCATGCTTCAAGCTGAAGATAAGCTTGATGGGACCAACTATCCGATGTGGTCTTACATGATGAAGCATGTTCTTGTTGCAAAACAACTTTGGAACATAGTGGCAGATGTAGATCGAAGACCGGCAGGTGCTTCTACTTCACAGTCTACTGTCATAGATGGAGCTTCTTCTTCGAGTACAGTGGTTTCTCCTTCTCCACCTACACAGGAGCAGCTTAGATGGGATGGAAAAGATGCTCAAGCTCATGTTTTGATTGCGCTTTCAGTGAAGCGTCATATAGTTCCACACATTCGGTCATGTTCTACATCACGACAGGCATGGGACACTCTTGCTTCTTTGTATGCCGTGCGTAATGAAGCACGTGTTGCATACTTGAGGAAGCAACTTGAGGATGTATGTATGGCTGAAAATGAGTCAGTGGATGTGTATGTGACACGCATCAAGGACTTGAAAGAGCAATTGGCAAACATAGATGAGATCATTCCGGATGCATCACTCATTTCTACATTGTTGAAAGGATTACCAGAATCTTTTCAAAGCTTTGCTACTACACTTCGTTTGGTTGCAAAAGGAAATCCTAATATGTTTGCATTTGATGAGGTTCTGTCTCTTCTTTTGCAAGAAGAGCAATCTAGAGTGAATAGGAGTGGTTTGATTGAAGGAACGCAAGCACTTGCTATCTCACAAAAGGGGAAAAGCAAGTATGGTTCAGCTTTTGGTTCATCAGAACCAAAGACTCAAGCTTCCTCTTCCACTCATTCCTGTAATGATGGTGATTTGCAAAAGAAGAAGAGATGCAAATATTGCCGAAAGGCTGGTCATACTATTGATGAGTGTAGAAAGCTTGCTAAACACAATGAAAAGAAGAAGGAATCCGGCATGTCTATTGCTGAAAATTCAGCAAATGCAAAGAATGATGAAGCTAACATGGCTCAAGATTTTTGGGCATGTTTTGTTACATGTCATTATGATGCTTCTTTACATTCTAAATGTATGGTTGTTGTGAAGAGAGATGGTGGATGCAATCCAAAGATGAGTAGGTGCTGCTACAACCAGCTTCACCCCAGCCAACTGAGACTTCAGAGTTGATTAGTAGACCCTTTGAGCTTCCTAAATCCAACAAAATATCAGCCAAGTACTTTGGAACATGTATCCCAAACGTTTAAGTCAAGACAGACTAGTTGCGAAATGACTAGCTCCCAAAACTTGCTATTTTTGGACATACACCTGCTGGAAAAAATGAACAGTGCTCTCAACCTGGTAGGAGTTAGAAAAATTCCTTTTGGCCATAGCAAATAGACTTAGCAAGCTTCTCAATCCAAGTTAAAACACTTCAAATGATGGACTGAGCACTGAGAACAAGTTTCATCAATTTCTGGAACATGCCCACCATTCTCGGGGATCTGCAGAGATAGACCAGTGAGCAGTAAATTGCAGATATCTTCAACATTATTAATCCAATGACCTTGAAAATCTATAAGTAGAAAGTAGACAGTATGCGCTATCCAATGCAAGTTAAATCACTGAAAAAGGTTCAGTAGAACTCGAGATATGACTTTCTGAAGGTACTGCTCTGAGTGAGTATAGCAGAGAACAAAACAGAGAAGTGAATGATGATAAATGTATAAATTCATATATGATTACAACCACATTGGCAATGAATCTTTGCACAATGGGAGTAGAATGATAGAGCTATGGAGTAAGCTCTTCAATCTCTAAAAAATGACATGAAGTGGTCATGTACAAGGCTTGCTAATCGCCTCTTCCTTCTTGCTCCTTTTATAGCTATTCTTGGAGGGAGTTTTGAATTCGAATTCGAATGGCTCCACCTAAAAGTGATCCCCAAAGTTAGGAGATATTCCCTCAGCTCAAAAAGTCATGGGTTTTGGTAGTTAGAGCCACGAAATTGCTTTTACATCATGCATGAGGTAAGCCATCCTTTTCCTTTTTCTTTTTTCAATTACAAGAGATAAAAATGAACTCTTTTACAAGAGGTGTTCACATGACTACTCATGTGACTTACAAATGAGGATGATATCAAATATATCAATCATGTAGGCTTGGGTAAAATGCACCAACAGCTCCCCCTCAAGCATAACATGCTTCGCCTTCAAATAAGTCTTCAATTGTCCTTGATTTCCTGCAAGCCAATCATCAACTTGAATCTACTTAATTTTGTACCATCAAGAGCTTTAGTCAACATGTCGGCACATTGCATATCTGTAGAGACATAGGATAGTTGAATATCCTTGCTCATTAGCTTCTCCCTTACGTAATGGTAGTGGACTTCAATATGCTTGGTTCTAGCATGGTATACCGGATTAGCTGCTAGATGTAGTGAGCTTGTGTTGTCACCAAAAATATGATGTGTTGAAGAATGAAGTCCAAGATCTGTGTACAAAGACTTTAACCACATGATTTCTTGAGTTGCATTAGCCAAACCTCTATATTTTGCTTCAGTAGAAGATAATGCCACGGTTGGTTGCTTCTTCGATGACCAAGAAATGATTTTTGAACCTGCAAATGATATATATCCAGATGTGCTTCTTCTATCATCTCTAGATCCGGCCCAATCTGCATCTGAGTAGACCTTTAGCTCAATATCTGAAGTAAATGAATAAAACAAACCTTCATTCATAGTCGCCTTTAGGGACTTGAGGACTCTCTTGGCCGCTTCCATATGTGGTCTTCTCGGCTTATGCATAAACTGACTCAATATGCTAACACTATAGCATATATCCACCCTTGTGAGTGTTGCATAGTTCAAACTTCCAACCAAGCTTTGATAGCTTGTGATGTCTTCAATTGGCTCTCCTTCATAAGCACTAAGCTTATGATTTTGCTCCATAGGTGTACCTGCACACTTGGTATTTTCCATCTTGAACTTGACGAGCATGTCATGGACATACTTCCTTTGTGTGATGTATATACCTGAATCTGTGTAGATCAACTCCAATCCAAGAAAATAAGTGAGTGGTCCGAGGTCACTTATTTTGAACTCCTCCTTCATTTGACTCTTTACCTGTTTGATTCCTTCAAGATCATTGCCTGTGATAATAATATCATCAACATACACACATAAATAGATCACTTCAGATCCATTCCTCTTTATGAACAAAGAGGTATCCACTTTGCTAGCTTTGAATCCTTGGTCCTGCAAATAAGTCACCAATCTGAAATTCCAAGCTCTTGGAGCTTGCTTCAATCCATACAAAGCTTTCTTTAGTTTGTATACATAGTTAGGATGATGTGCATCCTCATATCCAGGAGGTTGTGCCATATACACTTCCTCAGAAATCCATCCATTCAAGAAAGCATTCTTTACATCAAGTTGATAAAGATTCCAATTTCTAGATGCAGCAAGACTAATGAGAACCCTAATTGTAGGCATTTTTGCAACAAGAGAGAAAGTCTCCTCATAATCAATACCATGGGTTTGAGCAAACCCTTTAGCAACTAACCTTGCTTTGTGTCTATTTATACTTCCATCTGGATTCCTCTTGATTTTGTATATCCATCAAGATCCAATTACCTTCATAGATGGCTTGTTAGGTACAAGCTCCCAGGTGTCATTCTCCTTCAAGGCTTCCATTTCTTCATCCATTGCATCTCTCCAAGCTTTCTTGCTTTGTGCTTCTTCAAATGAGGTAGGTTCTTCATTGGTTGAATCCTTTGCAATGTAGATTGAGTGCTTCGTGACCAAAGAAGTATCATAACCAAACCTCTCTCGTTTCTTCTTCTCCCTTGAAGACCTTCTAAGTGGTTGATGTGAGCTCTCGGGTCCATATGTAGCATCCTGCATCTTTGCTTTTCCTTTGTTCTTCCATAGCTTTAGTCTTTCCAAGTCTTCTAGGTCAATCTCCGAATCACTTTCTTCAATCTGCTTCGGATCCTTTGGTTGAATTGATGGAAAATCTTCATCCAAGTCATAAGGCAGCTTCACTTTCCTGTCATCATCAAACCATGATTTGTTTTCATCAAAAATTACATCTCTACTCATAGAAAACCCTTTATTGGTCGGATTGTACAATCTATATCCTTTTTGGTTTTGATCATAACCAATGAATACACACTTCTCTGCCTTGGGATCCAATTTCCCTCTTACTTGAGAAGGAATGTGAGCATAGGCTAAGCATCCAAAGATTTTACAATGCTCTAGAATAGGTCTTCTTCCATTCCACACTTCATATGGAGTGGTTCCATCTAGTGACTTAGATGGAAGTCTATTTATGAGATATGTGGCTGTCGACACAGCCTCTGCCCATAGGTAGTTTGGCAATCCCTTTTCGTTGAGCATGGACCTTGCAGCTTCGACAATAGCTCTGTTCCTCCTCTCTGCTACACCATTGAGTTCGGGTGTATACCTTGTAGTGACTTCCCTTTTAATGCCTCTTTCATGCAAGAAGGCATCAAATTCAGAAGAGAAGTATTCTCCTCCACCATCTGATCTGATTCGTTTCAAAGTCCTACCTGTTTGGTTTTCAACAAGAGCAATATACTTCTTAAAGCAATTAAACACTTCATCCTTGTGCTTCATGAAAAACAGAATGGTCCACCTGCTACAATCATCTATGAAAGACACATAATATCTTGAGCCTGATATAGATGGCTCCTTACTTGGACCCCACACATCCGTGTGCACTAGATCCAAAGGATTTTGATACATATATCCTTTCTTATTGAAAGGTTGTCTATGAGCCTTGCCGAGTTGACAAGCTTCACACTTATAAATCATGTGTTGCCTTGTGATATTAGGCAAACCAAGTACACTTTGGTCCCTGCAAATTTGTTTGAGTGTCCTCTCACCAATGTGAGCAAGCCTTTTGTGCCATATCTCCAACTCTGTAAGAGTTTGAGATCCATAGCTAAACAAAGCTATGTTCTTTGTATCTTCCACTTCAAAAGTGAAAAGCCTTCCTGTCTTTTCTCCTTTGGCAATCCTTCGAAAGCCTTGCCTTGGGTCTTCAACATATGCTCCAAATCGATTGAATCTAACCTGCAATCCTTTTTCAACAATCTGTCCAACACTTATTAAATTTTTGGTAGTTGTAGGGACATACAAGACTTTGCTTAAGAGGTTCATAGTCCCATCTGATGTCTTCACATTACCTATCTTCTCCACTGAGTGCTTTGTGTCATCTCCTGTCTGCACTTCATGCTTGTTATGAGGATCTTCCAAATCAGAAAGTAAAGCCACATTTCCTGCTACATGGTTCGAGCATCCCGAATCAATGTAAAATATGTGATCATCATCCTTACCCTTCTTTGCTGATAGATTCATAATCAATAATGAATCTTCTTGACTTTGGTCCTCTGCATAGTTATTGTAATCTCTTCTTCCTCTATGGCCACTTTGATAGTTGTTGTTGTTGTTGTAATTGTTGTTGTAGTAGTTGTTGTTGTTGTAGCCTCCATTGTATCTACCTCTATTTGATCCATAGCCACCTCTATTGAATCCTCTTCCTCTTGAGTTCCTCGGGTTCCTGAAACATTATTCAGTAGTATGGTTAGATAAGCCACATATGTTGCAAGGTTGAGATGATTGGAATCTCCCCCTGCCTTGCTTTCCACCTCTGCCTCTTCCTCTAGCTCTTCCTCTACCTGCAAAGTTTGCTTGGAAAGAGCTTCATTCATCTTCATTCTTCCTATTCTTTGACTTGTCCTTGACCTTAGCTTTATCAGAATATAAGGCAGAAGTTTGATTACCTCTTGAGGACTCACCACCTTTGCTAATCTTTGCTTCATGAGTGAAGAGTTGGCCCATGAGTGTGTTGAGGTCGGGTACATGCATATCCATGTATAAATCCATGGCTGTTGTGAATGACTCCCACTTGTCGTCTGCTTTGATTCCATTCATGATTTGTCTTATGATTTGCTCCTCTTCAATTACCTCTCCAATGCTTCAAAGTTGGTCGGAAATCTCCTTCATCTTTGTGACATAATCAGTCACATTTTGCTTCGGGCTTTTCTTCATTGTTGTGAACTCCATCCACAATTGGTTCTTCCTTGCTCGAGTGTTGGAAGAGAAGAAAGAAGTTAAGTGCATTCCAGGTCTCTCTTGATGTCTTGCATCCCTTGATATGAGGTAAAAGAAAATCAGAGATTGAGTTTAGAATATAGGACCTTGCAAGTGCATCCTTCGAACACCAATTCGAAAGTCCTTCCACTTCTTCATGTGATGGTTGCCCTTTGTTCCTCATGGTTGGCATTGCTTCATCTCCGGATATGAATCCGTATAGATTCCTCCCTTGAAGGTAAGCCTCCATCCTTAGAGACCATGCCGGGTAGTTGTTTCGATCCAATTTGTCAATTGTTGATGGAAATCCATCTCCCATGTTGCTTGGCTATGCTCTGATACCACTGTGAAGAGAGATGGTGGATGCAATCCAAAGATGAGTAGGTGCTGCTACAAGCAGCTTCACACCAGCCAACTGAGACTTAAGAGTTGATTAGTAGACCCTTTGAGCTTCCTAAATCCACCAAAATATCAGCCAAGTACTTTGGAACATGTATCCCAAAAGTTTAAGTCAAGACAGACTAGTTGCGAAATGACTAGCTCCCAAAACTTGCTATTTTTGGACATACACCTGCTGGAAAAAATGAACAGTGCTCTCAACCTGGTAGGAGTTAGAAAAATGCCTTTTGGGCATAGCAAATAGACTTAGCAAGCTTCCCAATCCAAGTTAAAACACTTCAAATGATGGACTGAGCACTGAGAACAAGTTTCATCAATTTCTGGAACATGCCCACCATTCTCGGGGCTCTACAGAGATAGACCAGTGAGCAGTAAATTGCAGATATCTTCAAAACTATTAATCCAATGACCTTGAAAATCTATAAGTAGAAAGTAGACAGTATGCGCTATCCAATGCAAGTTAAATCACTGAAAAAGGTTCAGTAGAACTCGAGATATGACCTTCTGAAGGTACTACTCTGAGTGAGTATAGCAGAGAACAAAACAGAGAAGTGAATGATGATAAATGTATAAATTCATATATGATTACAACCACATTGGCAATGAATCTTTGCACAATGGGAGTAGAATGATAGAGCTATGGAATAAGCTCTTCAATCTCTAAAAAATGACATGAAGTGGTCACGTACAAGGCTTGCTAATCGCCTCTTCCTTCTTGCTCCTTTTATAGCTATTCTTGGAGGGAGTTTTGAATTCGAATTCGAATGGCTCCACCTAAAAGTGATCCCCAAAGTTAGGAGATATTCCCTCAGCTCAAAAAGTCGTGGGTTTTGGTAGTTAGAGCCACAAAATTGCTTTTACATCATGCATGAGGTAAGCCATCCTTTTCCTTTTTCTTTTTTCAATTACAAGAGATAAAAATAAACTCTTTTACAAGAGGTGTTCACATGACTACTCATGTGACTTACAAATGAGGATGATATCAAATATATCAAGCATGTAGGCTTGGTAAAATGCACCAACAGTTGTGAGTGAGGTTGATTCGGATTGGTTCTTTGATAGTGGTGCTTCAAAGCACATAACATCATGCAAAAGTTTTTTTGCCTCTTTGAAAGATGCACCTAAAGGAGGACATGTGGTGTGTGCAAACAATGCCTCGTATCCTATCATTGGAGTAGGAGAAATTGAGCTTACGGCTGCAAATGGAGGTGTGATTCTCTTGAAAAATGCATTGTATGTGCTCGGTATCAAGAAGAACTTAATTTCAGCTCCATTGATTGCCAAAGCTGGACTTCATGTACACTTTGTTGATGATAAGTGTATGGTTCATGATTTCAGCAATGGCGATGTTATCATGATGTCCGATACATTATGTAATGGTTTGTATCGCATGGATACATACAAGAGGGCTGCCTCGAATGCCTTAGTTGCTCATACTTCTTCCATGGCTGAAATGGAGCTTTGGCATGCTCGTTTTGGTCATTTAAACTTCAATAGTTTGCTCTACTTGCAAAAGAAGGACATGGTTATTGGCTTGCCTACACTTGAGTCCATTGAAAAGCATGCATGTGAAGGTTGCATTCTTGGAAAAATGCATCGTGCTTCTTTTCCAAAAGATAGTCATACACACACTACAAGAAAATTACAACTTGTTCATAGTGATGTATGTGGTCCGGTCAAGACTCCATCTTTTGGGAAGCATGTATATTTTGTTACCTTCATTGATGATGCTACTCGCCATACACGGGTGTATCCTATGAAAGCAAAGAATGAGGTATTTTCTTGCTTCAAAGCATTTTTAGCTATGGCTGAAAATTTTTCTTCACAAAAGCTTTTGACTCTACGCACGGATTGTGGTGGTGAGTACATGTCACATGAGTTTAATGCTTTTCTTCGTGAAAGAGGTATTTCTCACCAATGTACGGTGCCATATACACCTCAGCAAAATGGTGTTGCCGAGCGTAAAAATAGAACTCTACTTGAAATGGCACGATGTATGGTTAAAGGAAAGCATCTTCCTCATAAGTTTTGGATGGAAGCGGTCATGTGTGCAAACTATGTGTTGAATCACTGCCCTACAAAAGCATTGAGAGTCATCACTCCTTATGAGGCTTGGAATGTTCATAAGCCTATGGTTAGTCATATGCATGTGTTTGGTTGTTTGGCATATGCTCTTGTGCCATCACAACAACGTCACAAACTTGATGACAAGGCAAAGAAATGTATATTTGTTGGTTATAGTGCTGAAAGTAAGGGATACCGGTTGTACCATCCATTGATGAACACAATTATTGTGAGTCGAGATGTGGTATTTGCTGAAAATTCAGTTTTCCCTCTAGTTGAATGCAAAAAACTGCCAACAGTTAGCTCACAAGATGTGTACGATACACTCATGCCTTTGTTCCAAAATGGTGCGCTTGACTATGGTCATGTAGACCAGCCAACTGAGGCTCAAAGGGCTTAAAAATTCCAGCCAAATAGGGCTGAAAATGCAGAGAATTTCCAGCCAAACATGGCTGAAAAAATTCAGCCAAAATTTGTCAAAACTGTTGGAAATTTCTAGCCACATATGGCTGAACATTTGGGTCAAAATATGGCTGAAACTAAGCATGAAATTCAGCCCACGCATGATGTACATATTGAACATGTATTACATAATGAACGCATGTCTATCAAGAGTGCACAATCTATGCCAAAGTGGCTGAAACAAACTTTGCAGGACAACAAATTGAGTGCACCTTTACTTGGTAGAACAAGATCAAGCTCTCACCATGCATCAAATAATTTTGTGGATTATTCTCTTATTGCTACAGCATGTAATGAAGAGCCACTTTCTTTTGAAGATGCATGTGACGATCCACAATGGATGAGTGCTATGCAATCAGAAATGGATTCCATACATAGGAATGGTACTTGGGAGTTATGTGAATTGCCAAAAGGAAAGAATGCCATTGGTACAAAGTGGGTTTACAAGATTAAGAGAAAATCTGATGGTAGCATTGATTGCTACAAAGCTAGATTGGTTGCCAAAGGATATGCGCAACAATATGGCATTGACTATGAGGAAACTTTTGCACCTACTTCACGCATGACTACCATTCATACCGTGGTTGCATTGGCTGCCCATCGAGGTTGGAAAGTGCATCAGTTGGATATAAAAACAGCCTTCTTGAATGGTGATTTGCAAGAAGAGCTTTATGTGAAGCAACCTCCTAGATTTGCTATGCAAGGGAAAGAGCATATGGTTTGTCGCTTGCATAAAGCCTTGTATGGTCTCAAGCAAGCTCCACGTGCATGGTATGACAAAATACATAAGCACTTGATTGCTCTTGGCTTCACATGTAGTCCGATTGAAAGCACACTCTATGTACGCAAAAATGGGACTGATCTTATAGTGCTTGTTCTTTATGTCGATGGCATACTCTTGACTGGGTCATGTGATGCAAAACTTGACATTCTTATGGCTGATTTGCAGCATACTTTTGATGTCACTTATCTTGGTCTTTTGAGCTACTATCTTGGCATCCAGTTTGTATCCGTTGAGGGGGGAATTGTTATGCATCAAGCAAAGTATGTTGAAAAACTACTTCAGCGTTTTGACTTTGAGGATTGCAAGCAAGTTTCCACACCAGTTGAGACAGGATTTAGATTCTCAGTTGAGGATTCCAGTGATGCATTTGACACTTCTCTTTATCAGTAGGCTGTGGGATGTCTTATATATGCATGCAACACAAGGCCGGATATACAGTATGCAGTTTTCCAGTTGAGTTGATTCATGCATAGCCTTGGCACTAAGCATTGGCAAGCGGTGAAACGTGTGTTTAGATATCTTCGAGGCGCTTTGAGCTTAGGTCTCTTTTATGGCAGAGATGTTCAGCCATGCTTGCATGCTTTTACAGATAGTGATTGGGCTCGTTGTTATGATACTCGCGTGTCCACTAGTGGTAATTGCTTTTTCCTTGGAGACTCATGCATATCTTGGTTGAGTAAGAAGCAACCTACAGTGGCGACATCGAGTTGTGAAGCTGAGTACAGGGCAGTTTTCACAGCGACAGTGGAGTGTATATGGCTGAGACTCCTATTGATGGATCTTTGCATGGAGATTGATGTTGCTACGCATATTCTCACAGATAGTCAGAGTGCTTTGGTTGTTGCACGAAACCCAGTGTTTCATGCACGGACCAAACATATTGAGGTGCATTATCACTATGTGAGAGAGCGCCTTCATGCAGGAGATATTGATTTGGTATATGTGCCTACACAAGATAATGTGGCAGACATATTCACCAAAGCTCTTCCACGGGAAAAGTTTGAAGCTTTTCGCAAAGCTTTAGGCTTGTTACCTTGTGGGGGCTGATCTGTCACTCCCTGTATGTGTTCACATCATTCGCTCCAGGGGGGTTTGTTACACTTATGTGTTCCTCGGGTAGCTTTGATGTGAACCTTTTCCCTATACATGGGCACTTTTTACTCTAGTGCTGGCTAGAGGTTTTTTCCCCATGTTACCACATACTTGATACTCTCATATGTGGTGGTACTTTGTACTTAGGGACATTATTCAACTCTTACTTCAGTTAAGTTCTTTGATCAATAGAGAGAGCTATTCCAGCCATCGTCTTCTCCGTGTGTCTTGCTGTGTTTGTGTTCCTTGTGTGTGCTTCTTGTGTGTCTCTCGCACTCCTACACACACCCAACAAAGAGCTCCATTTTCCTTTGCCCTTCTGTTGGCAGCAGTCAAGACACCCAAGGACTCACAAGACCAGGAAGCCAAAGAAGGGAGCCAAAGCGCAGAGAAGGCACAAAAAGACAAAGTTGTCAATGAAGATCTGGCAAATAGGCCATCCAAAGTCTACAACCAAACCTCATTTGAACAATGATTTTCATCACTACCTTAACGTTGTAAATACCGTTTTTGGATAGTTTCGACTCCATTTTGTGGAAGCTAAGGAGTCCTTGAGCTTGAGGAGCATTAGAAGTACCTACCTATCCATTTTCATATTTTTTAGACTCCGTTTGAGCCCTCAAATAGGCCTTAGAACCTAATTTTTAACTAGGCTGGACACTAGGTCTGGACAGGGCCAAAACTAGTCAAAAACTATAAAAAGAGCTAGAGAGCTTATTTTTGGGGTTAGCTTGTTGTAGTTTTGAACTTGTATGAGAACTTTGTTGTAATAGAAGTGATTCCATTGCCTTGCTCTCTTTGATCTTGCCGTGTGTGCACGTGTGTGTATGTGTGTGCATGTTGATGTGCTTCTCACTCACACATTTGTGCCTTCACTTGCTTGAGGTCTTCATACCATCCTCACGTCTTCCCGAATTGACATTAAAGGAGGTGCTACTCATCATTGAGCTACACCAAATTTTGGCGTCGTTGTCAGGGATCGAGATTTGAGGACGAGCGTGTGATGGTAAGACGCAGAGTTGAGACGTTGGAGTCATAGGTATTTTCTTCACTTTTATCTACTTTCTTTTGTTCGATTCATCACCATCATCATCATCACCATCTTCCACCTCCATCTCCATCATCGTGAAAATTTTAGTTTTTGGTCATATCACCATTCCCATACCATTCCCCTCATTTCACTTGTGAGAGAGAGCGAGAGAGCGTTTGCGTGTTTGTGCTATTGCATGTTTTCTGAGATTTTTTACAGGAACCGGCATCCTCAGCAGCTGTACCAGCCCCATTTTGACTATGCAAGTCCCGAGGCGTTGACCTCTATCAATCGCGACCTACTGAAAAAGTGATCCTTTTGCTAAACTAAGTGCATAAATGTGATGTGTAGGCCTAGAGCATCTTGAATATGTGTTTGAAATTTTAAAATTCCTCAGTTTTTTATCAATTGTGATCGACACGTCAATCACGATCGACAAACAACGACGGACACTTGCCAACGGACCTGTCAATCGCGACTGACAGAGTCAACGACTGATTGAACACGACCGACAGGCCTATCCCGTGCCACGTGTCAATCACGACCGACCCATGAGTCGCGATCGGCCCATCAATCACGATCGACAGTCTTGACAGACCTGTCAATCGTGATTGACTCAGTCAACGACTGTTTGACCATGACCGACAGACCCCTCATGCCACGTGTCAATTGCGATCGACTCATCAATCGTGACCGACAGAGTCAACAATCCTTTGACCATGATTGACTAAAATTACGAGCCACGTGTCAATCGCGATCGACCCATCAATCGCGATTGACAGCCACGACGGACCTGTCAATTACGACTGACATATCAATCGTGATTGACAGACCACCCAATCGCAATTGACGGGCAAATTCGGCCTATTTTTTAGGGCAAAAACTATTGGTCTATCTTTGGCTAATGTGTGGAAGCATTTAAGGTTTGTCGTTGCATTGTGAGGTCGCTACGCAAGTAATTTGAGGAAAAAACCTGTTTGCCTGTTAGCCTGTTTGAACCCTGTTTTAACCCTAGAACCCTGAATAGTCATAACTTCCTCATACGAAATCCGTTCGGGGTGATTTTAGACATTGGAAAGCCCGTGGGGAGTACTATCAAAACTTCCATTGGTTACGATAAAATTAATGCCAGAATTATTAGATATAGTATTTTTAATTTGACCATACCTAGGGGGAAGAAAATTAAGGGATCTTTAGGATTGTTTTCCATAAAGCCAAAGCACAAATTTGATTTTTGAATTGCATGAATGAAGAGGGTTTGTTGTGTCAATTGAATTCAAATCTTGAGCTAACTTTGGGACTTTTACAGGTCCATTGAGAGCATCAAAGGGCATTCTGAGCCAGAGTAAGTGGAAGCTTGGGAACACACTTCTTGGGCACACAAGGGCAAGCAAGGAGAGAGACTAAGGTTGGAAATTCTCAACACCCTCTGTCAATCCCCAGCTTAGGCTAAGTATGGATAGAGGTTTTGATCAATTAGGGATACGTTAAGCACGATCAAGTCCAAGAACTCTAATCACTCAAGTGCAGGTACAAAGAAATTCCATTTGCGAAACAACCTAAGGGAAAAGAATTTAAATCAAGCAACCAAACTCAAGTACGATAAAATCTAAGTGTTCCCTGTGACGAAGATTGATTGGAAAAGAAGTGACATCCTAAGAAAATTAAAAAGAACAAGTGATTAATACAAAAGAACTCAGCAACGAGGTTGTACTTGGGAAAATTGGGGCTATTCAATTAGGCATATGAACCTTAGATCAGGACGACACCTAGGAAGAGATAGACAGAGTCTTAGGTCTTCAGAGGCTAGTGTCAATCATACTGCTAGGTCTTGGGCCCAGCAGTTGAGCCACTATTCACACTACCCTAGCTCTGAGACTAGTGAATCAGAGATGTCTCAAGGTATGGAGAGACCCACAGGAAGTTCAGGTGTGCCATACTTACAAAGGGTCGAAGGTCTTTACAAAACGCAACTCGAATACCTTAGGACTAGCCGATTAGGTGCTTGCATATATGAGGATGGCCTAGGAAGACCCGTGGTCCAGATTAAAAACCCTGACCAACCCATTGGAATTGAACATCCAGATCCAATTATGCTATTGGATGTGTGTTAGCACAATCTACTGGTGAAGGTAATATGGACCTTCCAATTGCCTATGTTAGTAGACAGCTAAATGCAGCGGAACGGAATTATACCACTACTGAGAGAGAAGGATTAGGCATGGTATATGCAGTTAAGAAGTTTAGACACTATTTGCTTGAAAATAAGTTTAAATTTTTTGCTGACCATCAATCATTGTTATATCTCATGAACAAGCCATGCAATACAGGTAGATTAGTAAGATGGTTTCTCTTGCTAATGGAATACAACTTTGAGGTTGTGGTGAGGAAAGGAAAGACTCACCTGAGAGCATACCATCTCTCTAGGCTCACATCTAGAGATGCCCCACAAGGAGTATCAGATGACCTTCCTGATGCTTACTTGTTTAATTTGGAAGTCGTGTCGTAGTGGGCTAAGACATTAGCGCCAGTATTGACATACGGGCCTAACCACCCAGTCATAAACACTCAAGATAGAGAGGTAATAAAGGCCCAAAAGTACCACATAATGGCAGGGAGTATGTACAAGCATACAGATCAAGGGATATTGGCTTGTTGTGTGGAAGAGGATGAGTATGCTAAATGGTTGCAATTAGCACATGTAGGTGCATTAGAGCAACACCACTCAAAGCAAAGAACCTTATAGACATTAAGGAGACTTGGAGTGCGTTGGCCGACTATGGAAGAAGATGCCCATAAGTGGTGTAAGGAATGCCCAGTCTGTAGCATTAAACCACCAGTGGAACACGTCACTCTTTATCGAGTGTCTTTAGTGCCAGATTGGAGTGAACCATTAGTAGCCTTTCTGAGGACGAAAACATTCCCTCCAGACATGACTTTGGCTAGGAAAAGAAGTTTTGAACAAGAAGCCCTAGAGTACTCCCTCATTGGGGATAATTTATACAAGTGTGGTAAAGATGGTTACCTCAGATTATGTGTCCATGAGAGCGAATACCTCAAGATATTGGAAACTGCTCACCAGGGTGTAGTAGGAGGACATTTTGGACCAGACCGGGTGATCAAGGCAATATTATTTGCGGGACTTTGGTGGCCGACCCTTCACATGGATGCACATACCTATGTGAAGAGGTGTGAGGTTTGTTAGCGAACTCAGTATCCTATACGCAAAGATGAGATGCCATTGAAACCTATGATGGGTGGACGTGCATTCTCTAAGTGGGGAATAGACTTTGTAGGTCCTATTAATCCCCCAGCTAAGAGTTCCCATGCTGAGTATATCAGTCTGGCCACATATTATCTAACCAAGTGCGTAGAGGTAAAAGCTACCACCAAGAGCGATGCCCAAATGATAGCTAAGTTCTTATTTGAGAATGTGTTTACAAGATACGGGCTGCCAATAGAGCTAGTAAGTGATAGAGGCACTCACTTCTTGAATGAAGTTAGTGCAAATCTTCTCCAAGAGTTCTTGGTGGTACACAAGAAGTCTGCCCCCTATCACCCACAAGCTAATGGGCAAGCTGAAAGCACAAATAAGATTCTATGCAATGTACTGACGAAATTAGTGAATAATAAACGCTCTGATTGGGACAAATAGCTACACCACGTTGTTTGGGCATACCGAGTTGCCTATAAAACGGTACTCTAAGCCACACCCTTTCAGATGGTATTTGGCCAAAATGCAGTGCTACCATTGGACTTCTTGATACCTACATTGAAAGTAGCACAAGAGCATGATTGGACAGGCCATGAGCTCTCCTCTAGAATCTTTGACCTTGAGCGATTAGGAGAAACAAGACTGAGAGCTGCAGCAGGAATATACGCAGCTAAGAAAAGACAAATGGCATATTTTGATGCACATGTGAAAGATAAGGGTTTGAAGGTAGGAGACCTAGTCCTAGTCTACACCTTGAAGCAACATGCAAGGAAATTAGAGAAGAGAGGCTATGGAGCCATGATTATCAATAGGATCTCAACTAGTGGAGCAGTTCAATTAGCTACACTAGAGGGTGATGTTCTCCCTAGTTACATTAACGAATGCAGAGTCAAATTATATCAAGAACCCCTCACGGAGGAGATGTTAAATCAACTCAATACTGCAAAGAAACGTAAAGAAGAGGAAAACCGAATTCGAGAAGAGGCACAGGCAGAAGCATTGGAACGCATCCGAAGAATGAAATTGAGAAGACAGGGTAGAGAACAACTTAGGATAGATGCCTATGCAGATCCTGGATATCATATGGCTATGTGTGAAGTTTCAGGTATTAGCTCTCATAGAATAATTGATCGACGTCCTTTTGTAACCTTAGAGATAGGACAAGGAAAGAGTGCAAGGATTGTAAGGGCCTTGATTGACTTAGGTGTAGCCACTAGTGCTGTTAAACTTTCTTGCTGTCAAAAGTTGAAATTAAGTATCAATCCTATAGAAGCATATCTCATAGGATTGGGAGGTGTGGAAACCCCTTGCATGGACGAGGTGGAACTTCCCCTCTACATTCAAGATGTTTTAATGACAGTTAAAGTACTAGTGTGTCAAGATGAGGATCTCACTGAACCTCTTGTCTTGGGTCAAGATTGGATCTATGATCATGCAGTCAACCTAGACCTAAGAAGTAAAATTCTTCAGGTTTGGGTAAATCAGAACCGCATTACACTTGAGTTAGAAAATGAGGCACCCAAGGAAATAGGAAAGGCACAAACTCCTGGTCCTTCCAGGAGTACACATGAAGATGACCATGCTATTCTTGTCCAAAACTATGTGATGCAGAGGGATGATTGTCTCAACAAAGAAGTCAAGGATATGACGGAACTCCCTTCTTTTCCAAAGGCCATAGGGATATGACAACCAAACGTGGATCAAATGCAGCCACTTCCAGTTGTGAGGCTGAGTATAGGGAAGCTTTCACAGCTACTGTTGAGTGTGTGTGGCTTAGACGCCTTATGGCTGATTTGGGTGTTTGTCAGTCTTCTGCCACCACCATCTTCACTGGCAGTCAAAGCGCATTGGAAGTTGCGAGGAACCCTGTGTTTCATGCTCGCACTAAGCACATTGAGGTGCATTATCACTATGTCAGGGAGATGTTTTCTGCTGGGGAGATCAGCTTGGCATATGTGCCCACGCAGGAGAACATTGAAGACCTTTTCACGAAGGCTCTGCCTAGGGAGAAGTTTGAAGCTTTCCACAAAGCTTTGGGCTTACATCCTTTTGTGGAGTGATTTCCACATAGCTTGGCACTTCCTTATACATGAGTGCTAGCTACTTGTTCACCGCATCACTCCCAAGGGGGATTTGTTGATATATTTAGGTAGTGATGTGTGTGAACACTCTAGGACCGTCGGGGCACTTTTTTCCCTCTTTAGGACGTTTTTTTCCCCCGGCTTGTATATACGCCTTTTGCCCTAATGGGCTACCTATCTTTGTACATTCTCTAGTAATTCAGTCTTGTGTGTTGTGCTCCAAGCTTCTTCTTCTTCTTCCTTGTGTTGCTCGCGTGCTTCCACAGACTTCTAACCCCAACAGTGTTTTTGCAAGTTATGGAGCTTGACACTTGAGTATATGGCTTGTATGCCATGGGCTTTGCAAAGCCCTATTTTATTGTTGATGGCCTATGTGCCATGGGCTCACAAAGCCATATGTTGATGATATGGTTCAAGTTTTTTACATCTCTATTTCCTTGGGGAAATACTGCCAAAGCCACACTAGTTTCAAGGACATGGGATTCCTCATAGTCCATCTACATATTCCATTATATATATATATATATATATATATATATATATATATATATATATATATATATATATATATATATATATATATATATATATGGAATATACATTAGGTTTATTGTAGGTATGACACCATGAATTGGAGGAATTTCCATTTTTATGGGACGGTGGAAACGGCTTCCCTTTGAGTACTCTTCTTCTATGGCCAGGGAGAAAGGTAATCATCATTCATGGGGGAATATCTCACTAGATAAGTGGACATCTCTTAGAAAACATCTCCTTAGGGTTGGGAATTATCCTTCAAAGTTTATGGAAGATTTATTCTTCCAATCGAATGTGTGATGGATGATTTTATCTCCATTCATATCACATACTAACTTTATTGTTTTCAAGAAAGATGATTCCATTAGTGTGGATGGATCATATAGATCCATACACATAAGATACTTGCTAGAGATAGTAGCCTTATTATGGATACACATTCATCATATCACTGCTAGATATTTTGGAAGAGAGCTTTGAACCTAAAAAAAATTGATTTTCTCCATTATTCACCACATAATCCTTCATTCTTTATGTGTGATTCATTCTCCAACCTCATAGCAAGTTATATAATGAGATATTATGCATTGCTTTATTGAAGGGAGGAGCAAATGAATTCATAAATCTCTATTTTAATGAAAGAATAAAGTGGGATTTAGCTTAGAAATTCGATAGAGATCTCACTTTGGCTCAAATTTTCAATTTATTCATGTTCTTTGAAGGAGAAAAGGAAAAGGAAACTATGATTTCTTCATAGGATAAGAATAGGGTATGTTTTCCACTAGAGGGAAGAGGTGTTTGAAAAATATCTCTTATTCTAGATTTTCAAAGGAATTCATTTACTCTACCTTTCTGTTTACTTTTTCTCATATGGGAGTTTGATTCTCCACCATTATGCAAGGGAAAAACATGGAAAACCTATGTACATGCTCTGAATCATGGATGAGTAGCACAAATGGATTCAATAGAGTCTCCTTTAAAGGGAAAGGGAAAGTGGAATAGATTGCATTGCTAGATCTCTTTTCCATAGATGAGATTAGAGACATATAAGGAGAGAGGGAGAGAGAGAGAGAGAGAGAGAGAGAGAGAGAGAGAAAGAGAGTTTACTCCCTCATTTGTAGATTTTCTAGATAGGAGTGGCACTATCCAACCAAAAGGAAATTAGGAGATTAGAAATTCAATGGTTAGATTGAGTCTCACATGGAGACTCTAGAGAACTAGTTATGTCTATTTCTAGTGTTGGTCTTTGACTAGATAAGATGATCTATTTATGGAAATTAGTGAGACTGGGAGTAGAGTAATGACTCCTCTCTTTAGAGTTTTTAGGAGATAGGAATAGATCTAACCTATAGGGTTACCAAACTCTTAGTTGGTGCTTCATCATTAGGATAATGATTGAGCATCAATTAGGAGGATGGGTACTTATGGATTATCTGAATCTCAAGAAGGAATGTTTTTTGCATTCATATGGAAAACTAGAGGGAAGAGAAAATAATAGGGTTTGCACTAGATCCATTGATGCTCTTCCAATAGAACTTAGTCCAAAAGTTCATGTATGAGAAACCAAGGAGTTCTTGTTTAGCGGAATATTTAATATGAAATAGGTGTTTTTTTTGCCATTATATCTCCCCTTTATGCCATTTTTTACTGAATAAATATGCAAAAGGAGAAATGGAAATAAAATTTCTAGCCAAAATGAAAGAAATGAAACTTAATCACACTTCCCTATGAACGTTAGAAGCTAAAAAAGCCAATCAATGTAATTTGTAAAGTTTCCAATCTTTGATGAACATCCTCACTAGTCAAAAAATGAACTCAAAGTTTCCTTTTGGTATTGATGCATCTTGGCAAGCATACAAATGATATATTTTTCCTCAAAAACAATGCCAAAGCCTCATGAAACCTTCAATTACTACAAAACTGAGATTTTTGTGAGTTTTATTAGTCCTTGCTAAACACTTATATGTTTCCACTTTCTTTTCACTTTGAGGATCCCATAACAAGTTTACAAAATAAAATATGGATGCCAAAAACTCCTTATTAATGTCTAAGAGTGCTTGAATAGTACCTATTTGGAACTTATAGAGTTCTTTTGACCGAATACAACCTTTTCAAATCGAATTTACTTTATTAGACTATAATTTATCTTAGAAGATCTTCAATTGAAGATGTGAATAACTAGAAACAGAGTTCCAATGGAAGACACAGTGTTGCAAGGATCAAGTACTCATAGGAAAGGTGATGAAGAGAGGAGTGTAAAAAATCACAGAGGGATATCTTGAAGGGCTTCAAATACTCATGATAGCATACATCTTTTACGAATCCTCTTGGTGCATATTTTATTCCACACCTTGCACTATATCTCCATGGAGTCTATTTTCTTAATCTTTTCCAAAAGACCTCTTATAGCCCCCTCCTCAAAATGAGATGCATGAATCTTAGAAAGATAAAATACTTGAGAATAATGACTCATTTTACGTCCATCCCAAGCTCAACCAAGTGCATGATTTTAGTCCATTAATCCCATATAGGATATTACACACACACATGCATATGTATATATATATATATATATATATATATATATATATAGAGAGAGAGAGAGAGAGAGAGAGAGATAACTCCATGGCCATTCTTTTATCACTTCAAGAGGAGCTTCCTCCCTTTTGCATGCACCTATTCTTAAGCTTATAGGTGTTATTACATGTATCATGGGTTGTTTGAGCCTTCACACATGGGCCGTGAGTATTCCTACTCTAATATGGGTATGGTAGATGTTGAAGATTCACTCACTAATTAGACATAAAGGCATGAAGGCATATGAAGGATAAAGAAAGAAAAAGAGAAGCAGAAACAAAATATTTAGAAATTCAAGCCTTAGTGAAGGGACAAATTCACGCTTGTAATATAGTGCATAGAAACTTCTAGAATTACGAGTTTTGAATCTCGCAACGTAAAGCAAATATGTATATAAGTGAGTTTTAATATAGAGAAAAGGTAAAAGATATATAGAGAGAAAAAGTGTGCATAAGATAGTTTTGTCGGGAATTTTTTCTCTGAGAGAGATGGTGAGGAATAACTACTCAGAGTAGGAGAGTTTTCCATGGCTATGAGCGGAATGAGGCCAAGCCATTTTGTATACATCTTCTCTAATAGAAAACACATGTTTGTATAGAAGAATATGAGTATATTCTTTTTGTGTGAAGAAATCTAAGTATTCTTCATATCAGTGTGAAAGTTAGTAGACAGTTACGAGTTTTTCGGTGCACATCTTACTGTACTTCTACAAGGTAGATCTCATAGTATAGTGTAAAGTTTTCATGAATGATAGCTCATTTTGAAGCTACTAGCTTTAACTACACATTGATTGAAAGATTTCTGTGAAACTGAACATGTACTCAGAGTACTGAGTCTAAGAGTAAAGGAAGCTCAACTTGATGAACATACTTCTCAAATTTCAGAGACAGTACAATCACTAAAGAAAGTTCAGATATTACTTCTTTACTTCATCTACAATCACTTTAAGTAATTTCATAGAGAATTGGAGTTGACTCCGGTGACATTACGATAACATTCCGATGACATTCCGATAAGATTACGGTGATATTACAGTGAGTTTACAACATTGTTTTGGTGCAACTAAGTGGAGCAAGAATGTTTAATAGTAAACAAACAAAAGAATTGTAAAGACTGAGTTAAATCATATCAAAATTGAAGCTAGAAGAAAAGACGCAGATTTCTGGAAAGTGAATTTTTGAGTTCCACTAATCATAGTGATAAAGTTTTCAATTTCGAAAAGTTTTCTAGGCTATTGATAATTATGGAGGTATTCTAATATCACTTTAGCTTAGTTCTTGTGGCGTATTTTTGCGTCAACAAGTGATATCAGAGTAGAAAGGTCCTCAAGAGTAAACGAAAGTGCAAATACAAACGAAATTGAAGAATTCTTTATAGGAAAGGTGAAAGTTGAGGTGATCAACAACAAACGATTGCAACAGAAACAAAGAGTCTATGAGAGATCATATTTCAATTGACAAATTGGACAAAGATAATTATCCCGCATGGGTAATGAGAATGGAAGTCTTACTTATGAGTAAGGATTTAATGATATATGTGACACGAGAAGAAAAGAAGCCTACGTTTGAAGATGATAGTCAACCAAAGAAAGAAGAATTAGAAGCCTTGAAGTTGTGGCAGAAGAAAGATGCAACTGCAAGAGCTTATATCTACAATACTATTATAGATCATCTGTTATAACACATTAGAGGTTTGGAAAAAGCGGAAGATATATGGAATGCATTGGAAGATCACTTCCAAAACACTACTAAAGCTAGGAAGGCTAGCTTATGGTCAGATTTTACAACGTTCAAGAAAAAGCAAAGTCAAAGCATTAGTGATTATGTCACTAAGATGAAGGACTTGGCAGACAGTCTTGGATCTATTGATGAAGATATTGAAGATCACAGGTTGATAGCACAATTGCTTGCAGGATTAAGAGGAGATGAAAGGTGGAAACTTTTTGTACTCTCAACTGAACTTTCATTAAATCATTTTTTACCAGATTTAAATCGGTTGCTTCGACTAATGCTTACATTTGAGCAAGACTTGAATATAGATGGAGATAAAGGACATAGTTCTGCTATGTATGCAAAGAATAAGAAGAAAGGTGACAAAGGTAAAGCAAAGGATGAAGAAGAAATAACTACTCAAGCAAATTATGCAAGAGGAAGAGGAAACATCAGAGGTAAAGGTAGAGGAAATACAAAAGGAAGAGGAAATCAGAATAACAACAAGAAGACTTGTTGGATATGTGGATTGAGCAATCATTTGGCTCATGATTGTTGGCATAATCTTCAAGGATCAAATCAAAATCAAAACAATAATAGCAGAGTCCGAGGTGGAAGATATCAAAATTATTTTCAAAGAGGAAGACAAAGTCAAAGAGGAGGATATGGTAGAGGAGAATGAAGATCTCAAGGTATTCTATATTGACTCTGGTTGTTCAAATCATTTGTCAGGTAATATAGAATTATTATTAGAATTGGAAGAAGGTATTTCAAATCATATAGTACAAACAGGTGATAACACAAAACATAATGTGCATTCAATTGGAAAAGTGAAGTGCAGGAGTGGAGCTAATCTGCTAACAAATGTTTTGTATGTTCCAACGATCCCAAAGAATCTGATTAGTGTGGGACAAATAGTAGAGAAAGGTTTTCAAGTCAAATTTACGAATGAAGGAGTATTTGTTGAAGATCCAGAAAATGGATACAAACAAGTTGTCTATGGTAAGAAGGAAGGTAGATATTTTACTCTTAAAGTGCAAGGGAATGTTGGTCAAGCCTTGATCACACATGATGATGAAGTATTTATAGAATTAGACCTCTGGCATAAGAGGTTAGGACACTTTAATGAAAAAGGAATCAAAACTATGGTGGAAAAACAATCTGTAAAAGGGTTACCGAATATGAAGAGTCAACATATGATTCACAAATGTGAAGCTTGTCAAATGGGAAAGGCACATAGGTTACCATTTCAGAAGAAAGGTTACAGACATGATGGTTTGCTAGAACTCATACATACAGATGTATGGGGACCAACAAAAGATGGATCAATCAATGGTTCTAGGTATTATGTTCTTTTTATTGATGATGCGACAAGATGGATAACTCTTTATGTTTTGAAGGAGAGATCAGAAGTGTTTGGAGCTTTCAAGCATTTTCATGCATATGCTGAAAGAATTACAGGACAAAAACTCAAGAGGCTAAGGTCTGATGGAGGAGGAGAATATTTTTCTCAAGAATTCAATTATTATCTTTGGAATGCAGGTATCAAGAGAGAAATAACTTGCAGGTATACACCACAACAAAATGGAGTAGCAGAAAGGAGAAATCGAACTTTGGTTGAGTTTGCCAGAGCAACGTTAAAGGAGAAGAACTGTCCAAATTATCTTTGGGTTGAAGCTGTAAATACAGCCACATATCTTGTAAACAGATTACCATGTGTAGTTTTAAATGGAATGACCCCTTATGAAGCTTGGTGGGGTAAGAAACCAACACTTGATCATTGTAAAGTGTTTGGATCAATTGCGTATGCTTATGTACCATCACAACTTAGACATAAACTTGAACCAAAGGCTGAAAAATATGTGTTTATTGGATATGATGAAAAGCAGATGGGTTATAGGCTATGGAGTTCTTTAATCAAACAGTTTATTGTTTCTAGAGATGTGACATTTGATGAGCAGAAGAGTTGGTATGCAGATAAAGAGTATAACATTGAAACATTTGAAGAAGAAGTAAGAAGTGAAAAAGATAAATCACATATGCAGGTAAATGGAGATGAAGATCATATGCAAGCAAGTACATCCAGGGTTGGATCAACTATGAGAAATGAAGATGCACCTAGATTTGATGAAGAAGTGTATTCAGATACACATGAAGAATATGGACCAAGAAGATCAACCAGATTAAGGAAACAACCAACAAGGTATTCTTATGATACTTCTTATTCGACTCAAAAAAATTATGGCTACATGGTGAAGGAAGATGAAGAACCTCAGAATTATAATGAAGCAAAAGGTAAGAAACAATGGGAAGAACCAATGAAGGAAGATTTCAATGCACTTGAGGAGAACAAGACTTGGGAACTTGTTCCAAAACCAAATGGTAAGAAAGTTATTGGAAATAAATGGGTTTATAAAGTTAAGAAACTTGGAGATGGAAGAATACCCAGATACAAAGCTAAACTAGTGGTAAAAGGCTATGCTCAAATGCATGGCATAGATTATGATGAGACATTCAGTCCTGTGGCAAAGATGTCAACTATAAGGACAATCATTGCTATTGCAGCATCAAAAGGATGGAAATTAAGTTAGTTGGATGTAAAGAATGCATTTCTAAATGGATATATATCAGATGAAGTCTACATGGAACAACTTGAAGGGTTTGTAAGTTCCTGTTGTCCAAATCATGTTTGTAGGTTAATAAAAGCACTCTATGGATTAAAGCAAGCTCCAAGAGCTTGGAATTATAGACTTGTAAAGTATCTCAATGATCTTGGATATCAAAGTTCAAAGGCAGATGCAAGTCTACTCATTAAGAGAACAGATGAAGGTATGATCTATATTTGTATTTATGTAGATGATATCATAATCACAGGAACTTCGAATGAAGGAATCAACGAGGTGAAGAGATTACTTGAGAAAGAATTTGAGATAAGTGATTTATGAAACTTATCATATTTTCTTGGAATGGAGATCACTTATGCAGATCATGGTATATATGTTTCGCAAGAAAGATATCTTCTCAACTTATTGAAGAAGTTTAACATGGAGAATTGCAGAGAAGCCTCAACACCACTTGAGGTCAATCATAAACTCAGTAAATATGATGGTGCAGATTTTGAAGATATGAGGAAGTATCAATCTTTAGTGGGAAGTTTGATTTATGCTATACTAACAAGACCTGATCTTAGTTATGGAGTGGGAGTTCTCTCACAGTTTATGCATTGTCCGAAGGATCAACATTGGATTGCAGGCAAAAGAGTTCTTAGATATATCAAATAAAGGAAGGATTATATCATCCTTTTACATCAGATATAAAGCTGAGAGCATACAGTGACTCAGATTGGGCAAGAAGTCAAGATGATAGAAGGTCAATACATGGGTATATGATATATATAGGAGATAAGCTTGTCAGTTGGTGTTCAAAGAAGCAGCATACAATGGCTTTATCATCAACTGAAGCCGAGTATAAAGGACTTGTGGAAGTAGCTAAAGAAGTGATATGGATGCAAACCTTGTTCAAAAGCTTGGGTATTGATCAAGGTATACCTATCATACATGGAGACAATATGAGTTCATTGTATCTTGTAGCAAATCCAGTATTTCATGCAAGAACAAAGCACATAGAGATTCAATATAATTTTCTAAGAGAAAAGCTAATGGAGAAGGAGGTTGAAATAGTATACACTCCTACAAAAGATCAGATTGCAGATATTATGACGGAGAGCTTGGATGGAGTAAAGACAAGCAGATTCAAAGGAATGGCAGGAATAAAAGAAAAGAAGAATATTTGAAAAAACAAAGGATGCTAATTAGTGATTGAGGGGGAGTTGTTGAAGATTCACTCACTAATTAGACATAAAGACATGAAGGCATATGAAGGATAAAGAAAGACAAAGAGAAGCAAAAACAAAGTATTCAGAAATTCAAGCCTTAGTGAAGGGACAAATTCACGCTTGTGATATAGTGCATAGAGACTTCTAGAATTACGAGTTTTGAATCTCGCAACGTAAAGCAATATGTATATAAGTGAGTTTGAATATAGAGAAAAGTTAAGAGATATATATATAGAGAGAGAAAAAGTGCACATAAGATAGTTTTGTCGGGAATTTTTTCTCTGAGAGAGATGGTGAGGAATAACTACTCAAAGTAGGAGACTTTTCTGTGGCTATGAGCGGAATGAGGCCAAGCCATTTTTTATACATCTTCTCTAATAGAAAATACATGTTTGTGTAGAAGAATATGAGTATATTCTTTTTGTGTGAAGAAATCTAAGTATTCTTCATATCAGTGTGAAAGTTAGTTGATAGTTACGAGTTGTTTGGCGCACATCTTACTGTACTTCTACAAGCTAGATCTCACAGTATAGTGTAAAGTTTTTCATGGGGGATAGCTCATTTTGAAGCTACTAGCTTTAACTACAAATTGATTGAAAGATTTTTGTGAGACGGAACATGTACTCAGAGTACTGGGTCTAACAATAAAGGAGCCTCAACTTGATGAAGATACTTCTCAAATTTCAGATACAATTCAATTACTAAAGAAAGTTCAGGTATTACTTCTTTACTTCATCTACAATCACTTGAAGTAATTTCATATAGAATTGCAGTTGATTCCGATGACATTAGGGTAACATTCTGATGACATTCCGGTAAGATTACAGTGATATTACGGTGAGTTTACAACACAGTTTTGGTACAACTAAGTGGAGCAAGAATTTTTAATAGTAAACAAATAAAAGAATTGTAAAGATTGAGTTAAATCATATCAGAATTGAAGCTAGAAGAAAAGACGCAGATTTTTGGAAAGTGAATTTTTGAGTTTCACTAATCATAGTGATAAAGTTTTCAGTTTCGAAAAGTTTGCTAGGCTATTGATGATTATGGAGGTATTCTAATATCACTTTAGCTTAGTTCTTGTGGCGTATTTTTGCATCAATAGTAGAGACCCATTAGCCTCTCGATGGCCTCCTCATTTTGCAAAATTTTGTAGATAAAAAACTAATGAGCCCAAAAATTATGATGATACCAACACTTGCCACATGAGAGATCCTTCTTTATTGTATTGCCCCATCATGCATCTCAATCCCTCTATATCTCTCTTCATATCCTTGATGTGGAATCACCCACATGGATCCTCACATGAGATCCACATGGCACTCATGTGAGAGCCCATGTGTGCTATGTCTTAGGTATGATTCCTATGTAACAAGCAGAGATGAGGTGGTGTTGCACAAAACCTCCTCTACACCTGCCAAGGTAACTCTAAGGATGCTTAATAGAATCCTTTAGCTTTACAATAATGCATTTGGAACCACTAAGTTCTTTGGAGCATCATTCCCAAAATTTTACAACAAAACAGATCACTTGCATTTATTAAAAACATGAAGAAACCTTCTAGTTTGGGAATAGAAGTGCTCAACATTTTGCTCAGAGCTCATAACCTGGTATGAATTGACCAGAGAGCTTTCGCACACATCTTATTGGAGTATGTATCTAACTAAAGAAAGTTGTTTTATCAATTTACCCATACCATATGTTGAGGAATTAATCTAACAAGCCAGGGGGGTTCTCTCAACTTTTCAGGATCTAGAAGGTGTGCAAACACAGTCACCTTCTATGCTTCATATCTCAAGATCCTCTGAATCCAATTTGATAAAAATTGATATCGAAGTAGTAGACACTTCAATCTATCTAACCCAAGTTAAAGTATAGCAAATCTCTGAGTATATGCAAAGAAATTGATTCCACAAAATCACTATAATGATGAAGATGCAACAGAGAATAGTAGACAACGCATTCTCTCTAATGTAGCTCAATGTCTCTTAGAATGCCTCAATAGTCCGTGACTAAAAGCATGTCTATTTATACTCCAACTTTGAGTTTGAATTTGAATTTTCCCTTACCTAAAAGTGATCCTACACTTTAGGGATGATTTGAATTGATTCTTCCTACACATGAGTCATGGGTTTAGTTCCCTAACTTCACGAGATTCCTTAATTTCTTGGATTTTACATTTATCCAAGGTAAATACAACCAATTTGACAAGCAAGTGTTCATATGTGTGAGGTAATGAACTAATGTGTAGTCCTGAATAGCTAGCCAAGCACTTAGGCTTGCTAATTGTACCAACAACTCCCCCTCAAGCCTAAGATGCTTGAGTCTTCACTTCTTCACGATCTCTTGTAATCCAATCATTGATTTGAACCTATTAAATTTTCTTCCATCCAATGCTTTTTTCATCATATATGCACATTGTTGATATGTGGATACATATAAGAGTTGTATCTCCTTACTCATGATCTTTTCCCTGACATAATGATAGTGAACTTCTATATGTTTATTTTTGGTATGATAGATAGGATTAGCAGCACCATGTAATGAACTAATGTTGTCTCCAAATATAAGTGGAGTAGAAGTATTCAATCCTAAATCTAAATATAGGGTTCTAATCCATGTAGCTTCTTGTGAGGCATTTGCAAGTCCCCTGTATTCAGCCTCTGTTGATGAAAGAGCAATTGTAGGTTGCTTCTTGGAGGACCATGAAATTAACTTTGTACCTGCAAAAGTAAGATAACCTGATGTTCTTCTATCATCTTTAGAGCCTCCCCAATCTGCATCAGAGAAGAGTTTAATAGCTATATCAGATGTATATGGATAGTACAACCCTTCATTGATTGTACCCTTCAAATACTTTAGGATTCTTTTAGCAACTTCCATGTGAGGCTTCCTTGGAGTTTGCATGAATTGAATTAGCACTCTAACTCCATAGCATATATCTACCCTAGTTAGGGTAGCATAATTCAAGCTTCTTACTAAGCTTTGATAGCTAGTAACATCTTCAATTAACTCACCTTCATGAGCACTTAGCTTCAGATTTACCTCCATGGGTGCACTTGCAACCTTTGTATTTTCCATCTTGCACTTGGTGAGCATGTCTCCAATGTAATTTCTCTAAGTAAGGAACATACCTTTCTCTGTATATACCACTTCTAAACCTACGAAGTATGTGAGTAAGCCAAGATCATTGATCTTGAACTCTTGCTTCATTTGAGGTTTGATCTTCTTGATTCCATCTGCATCATTTCCTATAATGATTATATCATCCACATATACACTCTGGGTGGTTCCTCTTAATGAAGAGTGAAGGATCTGCCTTGCTTAAGGCTTTCCTTAACCTGCATACATATTTTGGATATGATTGGTCTTCAAAATCAGGAGGTTGAGCAATAAACACCTCCTTTGAAATCCAACCATTTAGAAAAGCATTTTTTAACATCCATTTGATATTTCTTCCAATTCTTGGAAGATGCAAAACTCATGAGTACTCTAACTATGGGCATTTTTGCCACAGGTGAGAATGTCTCTTCATAATCAATACCTTGGGTTTGTGCAAAAACTTTGGTTACAAGCCTTGCTTTATACATGTTAATTGAGCCTTCAGAATTCTTATTTACCTTGTAGATCCATCTTGAGCCAATGACCTACATAGATGGTGTCTTGGGAACCGATTCCCAAATCTGATTTTCTTGTAGAGATTCTATCTCTTTTTCCATGGCATCTCTCCATTCTGGCTTCTTCTTGGCTTCTTCATATGTAGATGGTTCTTCAGAGTTTGATTCCTATGCTATGTATATTGAATGCTTAATGACTAAAAAAGTACCATAGGCATACCTTTTTGGCTTCCTTTTCTCTCTAGTACACCTTCTTAGAGTTCATTGAGATGATTCTCCCACATCTCTCATCTCCTGCACTTTGGCTTTACCATTGGAGTTCCAAGAATTGAGTTCCCTTCTTGGAGTCTTCTCATCATCATCAAATCACTTGATTCTTCATGTGTATGCTCATTCCTCTTTGACAATGTTGGAAAGTCTTCCTCTAGGTCATAGGAAAGTTTGATGTTCCTGCAATCATCTTCAAAGCAAGATTTGTTTTCATAAAGAAAACATCTATACTTACAACAAAACCTTTATTTCTTGGATTATATAGCCTATAACCTTTCTGATTAAGGTCATAGGCAATGAGTATGCATTTCTCTACCTTTGGATCTAATTTTCCTCAAATTTGTGAAGGTATGTGTGCATATGCTATGCACCCAAAAATCCTACAATGATCAAGGCTAGGTCTTCTTCCATTCCATGCTTCATAAGGTGTCATCCCATCTAATGCTTTTGATGGGAGTCTATTGATCAGATAGGTGGTTGTGGATACAACCTCTACCCACAAGTAGTTGGGCAACTTCTTCTCATTTAGCATTGATCTTGCAACCTCCACTATGGTTCTATTTCTTCTCTCTGCTACTCCATTTTGTTCTAAGGCTTACCTGTTTGATTTTCCACAAGTGCTAGATATTTTTTGAAACAAGAGAACACTTCATCTTTATGCTTCCTAAAGTATAGGATTGTCCATCTGCTACAATCATCAATGAATGACACATAATACCTGGATCCAGAGACTGAAGCCTCCTTGCTTGGTCCCCAAACATTTGTATGGACTAGCTTCAATAGGCCTCCATGAATGTATCCCTTCTTTGTGAGTGGTTGTCTATGAGGCTTGCCAAATTGACAAGCACTACAATTGTATAAATTTTTTGTTTAGATATATTTGATAGGCCAAGCACACTCTGATCCTTATTGATTTGCTTCAGAGCCCTTTCACCTATATGAGCTAGAATCTTGTTCCAAATTTCCAACTCCGATAAAGTTTTACTACCATAATTGAACAATGCAATGTTTCTAGTATCTTGGAGCTCAAATGTAAATAATCTACCTTAATTTTCTCCTCTTGCTATTCTCTTGAATCCCTAATGTGGATCCTCAAAAAATGCTCCATTCTTTGTGAATTTGACCTACATTTTCAACAATCTAACCTACGCTTATGAGATTTTTGGTGATAGTTGGCACATACAATACCTTGCTCAATAGGTTCATCTCTTCACCCTGCATATCTTCTCTAGTGGATGCCTTGTGTCATCTCCTGTTTGGAATTCATGTCTAGTCCTTGGATCCTCCAAGTATGAGAGTAGAGCTACATTTCCTGCTACATGATTTGAGCAACCTGATTCTATATAAAATATATGTTCATCTGCTTTACCTTGCTTCATGGTCATGTTCATCAGAAGTAATGAGTCCTCTTGAGTTTGATCATTTGCATAGTTGTTGTAGTCTCTCCTTCCTCGGTATCCTCCTTGATAATTATTGTTGTTGTATGCATTGTTGTTTTAGCCATTGTTGTTGTTGAATCTTGCTCTTGAGCTTCCATAGCCTCCTCTATTGTGACCTCTTCCTCTTTGGTTTTTAGCATTCCTGAAACAATTCTCAATGATGTAATTGGTTAAGCCACATATGGCACATGGAGAGGAGATTTGAGTTCTCCCTCTACCTTGTCTTCCTCCTCTGCCTCTTCCTCTTGAGCCTCTACCTCTACCTCCAAAGTTTGCTTGAGAGGTGCTGCCCTCATCAGAATTTTTACCTTCACCTTTTTTATCTTTATTCTTGTTCTTATATGTATAGAGAGAACAGGATTGATTACCTTTTGAGTTGTCTCCATTGTTCATATGCTTTTCCTTATGTGTGAACAATTTTCCCATTAGGGTATTGAAATTAGGAACCTGCATGTCCATGTAGAGGTCCATGGTTGTGGTGAAAGCTTCCCATTTTTCATCTGCCTTTATTGCATTGATCACTTGCCTTACTATCTGCTCTTTGTTAATGATCTCTCCAATGCTCCCAAGTTGAGCTACTAGTCCTTCATTTTGGTGACAAAATCAATCACACTTTGTTTGGGCATTTTCTTGAGTGTGGTGAACTCCATCCATAATTGATTCTTTCTTGCTTTGGTACTTGATCAGAAGAATGCATCAAGAGCATTCTAGGTCTCTTGTGAAGTCTTACAACTCCTGATGTGTGGAAGTAAAAAATCAGACATTGAGTTATGAATATATGACCTTGCTAGAGCATCCTTTGAACACCATGTGGTTAGCCTCTCTTGTTCTTCTTGAATTGGTTGTTCTTCGCTTCTGAGGATTGGCATCATCTCATCTCCAAATATGTAACCATAAAGGTTTCTCCTTGAAGGTAAGCTTCCATTCTAAGTGACCAAGTTGAGTATTTACCTTGATCCAATTTGTCTATGGATGAAGGAAATCCATCTCCCATGTTGAATTGTTGTTGCTCTGATACCATTGTGAGGAGATGGTTGTGTAGATTCCAGATATGAGCTGGTGTTGCACAGAACCTGCTCTACACCTGCTAAGTTAACTCCAAGGATCCTTAATAGACTCTTTTGGCTTCACAATAATGCATTCAAAACCACTAAGTGCTTTGGAGCAACATTCCCAAAAGTTTACAACAAGATGGATGACTTGCATTTACTAGAAATGTGAAGAAACCTTCTATTTTGGGAATAAAAGTGCTCAGTATTTTGATCAAAGCTCATAACTTGGTATGAGTTGACTAGAGAGCTTTTGCACACATCTAATTGGAGTTTGTAGCTAACTAAAGCAAGTTATTTCATCAATTTAGCTATACCATACACTAAGGAATGAATCATCAAGTCAAGGGGGTCATCGAACTTTTCAAGATCTGGAAGGTGTGCAGACACAGTCACCTTTTATGCTTCATATCTCGAGATCCTCTAAATAAAACTTTATGAAAATTGATATGAAAGTTGTAGAAACTTCAATCTAATTCAAGTTAAAGTATAGCAAATGAGTGAGTACACACAGAGAAATCGATTCCACAAAATCAATGTAATGATGAAGATGTAATAGAGAATAGTAGACATAGATGTACTTGACGAAATGTATCAAAATGTATATGCTAATGAACATATGATACAAGGGAAGTTTAATGGACTACTCATACATGAGATGACCTCAATGTATGCTCACTAATGTAGCTCAATGTCTTTCAAAATGGCTCACATAGTCCACAACTAAAAGTATGTCTATTTATACTCCAAGTTTGAGTTTGAATTTGAATTTTCCCTTACATAAAAGCGATCCTATACTTTAGGGATGATTTGAATTGATTCTTCCTACCACATGAGTCGTGGGTTTATTTCCCTAACTTCACAATATTCCTTACTTTCTTGTCTTTTACATTTATCCAAGGTAAATACAACAAATTTGACAAGCAAGTGTTCATATGTGTGAGGCAATGAAGTAATGTGTAGTCTTGAATAGTTAGCAAAGAACTTAGGCTTGATAATTGTACCAACAATCAATCTTGAAAATGTTTGGTGTTTTGTGCATTAACTTTTCAAAAAATAATGATTTTTAAACTTTCACTATTTTCTTTTTAACTTTCAAAAGTGGATCCCAATCACTTTAAAAACCTAATACCACTATAAAGTACATGTGATGTTTTCACTCCTCACATTTGTACTCACAAAGAGTTAGAGATCCTCTCAAGGCTATAGCATACTAGGTTCTCATGCCATGGCTGCATCCACATCTACCACTCCCCTTGAGAGATTTTTATGGAGTTTTTGGATAGAATAGACTAAAAAGGTTGTATGGATTTGTATGAACTAGTCTTTAGAGTCCCTAATCTAGAAGAGGCTCTTACTATGAATTATGATGTCTTTGAGGAAATTTCTGATTCGATGGAGTTTTACATTCTATGATACTCCATTTATCTTCCAGATTATGAGGGAAAATGGGTCCCATGTGATCTACTTTTTTATATTCATAAAGGAGATGAGGCCACGGCAAAGCGTCTCAAATGCTTCGTGGGTGTTGCCTAGGATGCAAGGTTCTTTCCACATGAAATAGTGCTAATAATCAACTATTAACCTATAGTCATTGACCTACCCCATCTTGTAACTAGGGGATTTATGCATAATAAGAAGGAATCACAAATGAAACCTCTCAAATTACTAAACGAGATTGATAAAATAAGTAGATAATTCCCAAAAGATGTTGTAGACAAATTAGGTGAAGAGGTTGCTTCATAAGAGCATCTATTTCCCAACTTGGAGCCCTCATAACCCACTCTACCAAAGGTAGTGATGGAAATGTCATCCATTGTTCTTGTAGATGGAGAAGAATTTTTGTTTTTACATGATACTGAGAAGGCATTTGGTCTATGCCTTGAGAATGCCTCAGCATTTTTTGTTCGATATTTGATGTCCCCATGGAAAGCTCTTTAGGTAATTGGAAGATAAACTATTCCATTTGGTGATTTGGTCACATACACCATGGATTTGGTGTGTGAGGAGGTTTTGAGTTATGCTAATGAAAATGCATTGGAGGAGGATTTGGTTGAAGTAAGGGATAGAATAATGGAGAAAAAAACCAACTTCATCCATTGTGGAAGAAAGTGACATGGAACACTCTTTAATTCCTCTAAATGCATTGAAAAGAAGAGAGGGTGAAGATAGCCCTCAAGATGTTGTAAAAAATATTAGCACAACGGAATAGACCAGTAGACAAAGTTGAGAGAAAAAATGCAGAGAAAGATAGACGTAGACTGAGAGATAGAGAACTCAAATTCTTAAACTGCCAAGAGCAATGTAGCTTATACAACGAGGGTGTTGTTTATGCATGCAATCCCATTGTGGAACTTAGATGGTGATCCAGAAGGACTCCAGATGAAGGGCTTACTAGTGCACAATGATGTGTAAAGCTACACATGGGCCATGCTTATATAGCTTTTACAAAGGGAGTCGATATAGATAAACATAGTCAAGAGATACAAAATAGTCAGCAAACTATACAATCCAACAATATCTCCATGACCAATAATCCTACCATCTCAGTCCTATGGGCCATGGGGATGGGCCCCAAGACCCCACAGATGGGGGAAAACCCCCCCTACACTCCCCCCATTGAGGTTTTATGGGGAAATTCTGTAGCACCATGAGGCCTTTATTTTTCCCTTGAATGGAAAATCAATGGCTTGGAATTTTGTGACCTACATAACCTGATTTCTAGGCTCACAAAGATGATCTATTGCCATCGACAATCACCCATAGACCTCATCTAACTTGGAAGTTATGGTTCCACAAATATTCATGCTCTCACAATGGCTTATCCTCATAATGGGGGCCTTACAACTTAGGGCACCATGGATCATTTGTGGTCACTTAAGGGTGGAGTATTGAGTATATTTAACACCCCCCCCCCTCAATCTCCACCCTATGGTGAACTACCTCCTTGGTTTACTGCCAAGCTTTGGAAAGTGTCAATGAAGTTGCTCTCTCCCAAGTGCCTTGGCAGAGATGTATAGTCCGTTTTCTTTAGTTGGAAAATAGCTTATCTCTATGAATTTGTTCTTGATAAAATCATGCACATAGTGATATTGAATTTCTACGTGCTTGGTACATGCATGGAAAACAAGGTACTTGGAGATGGCCATGCAACTTTGTTTGTCACACTTCAACCCTATATCCTCTTGTCCTTGTATTCCTATGTGCCATAGGTTACTCCATTCTTGCTTTCTTGTGGAAATGCCTTCCCCTATTGATTGCCCATCATGCAACTTCACATGGTTCCTTCATTTTTGCAGTTGATGGTAGGTGTGCAACCATACCCCTACGATGCATCTCCTTTAGTATAGGGTATCCGATATGGTTGAATGTATCATGCTTTAGCGTATTATGCCCACACTTGTAGTGGTCGTAAGAAAAGACAACTCATACAGGTTGTTCCTCCTTGTGCGAGTCCCAACAACATCGTTGTTACTATCCATAATCTTAGCTCCTATCTTACTGAAAGATATATCATGACATTGATCAGTTATAGAAGCTACTGAAAGCAAACTTTGTTTGATTTGTGGAAGATACAACACATTTGAAATCTTTCTAATATCCCCGTTACCCTGTGTAGGACATCTTGCATTATTTCCTACCTTTACAGTGATGGGTTCCTTTAGAGGTTTTAAGCAACTATAAAGGTATTTTGTGCTCATCATGTTAAAAGAGGCATTCCAACACCCATGAGTCATCTATTCGTGAATCTTTAGTCAAAGAGCATACCTCCTCTATCATAAAAAATAACTCAAGTTCTATTTCTACAATGTTGGAAAACACCTTGCCCTTGCCATCTTTTGAAGAGCAATTCTTCTCTTCTGATGTGACAATCTTGAATTCTATGGCCTTTCTTCTTACAGTGGAAACACTCTCCCTTGAACTTCTTTTTTTTGTTCTTCTTTTTATCTCCATCATTTGAAGAGTCCACTTCGCTTCATTTGGCAGTTGCTATGAGTGCAACATCTCCTTTGTTGCTGCCATTCCTTGCCTTGAGTCATAGCTCCTCCCCCATGAGTAAGGCATTGAATTATTCAAGTAGAGGTTGAGGTCTAATTTGAGTATTAAGAGCAGTTACCAAACCATCAAACTTTGATGGACAGATTTGAAGACAATGCCAAGTTCTCTCCTCATTTGAATTTTGTTCACTTGCTCCCACCATTTGATCTTGATAGATTCTTTATGTGAATGATAAACACCTCTACAATCTCTCCATCAGCAAACCTTTTTGCTGCCAGCTGATTCTCCAAGTTTTGAATCTGTGTTTGATTACGAGTTTCATATTGATTTCTCAATATGTTCCATGTTTCACAACCCTGGGTAGTATGTTCAATGAGAGTCAGAACACTATCAATAGTACTTGTAACTAGAGCATAGAGTGCATCTTCATTTCTACATCTCCAAGCACATAGAGGACGAGCATCAAAGGGAATCATTCAACCAAGATTATTTGGATCAGGTGCTTCTTGGGACTCTTGATCAGTCCCAGGAACAATCTCCAAAAGCTCATATGAATCAAGGATAGAAGTGATTTTAAACTTCCACAAGGTGTTATTTGTACCATCAATCTTAACTTTTGTTAAGGTTGGTGGTCATATCTGCAACATAGGGATGACGGACATCAATGCGTCTCTTGCTTGTGTTCCACCTACTCCTGTGTATGAACAACCTTGATTCCAATTCATAGATAATTATGCACCATTTCACATCTTCTCTTCTTTGTCATTGAATCCTCTCAAATCTCTACATTTATACTTCTACACCACTCAGAGCCTCTTGAGCTTTGATACCATGTAAGAAATAATGGCATAGTAGAATAGACCAAGAGACAAAGTTGAGAGAAAAAATGCACACTGAGAGATCGAGAACTCGAATTCCCAAATTGCCAAGAGCAATGAAGCTACAATGATGGTGTTGTCCACCAATGAGCTCTCAATGTGGAGCTTAGATGGCAATCTAGATAGACTCTAGATGTTGGCACTCACTCATCATGGGATCTACCAATGTCTTCTACTTGCTTTAGCCATGGTAGCATGGGTGTCTCAAATGTGTCCTACCCATCTTCTATGACCCGGCCTCTTGGTACTGGTTGAGGCACATACTCTTCTTCAAAAGTATGTTCCACCAAAATCTGAATGGTTTCATCTTTGTTAGGTGCCTCAAGTGGTGACAGAGGCCTTTGGTATTGTTGAAGTCTTATTTGTAGCTCAAGTATTTTTTCTTGTAAAATGGCAAGGTCAAATGAGGATGTAGTAGATGCAAGAGGTTTTGGAACTACTATGAGTAGTGTGGTGATCTTGCTAGTAGTTGTGTTTGTAATTTGTTGAGCTCTTCTGATAACTTTCATGCTCTTCAAGGAGGTTGGCATAATCTTCCAAGATAATTTTAATGCTCTCAAGAGGGATTTCTTGGAATTTGGATGGGATTATTGGAGCACCTAGCATGTTTTCTATTGCTTCTTCCAAGTTCTCCTAATTCTATTTTTGAAATCATTGATTATCCTCCTGAGGTACTCCTAAATATCATCATAAGAGCACCATATTATGGGTGAGCTTTGAATTGTGCTCCATTTGCATTTGTAGGTGACCTTCTAAGTCTTTGACATCTTGCTCATCCATGTCTTGTATCTTCATTTTTAGTTGATTGTGTGATATTATAAGGTGGCAAATTGATCTTGTAATAAAGCATTCCTAGCCACCATATTTGAAATCCATTCTTGTAAATGCATTGACTGAGCTTGAAGCACTATATTTCTCTATGCCAATAGATTATACTCTTGTCATAATTGGTTGGCATAGTTCACCATCATTGCCAGAGTGGAGTTGATGATGAATGTATGCATGATGGATGCAGTTGGAAGTGTGTATGATGCAGGGTGGATGGGAAGGGGAATGGTAGAAGTGTATGTATTGGAAAACGTTATTGTGGGTCGAGGTGATGTTGGGGAGGGGGGATTGGGGATTGTGGAGTTATGGGGATGGGGGAGGTGCAGTGAGTGGTGGTGAGATGTCCATGGGATCAAACGTGCTAGTGTGTGAGGTATCTACCAGAAATATTGGAATGGTAGGTGTAGTGCTTGATAGAAATTGTTCTGATGTGTGAGGGTAAGGCAGTTAATTGAGCTTGAACAAATAATCTTTTGCGAGTTGCGGTGTATACAGGCTCTCCTCCTCCTCCTCCTCCTCCTTCTTCTTCTTCTTGTTTTTCTTCTTTCTCACTTTCTTGTATGTCCTGTCCTTGGGATCATTGCGAGTGATATTCTTCTTCCCATCTGACATGATGTTCTCTTGTTGTGTGTTGCTATTTTTCATGCCTTTTTTGTTGTCGTTCTAGCTCATATTCTGTTTCGGATCCGAATTGTACTTGTCAATGGGACTCCTTGAAGGATCTATTTGAAATCAAAAGTGACCAAGTCATCTAATACTTCAATCATGGGAAATTGGAAATCGGTTAGAAGGGGTAGGGTTGTTGGTTGTATTGTGGATGCTTCTCCTATGTTATGCCTAGGTAGGCAAATTGTAAATGGGGGTATTGTGGGTTGCCTGATTGGTAATAATTCTTATGTCATGACTACGCCTCTTGTTTGTATGCAAGGTATGGTTCCTTGCATCCTCTTAGGTTGTGATTTTGAAGCCTTTCTACTCTTAAACAATTGTAATTGTGTCCTAATAAGAGCTTGTTTGATAGGGACATCATATGCCAAGCACCTGTAAATGATTTTGGTAATACACCAACACCCATTGAGTAATGGCTTGCATGGCCATCTTGTTGTACAGCATGGAGTTACTCAATGGTCTAATGTCAAAAATTTATAGTGAGCCTTGTTACAAAGTAAACCATATTTTCTTGTGGAACTGTGTAAATATGTCCTTCCTTAGGAAAGCAAAATGTTCCATACACATTTGTAAGGCCATTCATAAATTAGGTATGATAGTTGTCATCTGATTCATCTTCATGACATCCCGTTTCTCCATTGCCTTTGGTATCAAGATCTCTTTATCCATTGGAATATGCATGCCCCGCATGTTGAGAGCTTCATAGACCAAATTCTGGGACATCTTGAATCTTTTGAGCTCTTGGCTGGGCATCAACGAGGGGACCACAAAGGTTCAAGGAAGATCTTTAGCGTCTCTAGGTTTGAGAGTCTAAATCAAATAGTAACATCTCAAGAAGTTGGGCTTAGGCAATGGGGCATTGAAATAATCCAGTAAGCTTGATCTTTCCCAAATATTTCACAGGTTGTCTAAATTCTACAACTCTTTAAAATTGTTTGAGAAAAATTGATATTTAACCTTTATGTTATTGAACTCGCACTTTGCTTCCCATATGTAAGGTGCTTTTCCCAAAGGCCCTGCTAACTCATTGAGCCAATGAGAGTGGGTGTGCACCCTCTCTGTTTGTCTTGAAGGTGGATCGTGAATGGGAATGGTGCCTCTAATATTGTGAAACATAGGAGGCCTCTCTGAAGGATGTTCTTCAATAGGTAAAGCGCTAATATCCATAGGTTGATAACTCATGCCCACTTCTACAATCCCGTACCGTTACATGTTCGTGATGTTGGTTATGAATCTGCTATAATAAGAAAAACACATTATTATTGTCAAAGAAACCCAGTAAAACCTTGTTCCCTTTCCAATATTGACATGTTTCCCTTACATCCCTGTGTAGCATGAAAATGGATGTGTAAGTGTGGAGTGTCCTATGATGTGAGGTTGCGAGTTGATGCAATCCTATATGCACACTTTGGTTAATGCATGAGCACATGGATTCCTATGGCACCTAGGTGTCTAGCTTCTATTGTTTTTTCCTCTTTTACTACAACTTTACACACCCATAAGTGTGTATCCTCATGCATCCATGAAGGATCGGCTCCTATGAAATGCACATATTCAATATCCTCTTGAGTTTTATGGATAGTGTTCCATTGATAGGGTGGTACATCTCTATGTGAATAGTCTTTGAGATTGACCTTGGTGGTTCCCTAGATGTTGTAAGTACAAGGAATTGGTTCCCCAATGCTACTCTATCTGCAATAGTCTCATGAATGGTCTTCCCAAGATCATCTCATAGACATGGTTCTTACCAAAATCACAGATTGCAAATGTATTCTCAAACTCTACACCACAAGTAGTGAGAGCCATTCCTTCTAGAAATCCCAGTGGCTTTTCTATATGTCCAACTACCATGTGTAGCTTCATTCTACTGGGTCTTAAAGTTGGTTTGCCCCATCGTTTCCATAAGGAAGTGGTGGTAATGACAACTCCCACTCATGATTGTAAGATCTCTTTCGTTGTATATCCTTGGTGCATGATAGATAGATAGGTGTTTCCTTCTTCTCCTTCACTTATATCTCCTATCTTACCTATGGGTATCCCTGATACTTTCTTTTGCGATCCTACCTGAGAGTGAGAATTAGCAACCTCTGGAAATTGATTTGCTATATGCTTCCACAAGTTGGCCCTGAATTTTAGTACTTATTCTAAAGTGAGATGGCATTGCTCTTTAGTGTTTTTGACTACTTCAATGTTCATAGGTAGAACATAATTTTAATTTCTAACCATCATTGTGGGAGCTCTCATTTGAATAGAATTTGATTCCCAAGGGCATGTGAAATGAGGCAATTCCTATAAGGAATTGGATTCAAAGTCTACTTGTTTGCTTAACTACATATCTTCTTGCTCTCCTTAGATAGAGAAAATTTCTTGAGGGAATTACTCATGAAGATCATCCACGTGGAATTGGAGGGGGATCCTCTCACTCCTTGGCCCATTTCTCCTCTTGTATCTCTCTTAGGAACTCTTGGGAGTATTTATTTATAAAGGAAATCAATTAGCTGTACAATTAAGAACATGAGCTCCTTGTGGAGGTAAGCTCTTTTTCACACTTCCACTAACTTGAGCCTCTATTGTTGGTTGAGGTGGGTTGGATGCTGGGGGTTTCTAGGAGTGAGTTTGAGATGTGATTTCTACAATTTTTATTTTAATTTCTTTAAAGTTTTCTTCTAGTTCACTCAATTTTCTAGCCCATTGCCTTTTCATCCTTTCTCTACTATCTTTCTAAGTCTTGATTCTCTTTTTACTTGTACGTTCTATTTCACTAGCCTCAAATTTCTTTTCTTGCACTATGTCTAGGGTCTGTTGTAGAGTGGTTGCTCTAGTGATTACCTATACTAGGGCAACATTAGCACACTCCCATTGGGTTCTATTACTAGGCCAATTACGTTGATTGGAGAATTGTTTTTTAGCATTAACTAGATTTTTAGGAGAATTTCTTAGGAGATGTTCCTTTCCACAATCCAAACAAAAACCTTGAATCATTATGGATTGAGGTTGCCCTAGTGGATGGAGTGGATAATCACAAATGAAGTGATCTCCTCGACACCTATAACATAATCCTCTAGGGGCTCGAGGTCTCATTTGTCTCACTTGAGGCCTAGGGTTTGGATTTGTGTACACCACATGGGAGTATTCTAGCTCCCAATTAAGTTCTAACAATGGTGCATCATATTGATAAGCCTCATTATGCTCAGGGATTCTTTGTAATAAGTCGGTGGGTTTTCTCCATGTGTTGAATCAAAGCTCTGAGCATTAGGATCTCGATCAACAAGGATGCTAGCACTAAGGCATGTTTAGATTATCTTCTATCATTACATATTTGACTGAAGTTAAATTGGTTGGGTGCAGTGGTTGTTGTCCTAGCATTGGTTAAGGCCTAGGGTGTGCCTAATGCTATGGTTAGTATTGTTGTTATGTCCTATAGTATGGCTGCTACTGATATTCGTTTTCATACCTACCTAGCTATTGGTATGGTTGTTGGTCATTTCATTGAATTGCCTACCTATTGTAGTGTTGAGGATCTCACGACTCTGAGACCACTTATTGATGTCCGTCGTGACAAAGGCTTGAACTTTGTCAAGCCTGCGGAAATCGCCGCGCCACCGAAAAGATGCTAAGCTAGAGCGATATTAGAACACCTGCACAATCAACAGTAGCTTAGCAAGGTTACTGCCACTTAAACATATAAGACTGCGTTTTGAATTTATTGAAAAATTCACTAGAACTTCACCGGACTGTCACCAGACTGTCACCATAATTATACCGGAATCCTACCGGAATCAACTCCTATTCTGTTTGTAATCACTTCAAGTGAATATACAAGAAGTAAGGAAGTGATGCGTGAACTTCCTTCACTGAGTGAACACTTTCTGAAGTTTAAGAAAAAACTTCTCCGGTTCAGAATGTCTCTTTTCGGTTAGACTTTGTACTGTGTGTACATATCCATTTCACCGAAATCCTTGACGAACTGATAGTAGAGATGTCTAGCTATAAGATAAGCTATCTCTCATACAAAATCTTAATCTATTCTGCGAGATATACTTCGTTGTTCTACCAGAAAACACATTTTCTGAGAAAATTGTAACTGACCGAAAAATACGTTTACAGAGAAAATAACTGTTAACTAACTTTATACCATAATATGAAAATACTCAGGTTTCTTCACATACGAACAGTGCGTGCAAACTTCCACATGAACATGTGTTTTCTATTAGAGAAGATGTGTACAAATTAGCTTGGCCTCTTCTTGCTCAAGCTATAGAAACTCTCCTACACTGAGTAGTTTCTGTTTACCATCTCTCTCAGATGAATACCTGACATTTCAGGTTTCTGTTATTCATCTGTACATACACGATCTCTGGCATCTTCTGAGAACTTCTCTCTCTCTCTCTCTCTTTGACCTCCATAAGCGCTCTATTTAAACTGCACGCTCTTCTCACGCATGTTCTAGTTCGCACTTCCCTCTCTTCTTTTCTTATGCACGTTCTCTCTTTATATACAGTTTGATTCGGTGTAACGAACTCTATCAAACTCTGATTCTGCAAGATTTTGCGTTGTACATAACGGTCGTGAATTTGTCCCTTCATTAAGGCTTTTGGTTTTCTGAATATTTGATTCCACTTCTCTTTATCTTTCTTTTTCTTTTATGTCTGTTTGTACGTCAAATTCGTGAGTGATTCTTCAACAGCTCCCCCTCAATCACTAATTTGACTTTTCCTGTCTTTCATATATTTTCCTTTCTTTTATACCTGCCATTTCTTTGAATCTACTTGTCTTCGTTCCATCCAAGCTCTTTGTCAGAATATTTGCAATCTGATCTTTTGTCGGAGTGTATATTATTTCTATCTCCTTCTCCATTACCTTTTCTCTCAAGAAATGATCCTAAATTTCTATGTGCTTTGTTCTTGCATGAAATACTGGATTTGCTGCAAGATACAGCGAGCTCATATTATCTCCATGTATGATAGGTATACCTTGATCAATACCCATGCTTTTGAACAAGGTTTGCATCCATATCACTTCTTTAGCTACTTCTACAAGTCCTTTATATTCTGCTTTTATTGATGATAAAGCCACTGTGTGTTGTTTCTTCGAACACCAGCTTACTAGCTTATCTCCTAGGTATATCATATACCAATGTGTTGATCTTCTGTCATCTTGACTTCCTGCCCAGTCTGAGTCACTGAATGCTCTCAGTTGTATATCTGACGTAAAAGGATAATATAATCCTTCTTTTATAGTTCTTTTGATATATCTAAGAACTCTTTGTCCTGCAACCCAATGTTGATTCTTCAGACAATGCATGAACTGTGAGAGAACTCCCACTGCATAGCTAAGATCCGGTCGTGTTAGTGTAGTGTAGATTAAGCTTCCCACTAACGACTGATACTTTCTCATATCTTTAAACTCTGCACCACTATATTTGCTGAGTTTATGATTTGCTTCAAGCAGTGTTGAAGCTTCTCTGCAATTCTCCATATTAAACTTCTTCAGTAAGTTTAGGAGATACCTTTCTTGCGTAACATATACACCATAATCTGCGTATGTGATTTCCATTCCAAGAAAGTATGATAACTTTCCTAGATCACTGATCTGAAACTCCTTTTTGAGTAATCTCTTTACTTCTTTAATTCCTTCATCTGAAGTACCTGTGATTATGATGTCATCTACATAAATACAAATGTAGATCATACCTTCTTCTGCTCTCTTAATGAGTAGACTTGCATCTGCTTTGGAACTTTGGTATCCAAGTTCATTGAGATATTTCACAAGCTTGTAATTCCAAGCTCTTGGAGCTTGCTTCAGTCCGTAAAGTGCTTTCCTTAATCTGCAAACAAAATTTGGGTATCTGGAACTTACAAACCCTTCCGGTTGTTCCATGTAGACTTCATCTAATATGTATCCATTCATAAATGTGTTCTTTATATCTAGCTGACTTAGCTTCCATCCTTTTGATGCTACTATAGCAATCACTGTCCTTATGATTGACATCTTTGCCACCGGACTAAACGTCTCGTCATAATCTATGCCATGCGTCTGAGCATAGCCCTTGATAACCAGTCTGGCTATCCTTCCATCTGCAAGTTTCTTGACTTTGAACACCCATTTATTTCCAATCACTTTCTTACCATTTGGTTTCGGAACAAGTTCCCATGTCTTGTTCTCCTCCAGTGCGTTGAACTCTTCTTTCATTGCTTCTTCCCATTGCTTCTTGCCTTTAGCTTCATCATAGTTTGGAGGTTCTTCATCATCTTTGACCATATATGCATAATTTTTTTGAGTTATATATGAGGTATCATAGGAATACCTTTCTGGTTGTCTTCTTACCCTGTTTGACCTTCTTGGTTCAAACTCTTCATGTGTATCTGAATACACTTCTTCATCAAATCCCTGTTCATCTCCATTTCTCATACCTGATCCGATCCTGGACGTACTTGCCTGCATATAGTCTTCATCTCTATTCACCTGTACAATTGATTTCCCTTTGTCTTTTCTTCTTACTTCTTCTTCAAAATTTTCAATTGTATGACTTTGATCTGTATACCAGCTTTTCTGTTCATCAAATGTAACATCTCTGGAAACAGTAAACTGTTTTGTTAGAGGACTCCATAACTTGTAACCCATCTGCTTTTCATCGTATCCGACGAACACATATTTCTCTACTTTTGGTTCGAGCTTATGTCTGAGTTGTGATGGTATATAAGCGTAAGCTACTGATCCAAACACTTTACAATGATCAAGTGTTGGCTCCTTTCCCCACCAAGCTTCATACGGGGTCATTCCATTTAAAACTGTACACGGTAATCTGTTTACCAAGTATGTAGCTGTATTTACGGCTTCAGCCCAAAGATAGTTTGGACAATCTTTTTCCTTTAGCATAGCTCGTGCAAACTCAATTAGAGTTCGGTTCCTTCTTTCTGCTACACCATTTTGTTGTGGTGTATATCTGCAGGTTATTTCTCTCTTAATACCTGCATTCCAAAGATAATCATTGAATTCTCGGGAGAAGTATTCTCCCCCTCCATCAGACCTCAGTCTCTTAAGCTTTCGACCTGTGAGTCTTTCAGCATATGCATGAAAATGCCTGAAAGCTCCAAACACTTCTGATTTCTCTTTCAAAACATAAAGAGTTATCCATCTTGTAGCATCGTCAATGAATAAAACATAATACCTTGAGCCACTGATTGATCCTTCTTTTGTTGGACCCCATACATCTGTATGAATGAGTTCGAGTACTTCATCATGTTTGAATCCTTTCTTCTGGAAAGGTAACCTGTGGGCTTTTCCCATCTGACATGCTTCACACTTGTGAATCATGTGTTGGTTCTGTACATTTGGTAATCCCAGTACTGACTCATTTGAAATCATAGCTTTAATTCCTTTTTCATTGAAATGACCTAATCTCTTATGCCAGAGATCAAGTTCTGTAATCACCTTTTCACCATGTGTGAGCAACGCTTGGCCGATGTTCCCTTGTACTCTTAAAGTAAAGTTTCTGCCTTCTTTCTTACCAGAGACAATCTGATTATATCCATTCTCGGGATCTTCTACAAATACTCCTTCATTTGTAAATCTGACCTGAAAACCTTTCTCAACTATTTGTCCTACACTAATTAAATTTTTCGGTATTGTCGGAACATACAAAACATTGGTTAGCAAATTTGCTCCACTTTTACATTTCACTTTTCTAATTGAATGTACACTATGCCTCGTATTATCACCTGTTTGAATAGTATGACTGGAACTACCTTTTTCCAGTTCTGACATCAGTTCTATATTTCCTGACAAGTGATTAGAACATCCAGAATCAATGTAAAATACCTTTAGGTCTTTGTTATCTGATGAGCTGATTGAGTTCATCATCAATGATGTATGACTTTCATTCTATGTATCATTTGTGTAGTTGTTGTAGGTGGTGTTGTAGGATTGATTCTGTCCCCAACTTCTTGTTCCACCTCTACCATAGCCTCCTCTTTGATTTTGTCTTCCTCTTTGAAAATTACTCTGATATCTTCCGCTTCTACCTGTGCTGTTATTGTTTTGATTTTGATTTGATCCTTGTTGATTGTGCCAGCAATCATGAGCCAGATGATTACTTAGTCCACAAATCCAGCAAGCCTTCTTGTTGTTATTCTGGCTACTTCTTCCTCTTCCAAAACCTCTTGCTCTTCCTCTTGCATAATAAGCCTGAGAGCTCGACTCTTCTTCATTTTTTGACTTACCTTTGTCTGCTTTCTTCTTGTTCTTCATGTACATTGCAGAACTTTGTCCTTTATCTGCATCTCCTTTCAGGTCTTGCTCATATGTGAGCATCAAACCAAGCAACTGATTTAAATCTAGTACAAAATGATTTAAAGAAAGTTCAGTTGAGAGTACGAAAGGTTTCCACCTTTCATCTCCTCTCAAACCTGTTAGCGGTTGCGCTATCAATCTATGATCTTCGACATCTTCATTTATGGATCCAAGACTATCTGCTAGATCCTTCATCTTAGTAACATAGTCCCTAATGCTTTGATTCGACTTCTTTTTGAACGTTGTGAATTCGGACCATAAGCTAGCCTTCTTAGCTTTCATAGTATTTTGGAAATGATCTTCCAACGCACTCCATATGTCCTCCGCTTTCTCCAGGCCTCTAATGTGCGGTAGTAGATGGTCTGAAACGGTATTATAAATATAAGCTCTTGTCGTTGCATCTTTCTTCTGCCACAGCTTCAAGGCTTCTAATTCTTCTTTTTTCGGTTGACTATCATCTTCGAAAGTCGGCTTCTTTTCTTCTCCGTTCACATACATCATTAATTCCTTACTCATAAGTAAGGCTTCCATGCGCATTACCCATGCGGGATAATTATCTCTGTCCAATTTATCAATTTGGACATGATCTGCCATGATCTTCTTGTTTCTGTTACTTTCGGTGACCTTTTGAGAATCTTTCTGCTCTTCAGAATCTTTCTCGTTCTGGTTCCACTTGTTGTGGTTAACCTGCTCTGATACCAATTGTTGAGGATCTCACGACTCTGAGACCACTTATTGATGGCCGTCGCGGCAAAGGCTTGAACCTTGTCAAGCCTGCGGAAATCGCCGCACCACCGAAAAGATGCTAAGCTAGAGCGATATTAGAACACCTCCATAATCAACAGTAGCTTAGCAAAGTTACTGCCACTTAAACATATAAGACTGCGTTTTGAATTTACTGAAAAATTCACTGGAACTTCACCGGACTGTCAACAAACTGTCACCGTAATTATATCGGAATCAACTCCTATTCTGTTTGTAATCACTTCAAGTGAATATACAAGAAGTAAGGAAGTGATGCGTGAACTTCCTTCACTGAGTGAACACTTTCTAAAGTTTAAGAAAAAACTTCTCCGGTTTAGAATGTCTCTTTTCGGTTAGACTTTGTACTATGTGTACATATCCATTTCACCGAAATCCTTGATGAACTGATAGTAGAGATGTCTAGCTATAAGATAAGCTATCTCTCATACAAAATCTTAATCTATTCTGCGAGATATACTTCGTTGTTCTATCGGAAAACACGTTTTCTGAGAAAACTGTAACTGACCAAAAAATATGTTTACAGAGAAAATAACTGTTAACTAACTTTATACTATAATATGAAAATACTCAGGTTTCTTCACATATGAACAGTGCGTGCAAACTTCCACATGAACATGTGTTTTCTATTAGAGAAGATGTGTACAAATTAGCTTGGCCTCTTCTTGCTCAAGCTATAGAAACTCTCCTACACTGAGTAGTTTCTGTTTACCATCTCTCTCAGATGAATACCTGACATTTCAGGTTTCTGTTATTCATCTGTACATACGTGATCTCTGGCGTCTTCTGAGAACTTCTCTCTCTCTCTCTTTGACCTCTATATGTGCTCTATTTAAACTGCTTGCTCTTCTCACGCACGTTCTAGTTCACACTTCCCTCTCTTATTTTCTTATGCACGTTCTCTCTTTATATACAGTTTGATTCGGTGTAACGAACTCTGTCAAACTCTGATTCTGCAAGATTCTGCGCTGTACATAACGGTCGTGAATTTGTCCCTTCATTAAGGCTTTTGGTTTTCTGAATATTTAATTCCGCTTCTCTTTATCTTTCTTTTTCTTTTATGTCTGTCTGTACGTCAAATTCATGAGTGATTCTTCAACATGTAGGGACAATCCTGAGTAGTGTGGTTTGTGTATTTCCTCTCAATTGTGCAGTATTGGGCATTTAGGTTTCCTAGGTTATGAGTTTGCATTTGGCACACATTGGCCATGTGATCTCTTCCACATATGTAGCAACGCTTCACATGGACCACTCTTTGAGCCTCTCTATTTCAGACAGCTAACTTGCGAGCTATTTGTTTAGCTAATTCATCTATTGACGTTGAGGGTTTGGATGTGATGCTAGTGGAACAATTTGAATCCTTATGAAGCTTAGATAGTTCCAAATCATCACCCAAGTTGTCCCCAATATCAATACATATCCCTAGACTTTGCTTTATGGTTTGAGGTTCCTTCAAATAGACATATGATCTTGGTTTACCACTCAATAGACCATTAAGGAACAAGGAGATTTGTTTAGCTTGGGTAGGTAACTTGGAATCAGACATCTTTCAATATATTGCCTAAATATACATCTTGATAGTTTTATAGTCTCTTGTGGTGTCTATTTGAAGCTATGAATCAACGATGAAGTGTTATGTCTAATCCCATTCTTATAGAATTCCATGATGAAAGTGTCAAACAAATGTGTGATATTCTTGAATTGCTCTTGATGCAATGGTTGAAACCATGTTAGGGTTGTATTTTCCAAGGTTATTCCAAAAGCCTAGTATTGAGTGAATAGATCATTGACATGTTCAGCTCTCAATACTTGCTTAAATTTGGCTATGTGATCATAGGGATCGCTGATGTTGTCAAAATAATTCTTCGCGGCCTTCACTAACTAGGTAGGTCTCAGGATTCTCAAGTGTTCTCTTGGTCTAGGCAATGGGAACTCATACATGCTTCTTTGATTCCTATGCCCTCGTGCTCATTTAGTTCTATTTGTTTTTAGCCCTAATCTTTCTCTTCCTATCGTATGCACAAAGCTTACTTCTTATCATTCTTTGGATTTCTCTTTTTGTGCTCCTAAGGCATGAGATGACCCTACTCCATGCTGAATCTAAGGATCAATAGACTTGTGTGAGGGGAAAATTGGTTCAACCTTCCATGTGTAAGTGTGTGTACTATGCTCCATGAGTACATGCATCCTTCCAAAAGTGTTGTCCAAGTAGATAACCTTTCCTGGAACATCAGGATCCTTGAACTCATATATCATGACTTTGTCTACTTCACTAGTCTTGTCAAGTTTAAATCTCCGAAATGCTTCATCAATTTCTCTGTTAACAAAGATTTCTATGCTCTTGTTATCTTGAGGGATCCATTCATGTTATAATCCTAGACAATAATAATTGGCCTCTAGGAGTTCTAGGTTCTCTCTCCTTGTTCTCTTGTTCTAGGTCTCCTATCTTTGACTCTAATATAACTGATCCAAACTTGTCCATCCTATCAGGTAAGCTAGTTACTACATACATGGTTCCTTGCTTATCTATGTAGGATCCTTCTTCAAATTTAACAAGAACAACACAAGGAAGAAGAACAAGATTGGAGCACAACACAAAATTGAATGAATTACCAAGTGAATGTAAAAAGATAAGTGACCCCTTAGGGTTATAGGCGCATATAGAAGCTAGGGGAAAAAAACCTCCTAAAGAGGGAAAAAAGTGCCCCAACAGTCCTGAGTGTGTTCACAACACATCACTACTGAAATATATCAACAAATCCCCCCTAGGAGTGATGCCATGAACAAGAAGTTGGCACTCATGTATAAGGAAGTGCCAAGCCATGTGGATAGAGATCGATCCACAAAAGGAAGTAACACCAAAGCTTTGTGGAAAGATTCAAACTTCTCCCTAGGCAAAGCCTTTGTGAAAAGGTCTACAGTGTTGCCCTGTGTGGGCACATATGCCAAATTGGTCTCTCCAATAGAGCACCTCTCCCTGACATAAAGATAATGCACCTCAATGTTTGTGGAAAGCTTCAAACTTCTCCCTAGGCAGAGCCTTTGTGAAAAAGGTCTACACTGTTACCCTGTGTGGGCACATATGCCAAATTGGTCTCTCCAATAGAGCACCTCTCCTTGACATAAAAGATAATGCACCTCAATGCACTTCCTCGCAACTGCCAATGCATGCTATCTATCATTGAAGATGTTGGTGGCACAAGACTGATCAATACCCAAATCAGCCAAAAGGCATTTGAGCCACAAATACTCAACAATCATTATGAAAGCTACCCTATACTCAGCCTCAAAACTGAAGTGACCACAATAGGTTGCTTCTTGCTCCACTAAGCTTTGCTTGAGAGAACATAATCAAATGCATCTCTAACATCATGAAAACTCAACCATACACCTATTTCCATAGGAGTGTTAATAATTTTGCAATATTCAAGGCCAAAATGTTATAATAATGTGTCCATATATTTTGTTTGACACAAGGTTGTTGTTGATATATTTAGGTAGTGATGTGTATGAACACTCTAGGACCACCGGGGTACTTTTTTCCCTCTTTAGGAGGTTTTTTTTCCCGGGCTTGTATATATGCCTATTGCCCTAATGTGCTACTTATCTTTGTACATTCTAGTGGTAATACATTCAGCATTGTGTGTTGTGCGCCAAGCTTCTTCTTCTTCCTTGTGTTGTTCGTGTGCTTTTGCAGACGTCTAACTCCAACCATCGGTATCAAAGCAGGTTATCGCTTCATCTAGAGTGTTGTCTACATCTCTCCAATTGTAGTCTTAGAATCGCAAAAAATTTGGTAAGTATACTCAAGGTGTTTCAGAGATCAAAATTGCTTCACTTTGTGGTGCCAAAATCACAATCAGAGCTCATTTTGGCCTCCAAATGCACTATCACATCGCTTATGTAGGCTATTTTGTCTTTTTGTGCCAAAGGTATATACCAGTTTCAATTCGCCAATATAAGCATCTCAAAGTCTGCTATAGGTTTAGCAAAATTTGTCTGAGCATTTCTGTTCAACTTTTTGAGATGCAGTCAATTTTCCGCATCAAGGTATTTTAGTCACCAACCATGGCTGAAAGTAGTGATGTATTCCATATGTTGGCAGTTGAGGATAAGTTGGATGGTACCAACTACCCATTGTGGGCTTATATGATGTGTCATGTATTGGTCGTAAAAGGACTTTGAATATTGTGCAAGGTGTTGAAAGACGTCATGTTACACCTGCGAATATAGGTATTGCAAATATAGGTGCTAGAGCTGATGGAGATCGTGTCAAAGATGATGATATTCTGCAGATTCTTGTTCGTGCTCCTGTTTGCATAGCAAATTCGTTGGGGTGGTAGAGATGCTTAGGCACATACATTGATAGCTTTTTCTGTCAACATGCCATTATTCCTCACATTCGCTCTTGTAGAACAGCTAAGGATGCTTGGGATACACTTACCACATTGTACAAGGTTAGGAATGAGGCTCATGTTGCTTACCTCTAAAAACAATTGGAGAGTGAGCACATGAATGAAGGTGATTCTATGGACAATTTTCTCACAAAGATCAAGGATTTGAAAGAACAGTTGATTTTTGTTGATGAAGTTATACCAGATAGCTCACTTGTGCAGACCGTTCTGAATGGTCTTCCTGACTCATATCAGAGTTTTGCTTCTACTCTTCGTTTGATGATGAAAGGCAATCCAAATGCCTTGTCATTTAAGGAGTTAGTCTTTGTTCTATTGCAAGAAGATTAGTCTAAGCATAACAGGTCTATTATGCATGCTGCAGATCAAGCTTTCCTGGCTAGTTAGAAGGGCAAAGGTAAATGGAGCTCTTCTACTAGTAAGCAAAAATCTGCAAATGTTGCACATTCGAAGAAGGAAGACAAAGATGAGAAGAAATCAGAAAAGCAGAAATTGTTTTGCAGATACTGTAAAGCAAATGATCATGTCATCAAGACCTGTCCAAAACTGGTTGGTAAAGAGGCAAAGAAGAAAGAGGCCGGAATGGTTGTTGTAGAGGCCTCTACATCGAAAACAGAGTCTGGTAATCTTGTGCAGGAAGAAGAATGGGTGTTTACTACTGTTTGCGATTTTGACCCATCTTCTCATGAGCAGCGCATGTCTGCAGTAGACTCAGATGTTTGGTACTTTGATAGTGGGTTGACCAAACATATTACCTCGCAGTGCACTTTCTTCTCTTCACTCGAGCTTGCCCCTATAGGGAATACTGTTACATGTGCCAACAACTCCTCCTATCCTATTATGGGAGTTGGTAAGATCATTTTGACTACTATTGATTGTAGTTCTTTCACTTTGTCATGTGCTTTGTTTGTGCTAGGGATCAAGAAAAAAATGTTATCAGTTTTTGCATTAGCCAAGATTGGATTGGTTGTGAAATTTGTTGATGACATATGTACAATTCATGATCTATCAAATGGCGACCTCATTATTTCTTCTGGCATTTTATGTCATGGGCTGTATAAGCTCATAGACTATGAAAGATATGTAAATGATTTGGCATGTGCAGTACATGATTCTCAGGCTATGTCAGATGCAAAGCTTTGGCATGCACGCTTTGGTCATCTGAATTTTGCTAGTTTTCTACGCCTACAGAAATCTGAAATGGTGTCCTCTTTGCCCAAACTTGAGGCACCCGGTAAACATGTATGTGAAGGCTGTATTTTGGGCAAAATGCAGCATTCTTCCTTTCCAAAAGATGGTTCAGTTCAAGCTACTCAAAAATTGCAGCTTGTATATAGTGATGTTTGTGGTCCTATGCAGACACCATCTTTTAGGAATTATCTTTACTTCGTGACTTTCATTGATGATTTTTCCAGGCATGCATGGGTATATCCATTGAAGGCAAAGTACAAAGTGTTTATGTGCTTCAAACAGTTTCTGGTTTTGGTTGAAATCTGTCAGCATGTAAAATGGAACCCTCCATTTTGATCGAGGGGGGGAATGTATGTCTTCTGACTTTAATGCATTTCTAGCTGAATGTGGGATAAAACATCAGTGTACAGTTTCGTATAGACCTCAACAGAATGGAGTTGCTGAACAAAAGAACAGGTCACTCATGGAGATGGCGAGGTATATGGTCAAAAGTCAGGCTTTACCACATAGTTTCTGGCTTGAGGTTGTTATGTGTGCAGCATATGTACTGAATAGGTGTCCCACTAAAGTGTTGTAGTCTATCAATCCATATGAGGCTTGGCATGGTCGCAAGCCATCTGTTGCTCATCTGTGTGATTTTGCTTATCTGGCATATGCATTAGTGTCTGAATAACATTGCAAAAAATCGGATGATAAAGCAGTAAAATGTATTTTTGTTGGGTACAGTTTTGAAAGTAAAGGCTATCATCAGTATCATCCACAGACTAAACACATTCTGGTTAGTTGTGATGTTGTTTTTGTGGAAGATGTTGTTCTGCCATTGCTTTCATGTACTAAGGAGACTTCTGTTAGCTTCAAAGACATGTATGATAGTTTGCTACCTCCTTTTACAGGTGCACAGTCTAGTGCTGGTCCTAATGAGGCAACTTTTCACCCTTTACAGGTTTCATGTGATGATGCAGATCATTCCATTTCTTATGCAGATTTACATGATGCACTTATTGATGAGAGAGCTGATATTGAGGAGGCAAAAACTATGCCAAAATGGTTGGTGCAGACCTTGCGTGACAACAAATTAGATGCACCTGTGTCATATCGTACTCATTCAGGCTCTCATAGTGCCTCTTTTGCATCAAATTGCTATGCTATGACTGCCTGTAGTCTTTGTGATGAGACTGAACCTGTTTCATTTGATGAAGCACAAAATTCTAAACATTGGATGGCTGCAATGCAATCTAAATATGATGCTATCATGAAAAATGGTACCTGGTCTTTATGTGACTTGCCTTCTGCCAAGAAGGCCATTCGCACTAAGTGGGTATACAAGCTAAAGCATAAATGTGATGGAACTGTTGACAGGTATAAAGCTAGGCTTGTTGCAAAGTGTTATGCACAGGAAAAAGGCATTGATTTTGATGAAACTTTTGCTCCTACTTATCGAATGACTATTGTTCATAGCATATGTGCACTTGCAGCTCATCATGGTTGGAATGTACATTAGTTGGACATTAAAACAACATTTCTCAATGGTGACTTGCATGAAGATGTGTCTATTGTTCAGCCTCATGGCTTTGTGCAGAAAGGGCATGAAAACTAGGTGTGCAGGTTAAAGAAGGCGTTATATGGTTTAAAGCAAGCACCACATGCTTGGTATTAAAAGATACATGCCTATCTGATTGCACATGGTTTTGAGAACAATCCAACTGAAAGAACCTTATATGTTAAGCATGCTAATGATGTGCTTCTGATCATTGTGGTATATGTTGATGACATGCTGCTCACTAGTCCTCATGACACACCTATTCCTGATTTTAAGGCTAATTTGCATGCCTCATTTGAGATGTCCGATTTGGGTAATTTGCATCACTGTTTGGGCATTTAGTTTATGCAAGTTGATGGTGGAATAGCTCATCTCTGTGTGTTGTTTCCCCATATCCTTCCCCTTAAGAAATCTCATATGAGATCATCTCAAAGGTGGGAAACTGTCTGAGTGGTGTCTACTATCTCCCGTGTAAACTCAACTTCCAAATTATCACTCCCATCACATATAACATCATCAAAATGACCTAAGTCCATATGATGTATCCTCTATGGAGTAATAATATGTAAAGCAAGTGTAAAAGTGCCAAACTTATAAGTTGACTGTACCATAATGGAGATAATAAACTATAAAGTCCTATGAAATATAGAACAAAGTCCCATAAAAAGTGACTCCAAACCCCTCTAGGTCTAAATGATAGATTTGCCCTCAAACCACTCTAGGTCTTCTCAGCCTTCAGTGTGATCACAAGTAATAATTTAATCTAAACTACCTTGTGAACTATGCAGATGCATCATCTAGCTCATACATAAAAATTTCTTGGTAGTAAAATGCAATCTCTTCATTTCACCAACGAAGAAGTTTGTGGTTTGTCATCCATTACCATTGGACTAAGTTCTATTGGAAGATCATCTATTGGCACTAGTGCAAACTTTAAAATTTTCTCTTCCCTTTGGTTTGCCATATCAATGCAAAAATCATCCTCTTAAGATTCATATAATCCCTAAATACCCATCCTCCTAACTGATGTTTACACATCATACTCATGATGTAACATCAACTAAGGGTTTGGTACCCCAATAGGTTAGATATATCCCTATCTCCTAGAAACTCTAAAGAGAGGTATCATCAATCTAATTCCAGTCTCACTAATGTCAATAACTAGATCATCTCATCTAGTCAACGACCATCATTGGAAATAAACATGACTAGTTCTCTCTAGAGTCACCACATGAGACTCAATCTAACCACCATGGTTAACTGATCTTCAACTTGTCTTAGATAGAAGAGTGCCACTTCTATCTAGACAATTTGAAAGTGAGAAAGTGAAACTCTCTTTCTAATCTCATATGAGGAAAAATGCTCTAGTAGTGGAATCTATTCCACCCTTTGAAAAAGATTCTATTGAATCCATTTTCTCTACTCATCCATAGCTGAGAACATGTACATAAGTTCTCCATACTTTTCCTTCCAAAATAGTGGAGAATCATACTCTCATATGAAGGAAAATTATACTGAAAAGTAGAGTAAACGAATTCCTTCTGAAATATAAACTAAGAGATGTTCTCTAAACACCTCTTCTATCTAAAGGAAAATATGCTCTATTCTTCCCCTATGAAGAAATCATATTTTTTGAACAAAAACTAAAGTGAGACCACTGAGCTAAAGTGAGATCTCTCCTTGATCTCTAAGCTACTTCCCACTTTATCCTTTCCTTAAAAGAGAAACTTATGAATTCATTTGCTCCTCTCTCCCATGACTGATGCATAATCCATCATTACAGACATTACTATAAAGATGGAGAACAAATCTCCCATAACTAATGAGGGTGTGTGTAGTGAAGAGTGGAGAAAATAAATTCCTAATAAGGGTCAAATCCCTCTGCTAAAATGGTCCGCAATGATATGACGTGATACCATAAACACATGTGTATCCATACTAAAGGGCTATCTCTGCCAACGATCCTCTATGCATGGATCTATACGATCCAATCAAACTCATGGAATTGTCCTTCCTAAAAACATCAAAATGAGTATGTGATATCCATGGTGATAAAATCACATACCACATTCTCTGCTCGAAGAATAAATCTTCCCTAAACTATGAAGGATAACTGCCAATCCTAAGGAGATGTCTACTAAAATCTCTCCTCTGATCTACATGATGCCATGAATGATGAGTCCTTTTCTCCTTGGCCATAGAAGAAGAGTGCTCAAAGGGAAGTCATTTCCACCGTCCCATACCAATGAAAAATTCTTTCAATTCACGGTTTCATACCTACACTAAACCGAATATATATTCCATATATATGTAATGGAATGTATAGGTGGACTCTAATGAATCCCATATCCAAAAATCATGTCAGTGAACTCAAATAAGTCCTATGTCCTCGGCCTAGTTAGTTTGGTTCTAGTCAATATGTGAGAATGGATATCCCTTTCTGTTCCAAGTTGTTCCTAGGTACCAAGACTAGGTCTAAGTACCTCTCTATAGATCCCAATATACATATATGTATTGGGTACCCCAGCTATTCCTAATTAAGGGATCTATGCTCTAAATAGCTAGGGTACCCAATACATATATGTATATCTATGCTCTCAATTAGGAATAGCTGGGGTACCCAATACATATATGTATATTGGGAAAAATGCCTATGGCCTTCCTAACTATCACTTTAATCACATAAACACATGTCGATGCTATCTCATGAAACCCATCTCTATGATCCCATGTAATTGGTTTCCTTAGTAGGGAAGCAGAACTGCTTTGCTACTTGCTCAACCGATGTGCATGAATGAAACGAGTCACTCTTTGGGTATTCATCATGATACCCCATAGTCTCCTAATCATACTGTGATACTCTTGTGAAGATAAGTAAATCTTCACTTCTTTGGAGAGTATCATATATGTATCTTTCGTGCCTATATGCAACTTCCTAAAACCTATAGGATTGCTTGTGCACATTCCTAATGGTGAAAGTACATGTCCTTCCCCTTAGCAATACTATGGTCTAAATCCATAAGGATTATGTGTAGGGATCCTATTACTACTGACGTTGCCTTATGTCTACTATTATGATGGTCCTAAGTCCATCAAATACATGCTTACAAGCATGCTAACACCTTACTGATGTTTGCAGAAAAGGCATGTTACCATGCCATAACATTCTTACCTAAAGGCAAGTGCATATAAAACGCCATGCGGTGGGAAAAATTTCGACAACATTTCCCCAGGAAATGGAGTCCCAAAAAATTTTAACCATAAACTCAATGGCATAGAGGCCATCCAACAACATAGGGCTTGACATGCCCATGGCATGCACGCCATAAACTCATATATGGACTCCATAGCCTGCAAAAACATAAAAACAAATGCTAGCAACAATTCTCTTTGTTGCATCACCATATAGTTCCTGCAATCATCTTTCCTGCAAACAATAAAAAAGTGTACTTCTCGCATGTTGGTCCATACCTTTAGAATTAGAATAATGGTCAACTTTGATGTACGCATTCCATTCCATGCATGTACATACAGAACATGCCATAGCATAAGGTAAGATGCCTAAAAATATAAAGCATACATCCCTGAATGATTTGGTGTTGGAATTGCATACATCCAATCCTTCTTGATGAGCTTCAAGACCTCTGCACCTTCCTCATTAGGTCCTAATATGAGCTTTGAATTGTCCGAAAACATCAAATCACTTCCCAAAACATAAAGCATGGTCAGATGATTACCAAAATAAAAAAATCGAAGTTTTATTGACATCAAATGTAAGTGGGCAGCATGGATAGAGCATCCTCCTTGGCTCCATGAGGTCGTGGGTTCAATTCTTGCGGCTCCCATCTTGTCTACACATGCGAAAACGGGTGGATCGCAAGCTCTGATACCAGTCTTAGATTCCTTTTTTCATCAGATCGAGATGTCGTCTTAGCTCCATGTTCGCGCACGCACAGAGATTCTTGGATTCATTTCCACCCAACCGCCGAGCTGCCCTTGTTTTCTAAATAATGAATAAGTCAATAAAGGCTCACATGAGAGTTCTAATAGGCTCTCCTCTCAAGTCCTCTACCAAGTGCGGTAAGATGCCTCAAATGATGCCATGACCCATATGTGCCATCTCACTTAAGAAGTTATGCGTCCATGATGTGACAGAGAAGTTTGAAGCTTTCCGCAAAGCTTTGGGCTTACTTCCTTTTGTGGGTTGATTCCACATAGCTTGGCACTTCCTTATACATGAGTGTCAGCTCCTTGTTCAATGCATCACTCCTAGGGGGGGATTTGTTTATATATTTAGGTAGTGATGTGTGTGAACACTCTAGGACTACCAGGGCACTTTTTTTCCTCTTTAGGAGGTTTTTTTCCCCTAGCTTGTATATATATGCCTATTGCCCTAACTGGCTACTTATCTTTGTACATTCTAGTGGTAATACATTCAGCATTGTGTGTTGTGCTCCAAGCTTCTTTTTCTTCCTTGTGTTGTTCACATGCTTGTGCAGACGATGCAAAAAAAGCACTATGAGCTCCTAAATGAGTATGATATGATAGAAATGTATCTAATTTGCTATCTCACAAAGTCTACACCTACCATTTAGGCATAATTTTTGCCTCCTCTATATCAACTCTCTCATCAACAAGTGCATCATGTAAATCTATAGTTGAAATGGAATGATCTCAATCATCATGTGGAACGTGTAAAGGCGAAGAAATTGCCTCATTTGGACTGACATGACTATCCACCTATAAAAAGAGGAAGAAAAGTGTCATACACATCTTTGGAGCTAACTAATGTCTCCTTAGTACATGAGAGTTATGGCTGAAATGCATCTTCCACAAAAGCAACATCATGGCTAACCAAAATGTGTTTGGTATGTGGATAATATAGATGATAGCCTTTGCTTTCAAAACTGAAATCAACAAAAATACATTTCACTACTTTATCATGCAATTTTGTGCATTGTTGTTCAGCACTAATGCATATGCAAGACAAGCAAAAGACATGCAGATGAGCTACATATGGCTTGCGATCATACCAAGCCACATATGGAGTGATTGATTGCAATGCTTTGTTGGGACACCTATTAAGTGCATATGTTGCACACATAACAGCCTCAAGCTAGAAGCTATGCAGTGAAATCTTATTTTGGACCATACACCTCGCCATCTCCATGAGAGACCTGTTCTTTCTTTTTGGAAATCTATTTTGTTGAGGTGTATACGTCATTGTACACTGATGTTTTATCCCACACTTAGCCAAAAATGCATTAAACTCAAATAAAAATTATTCCCTCCCTCAATCACAATGGAGGGTGCTCAGTTTACATGCTGGCAAATTTTCAATCATAAATAAAAATTGTTTGAAGCACATAAACACTTGGAAGTTTGATTTCAATGGATACACCCATGCATTTCTAGAAAAATCATCAATAAAAGTCACAAAGTAAAGGTAGTTCCCAAAAGAAGGTGTCTACATAGGACCACATACATCACTATGAACAAGCTACAATTTATGAGAAGCTCTAACTAAACCATCTTTAGGGAAGGAAGAACACTGCATTTTGCTCAAAATACAGCCTTCCCAAACATATTTACAAGGTGCCTCAAGTTTGGGTAGAGAGGATACCACATCGAATTTCTGCAGGTGTAGCAAACTAGCATAATTTAGATGAACAAAGCATGCATGCCAAAGCTTTGCATCTGAGATAGCCTAAGAAGCTTGAACTGCACATGTTGAATCATTCACACATTTTCCATAGTCTATGAGCTTATATAGCAAACGACATAAAATTCTAGAAGCAATAATAACATCACCATCTGAAATATCATGAATCGTACATTTGTCATCAACAAATTTGAGAACCAAGATAATCTTGGATAATGCTGAAATTGACAATAAATTTTTGTTGATCCCTAGTGCATACAAATCTGACAATTTCATAGGACAACCATCAGTAGTAGTCAAAATGATCTTACCAACACCCATTATAGGATAAAAGGAGTTGTTAGCACATGTGACAATATTCCCTATAGGGGTAGGCTCAAGTGAACTGAAGAAGCTACATTGCAAAGTAATCTATTTGGTTGCCCCACTATCAAAGTATCAAACATCTAAGTCTATTGCAAACATATACTAGTCATGAGAAGATGGGTCATATCAACATAGAATAGTAAACACCCATTCTTCATTTTGCACAAGATTAGCAGACTGTGTTTTAGGTGTAGAGTCCTCTGCAACAACCATTCAAGTCTCTTTCTTCTTTGCCTCTTTTGGAGCCAGTTTTGGAAAACTCTTTATGACATGATCATTTCCTTTATAGTATTTGTAGAATTGTTTTTGCTTTTCTATTTTCTTCTCATCTTTGTCTACCTTCTTAGATTGTGCAGCATTAGCAAATTTTTGCTTACTAGTAGATGAGCTTCATTTATCTTTGCCCTTTTGACTAGCTAAGAAAGCTTGATCTGCAACACACATAATGGATCTATTCAATCTGGAGTGATCTTCTTGCAACAAACAGAGACTAACTCCTCAAATTTTAAGGCATTTGTATTGCCTTTCATCATCAACCAAAGAGTACAAGCAAAATTCTTATATGAATCTGGAAGACCATTAATAATAGTCTGCACAAGTGAACTATCTAGCAAGACTTCATCAGCAAAAATCAACTGCTCCTTCAAATATTTTATCTTTATCATTTTAAGTGTATCCCAAGTGTTGGCTTACAAGTTGTAAGATGAGCAGTCATGTACAATCTGGCAACAAGACCTCATCATCTCTCCAAAAACTATTTCCAACTCAAGTGATTTTCATCACTACACAAACATTGTAAATACCGTTTTTGGTAGATTAGACTCCATTTTGTTCAACTCGAGGAGTCCTCAAGCTTGAGGAGTCTTAGAAGGAACTACATACCAGTTTTCATAATTTTCTGACTCCATTTGAGCCCTCAAATGAGCCCTATAACCTAAATTTTAACGAGGTCGGACAGTAGGTTTGGAAAGGGCCAAAGCTAGTAAAAAACTATTAAAAGCTAGAAAGCTCATTTTTGGGGTTAGATTGTTAGTTATTTGAGCTTGTTTAAGAGACTTTTGGACTAATGCCAAGAACTCCATTGTTCCTCTCCTTGTTCTTGCCTTGTGTGCACATGTGTGTGTATGTGTGTGCATGTTTGTGTGCTTCTCACTCACGCACTTGTGCCATCACTTGCTCATAGTCTTCGTATTAGTCCTCACATCTCCATGGATTGACAATTATGAGGTGGATCTCCTCACGTTGGTACTTGCCATTGTGCTAGAGTGACACCAAATTTGGCACCGTTGCCGGGGAGAGAGTTTCTAGGACGAGCGTGTGATGGTGAGAGGTTGAATTGTGACATTGGAGTCATAGGTAATATCCTTATTTTTCTTTGTTTTGCATCCTTTTCTTCTTGTTTTTTGCATACCATCATCATCCTCACCATCTTCCACCTCCATCTCCACCTTCATAAAAATTTTAGTTTTTGGTCATACTTCCCTCCCCATCTCATTTCCCTCATTTCACTTATGAGAGAGAGCAAGAGAGAGGTTGCATGCATTCTGTTTTTGTGTGTTTTTTAGCATTTCTTGCAGGTTTTGGCTACATCACCATCTCCAACAGCTTGCACAGGTACGAGAGAACTCTGCACAGGTCCCGAAACGATGACCTCTATCTATCATGACAGACATAGAAAGTTTGTATTTTGTGTTTGCATGCATGGCACGATGACCTACACCATTAGAGCACTCCAAATTATTAGAAGAATCTAAAAAAATTGTGTTTTTTCTGTCTATCGTGATAGACACCATCTATCGTGATAGACAGGCCCCATGATAGACCCCATCTATCGTGATAGACAAGCCCATGACAGACAATAGACATGGTCTATCGTTATATATGCATGTCTATCGCGACATACTAGACCCCATGATAGACCCGATCTATCACGACAGACATCTCTATCGCGACAGACAACCCCACGTGATAGTCACCGTCTATCGCGACAAACAGGCCCACGACAAATGACAGACATAGTCTACCATGACAAACACCTACCAATTGTGACAGACAGGACCCCACGATAGACCCCGTCTATTGTGACAGAAGGCAAGTCACATAAAAACCAAGTACCATTTTTTGTGATAACATCATACTCAGATTGCATTGCAGCCATCCAATGTTCAGAATTTTGTGCTTCATCAAACGAAACAGGCTCAGTCTCATCATGAAGACTAGAGGCAGCCACAACATAGCAATCTGATGCAAAAGATGCACTATGAGAGCCTAAATGAGTATGATGTGATAGAGGTGCATCTAATTTGCTATCACACAAAGTCTACACTAGCCATTTTGGCATAGTTTTTGCCTCCTCTATATCATCTCTCTCATCAACAAGTGCATCATGCAAATCTATAAAGGATAAGAATTTGCCTCAATAGGACTAGCACTAGATTGTCCACTTGTAAAAAGTGGCAACAAAGCATCATACATATCTTTGGAGCTAACAGATGTCTTCTTCCTACATGAAATAGCATCTTCCACAAAAACAACATTACGGCTAACCAAAATGTGCTTATTCTATGGATGATATGGACGATAGCCTTTGCTTTCAGAACTGTACCCAACAAAAATAGATTTTACTACTTTATCATCCAATTTCTTGCGATGTTGTTGAGGCACTAATGCACGTGTGAGATAACCAAAAACACGGAGATGAGCAACAGATGGCTTGCGACCATGCCAAGCCTCATATGGAGTGATAGATTGTAGTGCTTTAGTGGGACACATATTAAGTACATATGGTCCACACATGACATCCTCAAGCTAGAAACTATGTGGTAAAGCTTGACTCTTGACCATACACTTCACCATCTCCATGAGTGACTTGTTCTTCCATTCAACAACTCCATTCTATTGAGGTGTATACAGCGCTTTACACTGATGTTTCATCCCACATTCAGCCAGAAATGCATTAAAGTCAGAAGACATATATTCCCCCCTCGATCAGAACAGAAGGTGCCCATTTTACATGCTGATAAATTTTTTGCCAAAACCAAAAACTGTTTGAAGCACATGAACAATTCAGACTTTTCTTTCAATGGATATACCCATGCATGCCTAGAAAAATCATCGATGAAAGTCATGAGGTAAAGATAGTTTCCAAAAGAGGATGTCTACAGAGGACCACAAACATCACTGTGAACAAGCTGCAATTTCTGAGTAATTCGAACTGAACCATCTTTTGAAAAGGAGGAATGCTGCATTTTGCCCAAAGCCTTCACAACATTTTTTTGGCTACGTCAAATTTGGGCAAAGAGGACACCATTTCAGATTTCTACAAGCGTAGCAAAGTAGCAAAATTGGTGACCAAAGCGTGCATGCCAAAGCATTGCATCTAACATAGCTTGAGAATCATGTACTGCACATGTTGAATCATTCATGGATTTTTCATAGGCTATGGGCTTATACAGCCCACGACTTAAAATGCTAAAAGCAATAATCATGTCGCCATTTGACAGATCATGAATTGTACATCTATCATCAACAAATTTCACAACCAAGCCAATCTTGGCTAATGCAGAAATTGATAACAAATTTTTCTTGATCCCTTGCACAAATAAGATATTTGACAAAGTGAAAGAACTACCATGAGTAGTATTCAGAATGGTCTTACCAACTCCCATGACAAGATAAGAGGAGTTTTTGGCACACGTGACAGTATTCCTCGTAGGGGTAGGCTCGAGTGAAGTGAAGAAACTACACTGTGAGGTAATATGTTTGGTTGCCCCACTATCAAAGTACCAAACATCTGAGTCTACTGCCGACATACAATGTTCATGAGAAGAAGGGTCAAAGCTGCAAACAGTAGTAAGCACACATTCTTCATTCTGCACAAGATTAGCAGACTCTGTTTTTGGTGTAGAGGCCTCTGCAAGAACCATTGCAACCTCTTTTTTCTTTGCCTCTTTTGCAGCCAATTGTGTATAGTTCTTTATGAGATGATCATTTCCTTTACAATACTTACAAAAGAATTTCTGCTTTTCTGATTTATTATCATCTTTGTCTTCCTTCTTCGAATGTGCAGCATTTGCAGTTTTGTGCTTACTAGTAGATGAGCTCCATTTACCTTTGCCCTTTTGACTAGCCAAGAAAGCTTGATCTGCAACATGCATAATGGACCTATTCTGCCTAGGTTGATCTTCTTGCAATAGAACAGAGACTAACTCCTCAAATGACAAGGCATTTAGATTGCCTTTCATCATCAAACGAAGAGAGAAGCAAAACTCTAATATGAATCAAGAAGACCATTCAGAACAATCTGCACAATTGCGCTATCTGGTATAGCTTCATCAGCAGAAATCAAGAGATCCTTCAAGTCTTTGATCTTTGTTAGAAAATTGTCCATAGAATCACCTTCATTTATGTGCTCCCTCTCCAACTGTTTTTAGAGGTAAGCAACATGAGCCTCATTCCTAGCCTAGTACAATGTGGTAAGTGTATCCCAAGCATCCTTAGCTATTCTGCAAGAGTGAATGTGAGGAAAAATGGCATGTTTGATAGACAAGGCTATCAATGCATGTGCATGATCATCTCTGCCATCCCAACAAATCTTCTTTGTAGTAGGTGTAGCAGAAACCGCAGCATGAACATGAATCTGAAAAATATTAGCATCTTCAATGCCATCTGCATCAGCTTCAATACCTGTATTTGTAGGTGTAATAGGAAGTTTTTCAACACCTTGCACAATGTTCCACAATCCTTTTGCAACCAATACATGTCGCATCATATATAGCCCACAATGGGTAATGGATACCATCCAACGTATCCTAAATAGCCAACATATGGAATACATCACTACTTTTAGCCATGGCCATCGACTAAAATACCTTGATGCAGAAAAATGAATGTATCTAAAAAAGTTGAACAGAACTACCCTGACGAGTTCTGCTAAACCTGTAGTAGACTTTGAGATGCTTATATTGGTGAACCGAAACATGTATATATATATTTGGCACAAAAAGACAAAGTAGCCTACACAAGCATTGTGATAGTGCATTCGAAGGTTGAAATGAGCTTAGATCACCCTGAGTATGCTCACCAAATTTCATACGATTTTGAGACTGTGACCAGAGGGGTGTCAATGATGCCCTAGATGAAGTGGTGACTTGCTCTGATACCAATTGTTGGAGTTAGACATCTGCGGAAGCACGTGAACAACACAAGAAAGAAGAAGAAGCTTGGAGCACAACACACAATACTCAATGTATTACCACTAGAATGTACAAAGATAAGTAACCCGTTAGGCCTATAGGTGTATATACAAGCTGGGGAAAAAAAACTTCCTAAAGAGGGAAAAAAGTGTCCCGACGGTCCTAGTGTGTTCACACCCATCACTACCTAAATATATCAATATTTATGACAAAGCATAGAAATATAGTTTATGCTTTAAGTGCTTAAATCTTGGACATCAGAGCAAGGCATGTTCAGTTAGAAGAGAAACAAAGGTGTCTTTGATTGATAAAGGGAAAGAGGAAAAATAGATTCATTTGATGTAAATTCTAAACTTGGATGACAATTCAAGTGGTAGGCAAGTATAGATAATGCATTGTGATAGTACCCATCAATGTCACGTTTCCAAAAACATGTGGAAAACACACGGATTTGGCCCACATAATTTGGTCAAGCTGCATGGTTCCATCAAAGATCACACTGTAACGATTATGGTGGATGATTTGACAATGCATAATTTCATCAGCTATGCTCTTGTAAAAAAAAGTTAGATCTTCTTCAAAGCCCCTTCATCGCATAGGTATATAGTGTTTGTTGGCTTATTGAAGTTGCTCACAATTTCTCTTGAGCATAGACACCCCTCTATTCTCAAGAAATACCCTCTTTTTGTATAATGGAGATGTGCCCATGTGAACACTCTCCTAAAACACTTTTCAATATTTCCTTATGCCATAGTCTTGGAGACTCCTAAATATTTCACTTTTTTGCACATGTAAGGAGTTCCCCACTTAAAAAAACCCACGCATGCCCTTGATTGGGATTTGTTTGTTACAAGAGAGATCTTGGAATCTCCTAGAAGATATGTTAGTTAGAGATATTCCCTTTTTGACTTTTCAAAAGGAACACATGGGGAAATGTGCTTAGTCTATATATAGAGGCTCATTTTTGTAAAGAGGGGAGCTTTTGGTTCGATGTGCTCATGTAATATCTCTTATGAATGGAAGAATGCTCTCCTTTACTCTAAGACTATTTACACTCTTGTATTGTGTCTTTGTGTGTGAGAGTGAGGTGTGTGTGTGTGTGTCTATGCATGTCTCTCCTTTGTGTGAGTAGAGTAGTTGCTTTAATTGTATTTTGCACATGGACTAGGATCCTTGATGCCCTTCTCTCCATGTTTTCAAGCATGTGGCATAGCATGGGGTTGATGGCCAATGGCTTGAACATGTTGGAGGTAGGGTTGGATGAGAGGAGAGTCAATCTTGAGTCTTGGGAATACTACTACAATTTTGACAATTATTTGGCGTCGTTGCTGGGGAGATCGGCCTTTCATCACTTGGAGTTGGCACTTTCACCCTTCCATTGGATCATTAGCTCCCCATTTCTTGTTTTTAGTGGTATAATTTTAGTTCATTTCTGTTTGTTGCACAAAAACACCTCTTCACCCCCTTCTCTCTCTCTTTGTAGCATCACTTCCCCACCACTGACATTTCTAGTGTTGTGTGAATGCCTCGAGTTGGAGGATGGGTAATATTTTATCTTTCTTGTCCCTCTTCCTTCTCATTTTCAAGAAAACCAAAAAAAATTTGAATGAGAAATGTTGTCATAGGATTCCTATTACTCTGCGACAATGAATCTTTAGGAGTTGCCTGAACTCTCTCTCTCTCTCTCTCTCCATTCTACACCATGCTCAGTGCGACCTTGGGTATTGTCAATATAGGTAAGCGGGGGAGCAGTTAAGTTCCTCTCCCTTCACTCTCTTTGGCCATCAATGAAACTGTCGGGCCATGCGTGTTAGGTGGGGAGAGTAACTCTCCCTCCCACTTTCTCTCTCTTCATGGTGAGATAGATTGCCACATTGTTGGTTTCATTTTCGTCTTGCCCTCACCTTGGGGTCGCACTCGTTCATGAGCTCCCCCTGTGTGCGCTATGGATGGGGAGGAAGTAGGGTTGTGTTAATGTCTCTATCCTTGCCCCGAGCAGATCTCAATTATGACCATGGAGAGATCTAGTTGAAGGGCTCCTCGTGCCCTTTCATTCTATGACATGGGGTGTCGGGATCTCCCTTTCTTTGCCATCATGTTAATGCACTGCCGTCGTGATCTCTCTAGTTCTTCTTCGTTATCGCAGTTTGGCTATACCACCCCTGACAAATGAAGGTGCACCAGTCAGCTCCTGATATAGTCTGTTGCTCCCAAATGGTGTATGATCGACCACGTGGGGCCTGCATGGCAAAACCATCTTTGGTTAGGGTCGGCGTGACTCCAAGTTTGTTGAGTGTTGATTTCTTGCAACAGTCCATGTCGGTAACATCAAGACGATGTGCTGCTTATCAAGAAAGCAGTATAGAAGCTATGAATCTTTAATGAATTGCTTCTCTAGAGGAATTGATAGACAGTCAAACTCAGAGATGAAGAATTTCTCAAAGGGAATGGTAGCAAACAGTAATGTTGTAACATGTATTTCTTGGAATGTGCACTCACATATGTAAGAAATTATGCTATGAGATGTGTCTTTTTCTTGCATTGGTGGAGATGATGATCTTGTCCAGACTCTTCCCTAATTTGGCGAACATCCTGCTTTGCTCCCCCACATATTTTCAGTCGCTACACTCCCTGTGGTGGTGTGTACTTGTGGGTAAGAAGTCCTCTTCTTGTTGGTACTGCACCTTGGAAAATGGCTGGCCTAAAGATATCCCATGGAAGACTGATGGTATGCAGCCTGCATTGCTCGGTCCAGCACCAGTTCTGTTTGCTAAAGATGGACATGAATGAGGTAATATGCAGACTGATGCCTTTCCAAGAACTGTCCCAGGTTCATATCTGTCTCCCACGATGATCTTTGCTCAACAACCAATGTCTCATGAGAAAAAAAAATCATTCTTGAAGTTCATGGTACAACATGCTCCCATGCTTGCTAATGCTTCTAAATGAACTCTTTAGAGGTTTAGGATTTCCTCTTGCATTTAATTTTGTTGTATGTGTTCTTTAGTTGACAGCCATGATTTGAGAAAGAAATGATGATCTATGATGTAGTTTTCTTGCCAAAAGTCTCAACTTTGCATCAATGTTGGGGTAAAGGCGGGCCATTGATTGTGTGGTGTTTGTTGTAACTCAATTGGATAGAATACCCTTGATCCCTCTCTTTTAATCAAGTAGAACTTTTCGGTCCCTATTTTTTTGTTGGAGCAAGGTATGAGAATGGTAAGGCTAATGCTATGTGACCATGCACAATGTGACTCCTAATGAATATTCTCCTGACTCTCCATGCATAAACGATGTTTTAATTCCAGGCTTGTGATTGAACCAAAATCAATGTTTTTCTTTCTGCACTTGGAAAAGTTTTGTTATGACAAAGGATATATGAAGTACTGCTCATCTCATAAATCTTGTTGATACTTCATGCTAAGTATTCCACCTCCATAACGTTATTCTCTGGGTAATTTTGGGGTCCTTGTGACTACCTTGTGATGGGAATAGGCTCCTCTATCGGATCTTGTACACGATGTTTTGTTGGCCCCCTCATCTCCTCTATTGCATGGGTTGAGCTATGTCTCCCCAAATGCCTCCATTGCATAGGGAAGGGATGCCATATGTTACCCCATTATTCTCGGGGATGTGTGAACCTTTCCCAACCCTCGTATGGACTCTCATGCACTAAGCAAAGATCTTGCTCTATGCCTTGAAATTTTCCCCTTTCTCACGAGTTTTTGCTCTGCAATAATCGGACTTTGTTCTCCAGGAGTTGGCAGGTCTAGTTGGCTTGGGGTGCGCAAGTTCTCCCATGGTGCTTGTATTGTTCTCCATTCGACCAGGGTTGTTATGGGATTGTTTGAGTATCTGTGATTTGTGAAGGGTTGCAACTCCTTGTTATTTTGTTTTCATGTGGATTTCAAGATGGTATGATAGGTGCTTGGTTGATGGGATCAACATCATGGTGATTCATCACCACAAACAGTGCTCTTGGGGAATGTTGGGCCCTTGTAGACTTTAAATGTGACGAATCTCTTCGTTTGCTCATATTTTATGCTCACTCTCTTGTCTCTGAGTATGGCAGGCATGAAGGAAGGCTGAAAATAGTTCCGAGGATATTGGTATGAATGGTAGCAGGGACATGTGGGAAAATCATAATTGTTGTTGGCATGACTGACTAGGGATGAAGTTTTGCAGGTTTGGTGCTCTCAGTGCTTATGCTGCTGAGTTTTGTGACTACGCCACTATGGGAGGTGTCCACATTCATGTTTCAATTATGTTTGACAATTTTTTTTTCACATAATCTACAGGTGACTTGGAACTTGAACCATAGTTGAGCTCTTTGATCCCAGAAATTTGACCAAGGAACATCCTTGGAGGCACAACATCTTTTGTGTGACCTGGATGCTATGGGATGAAGCCCGGGTTCCTTTTCGAGGTGGTTGGTACTCTTTTGTAGGAAGGAGGACACTGAAACAACTCGTCTCCTCAGTACCCTTTGAGAATCATGTTGTGCGGGATTGAAACAATATATGCTTTCCTCTGCTTCATTATGATATTAAGATTTTTTTGCTAGTATACTTAACAAACCAATGCGTTCATATTCATTGCACTAGGTAGCTTGCTTATGCAGGTTTGTGTTTGCTAGAAACTTGGGATCATGTGCCCTGAGGACCAAACCATTAGGTTTACCATGTGCTAGGCTAAAATCTTTCTACTGCCAAATGACTGCTTGATGGTTGTGATTGCCTTGTGTAAGGATTATGTCCAAAACACCAGAACTTCCACGCCTTGAATGACGAATTCTCATCCTGGGTCTGTTCAATCTACATGATGCATGAGTTTCATAATGCCTTTTTTTTGGTTGAATACATAATAGCAAGAAATTAGATGGAATTGCTTATGAATGTTGTGCTTTTTCTGGTCGGGTTTCACTTCTCTACTTATATAGGCATACCTCACATATCTTTTGGCAATATGGGGTTGATGATGTGTGACTATCCTATTTGCAGATTGAGTCCCTATTCCCTGCACTCAGACTTTTCTTATGATTGTCACTTGGCTATGCATAAATCAAAATTGTGGATTGTTCTTGGATGTCTATTGAATTATGGGATGCCATTAAGATGATAGACATTGACCTTTGGTTAAGACATAATCTAAAGACTGAATTGCATCTTAGTTTGGGTCGTATCTAGGGAACTGAGTTCTAAGTATTCAGGTTCTATGAACTGGACTGTTGTGGCACTCGGTTTCTCGTTTCATGATTTACCAAGATCATTGGTGATTCTCACCTCGTTTTGAGCCTTTCAGCATCATGGCATGTGGTTTAGACATGAAGGGGCTCTTCATTTTCTCATATAATGCTCATATTCTGTCTTATCTTCAAGTGTTACAGGTTTGCAGGAAGGAGAATGGTGGCATCTAAGTAGTGGGGTATATAATCACTACAAGATGACCTATAGATCTTCTAGGATTCTGGACAGAAGATGAAGACACACACATGCTACCACACTAATAGAGGCTTGGGACTAATGCAAAGTCTGATTACATTGACATATGGTTTATTTTGACTTACCCATGTGGGGGTGATTAACTCCAACTACACAAGAAATCTCCACATCTATTCCTTTCCATAGCAATTGGTCACACATGCACAAGCATTATGTTTGCAATGCATTTTTTTGACTTGGAGAGGATTTGCATGATAAGATCAAGGGTCACTCATTGGTACTTTGCGATGCTAAAGATGTTTTGTGGTTTCTTTTCCACTTCAAGACTAATGGGTTAACGTTAAGAAACTTGCTAGAAATATGAGTTGATCCTTTTTATTGGCCTTGCTCTCTTGGGCTGCACAGAATTTTGTCTTGAATTTTCATGACTGTCCAATGCCAACTCACTCTGAGTAAAATTGGATGGTCATTGTCATTGGGATTCATTGGATTACTTGATCTTTGATTGCGTTTATGCTTGTAAATCATGGACATGAAACTACTAAGGCATGACTTTTGGATTGATAGTTGGTTCATGATGCATCCTTGAGGGTTTCCTTTCTAATGGGCTTGCTTGACCTGCATATCACTCAGGCATATTTTTTGTGCTTGAACAAGTTTACAGGCAAACTTCTTTGGTGCCTCATTTAGATTTTCCTTGAGTTATAAGTGAATGATTTCCATGTGTTCATGCTTCCTTCTATGTCATATTGGGATAGACCTCCCTGTGTGCCTCATGAAAAATCTATTTTGTTGATGTCTAGTATTGATATTGACTGCCCCCCAAGGGGATGGTGTCGCTCAACATCGAAGACCTGAAGAACTGAAGAACTGTTGTAGATGTGTAGACTTGCAGACTTGGAGACTTGAAGATTTGAAGAGTTGCAGACCTGAAGACTTGAAGACTCCAACTTGGAATAGTTTAGCAGTGTATGTTCCTAGCTTTGTCGAGGATGACAAAGTCTAGGGGGGGGGGAGAGTGTTGGTTTATTGAAGTTGCTCACAATTTCTCTTGAGCATAGACACCCCTCTATTCTCAAGAAATACCCTCTTTTTGTATAATGGAGATGTGCCCATGTGAACACTCTCCTAAAGCACTTTTTAATATTTTCTTATGCCATTGTGTTGGAGACTCCTAAATATTTCACTTTTTTGCACATGTAAGGAGTTCTCCACGTAAAAAAACCCACGCATGCCCTTCATTGGGATTTGTTTGTTACAAGAGAGATCTTGGAATCTCCTAGAAGATATGTTAGTTAGAGATATTCCCTTTTTTACTTTTATAAAGGAGCACATGGGGAAATGTGTTTAGCCTATATATAGAGGCTCATTTTTGTAAAGAGGGGAGCTTTTGGTTTGGCGTGCTCTCATGTAATATCTCTTATGAATGGAAGAATGCTCTCCTTTACTCCAAGACTATTTACACTCTTGTATTGTGTCTTTGTGAGTGTGTGAGAGTGAGGTGTGTGTGTGTGTTTATGCATGTCTCTCCTTTGTGTGAGTAGAGTAGTTGCTTTGCTTGTATTTTGCACATGGACCAGGACCCTTGATGCCCTTCTCTCCATGTTTTCAAGCATGTGGCATAGCATGGGTCTGATGGCCAATGGCCTGAACATGTTGGAGGTAGGGTTGGATGAGAGGAGAGTCAATCTTGAGCCTTCCTTCTTGCTTCCATGCAAGGTGGTGAGGGTCTTGGTGGTGCACCTCCATTCGTCGAGGGTGGTATAGCCAAACTTCGATAACAAAGAAGAACCAAAGCGATCGCGATGGAATAGCATTACCACGATGGCAGAGAAAGGGAGAGCCTGACACCCCGTGTCATAGAATGAAAGGGCATGAGGAGTCCTTCAGCTGGATCTCTCCATGGTCACAACAAAGATCTTCCCGGGGCAAGGGTAGAGACATTAATGCAAGCCTACTTCCTCCCCATCCATAGCGCATACAAGGGGAGCTCGTGAATGAGTGTGACCCCAAGGTGAGGGCAAGACAGAAATGAAACTAGCAATGTGGCAATCTATCTCGCCATGAAGAGAGAGAAAGTGGGAGGGAGCATTACTCTCCCCACCTAACATGCACGGCTCGACAGTTTCATGGATGGCAAAAGAGAGTGAAGGGAGAGGAACTTAACTCCTCCCCCGCTTACCTGTTCTGACAACATCCAAGGTCTTTGGGCAATGAGCATGGTGCAGAATGGAGAGAGAGAGAGAGAGAGAGTCCGGGCGGCTCTTAAAGATTCTTTGTCGTAGAGTAATAGGGATCCTATGACAACATTTCTCATTCAAATTCTTTTGGTTTTCTTGAAAATGAGAAGGAAGAGGGACAAGGAAGATAAAATACTACCCATCCTCCAACTCGAGGCATTCACACAGCATTAGAAATGTCAGTGGTGGGGAAGTGATGCTACAATGAGTGTGTGGGAGTGTGTATGTGTGAGAAGTAGAGAGAGAGAGAAGGGGGTTAGGAGGTGTTTTTGTGCAACAAACAAAAATGAACTAAAATTATACTACTAAATACAAGAAATGGGGAGCTAATGGTCCAATGGAAGGGTGAAAGTGCCAAGCAAGAACTCAAATCCTACGCAAATGAGCAGAAAATTTGCAAGACAATACTTTACCACACGTTCTTGAGCTCTCCAAGTGATGAAAGATTGATCTCCCCAACAACGGCGCCAAATAATTGTTGAAGTTGTAGTAGTATTCCCAAGACCCTCACCACTTTGCATGGAAGCAAGAAGGAAGGCTCAAGATTGACTCTCCTCTCATCCAACCCTACCTCCAACATGTTCAAGCCATTCGCCATCAGCCCCATGTTAAGCCACATGCTTGAAAACATGGAGAGAAGGGCATCAAGGATCCTACTCCATGTGCAAAATACAAGTAAAGCAACTACTCTACTCACACAAAGGAGAGACATGCATAGAGACACACACATACACCTCACTCTCACACACTCACCAAGACACAATGCAAGAGTGTAAATAGTCTTGGAGTAAAGGAGAGCATTCTTCCATTCATAAGAGATATTACATGAGAGCACGTCAAACCAAAAGCTCCCCTCTTTACAAAAATGAGCCTTTATATATAGACTAAGCACATTTCCCCATGTGCTCCTTTTGAAAAGTCAAAAAGGGAATATCTCTAACTAACATATCTTCTAGGAGATTCCAAGATCTCTCTTGTAACAAAAAAATCCCAATGAAGGGCATGCGTGGGGTTTTTTACATGGGGAACTCCTTAAATGTGCAAAAAAGTGAAATATTTAAGAGTCTCCAACACTATGGCAGAAGGAAATATTAAAAAGTGCTTTAGGAGAGTGTTCACATGGGCACATCTCCATTATACAAAAAGAAGGTATTTCTTGAGAATACAGGGGTGTCTATGCTCAAGAGAAATTGTAAACCATGATCTCTAATTTGGAACTTGAAATTCAAGACATCAATGATAAGTTGAATTTTAAAATTATGAACATGGATAAGGTAGATTTAGTTCTAGAGAGAGTGGATCTAGGGTCTTGTACCTTCATTGTCTAGAAGTTATTATATGAATAGTTTGGAAGTCCAACATGATGGAGTCATTTACAAAATCAAGAGTGAGAATAATGTTCCAAGTAGTCCCTTAATTTCCAGTTTAGAAATATAGAAACTTGTAAATAGTGAAGCAAGGACCCAAATATTTTTGGTCCTTAGCATCGATGTAAACACTTTTGATAATATAAAATAAGTTTTTTATGTCTCGTCATATATTCTCGTGAAGCTATTTTAATTTTTATCAACTTCTGGAAGAATTTCCAAATGGGTTCCCTAAGGAACTACTCCATGGCTTGCCACCCTCTCGTGGAAACATTGATCAAAGTGTAGATCTTTTTTCAAAACTAAGCTAAAATCTCAAAATTCATATCGACTTCCATTTATCCATACTATGGAAGACAAAAAATAGATCAAGGAACATCTAGATAAAGGTTTTATATAGCTAAGCCAATTACCTTGGGTTGCACCCATCCTTCCTATAAAAAAGAAAGATGGAACAACAAGGTTATGTGTACATTATAGAGCCCTAAAAAAATCTAATAATAAAGACTACGTTTCCTATGCTGCATGCAGAAGATCTCTTCAACAGATTAAAGGGAGCTAAAATATTTTCAAGGATTGATTTACGTCACAGATATCATTAGATACGGATTAAAGAAGATGAATATTTTCAAGGATTGATTTACGTCACAGATATCATTAGATACGGATTAAAGAAGATGATAGAACCAAACAACCTCTATAGAAGTAGAGTACAACGCAACTTGCTTTGCCTCCTGTGAGGCAATCTAGTTAAGGAGAATTCTTGTAGATCTAGGATTTCCATCACAAATGACAAATATAAATAAGTGTGATAATCAAAGTTGTATGACCATTGCAAAGAAGCTAATATTTCATGCTCACACCAAGCATATAGAAGTATAATACCATTATGTTCATGAGCTAATTGAAGATGAAATTGTGGAGCTAGAATATTGCCTAACAGAGGTAAATTGTGCTGAAATATTTACTAAAGCACTTGGAAAAGAGAAGCTCAATAGGCATCTTCAACAGATGGGCATATGACTCAGACCTATTTGATTTATCATTTGGTAAATATTGAAGGTGGACATTAGTATATGAGCAATGTCTATTGATATATTTACGTAGTGATGTGTATGAACACTCTAGGATTGCCGGGGCACTTTTTTCCCTCTTTAGGAGGTTTTTTTCCCTTGGCTTGTATATACGCTTATTGCCCTAATGGGCTACTTATCTTTGTACTAGTGGTAATACATTCAGTATTGCGTGTTTTGCTCCAAATTTCTTCTTCTTCCTTATGTTGTTTGCATGCTTCCGCAGAAGTCTTACTCCAACAATTGGTATCAGAGCAGGTCGCCATTTCATCGACACCTCCTCAATTATAGTCTCAGAATCGCATGAAATTTGGTGAGCATACTCAGAATCGCGATCTGAGCTCGTTTCGGCCTCTGAACACACTATCGCAGTGCTTGTGCAGGCTATTTTGTCTTTTTGTGCCAAAGGTATATACCAGTTTTGGTTTGCTAGTATAAGCATCTCGAAGTCTGCTACAGGTTTAGCAAAATTTGCCTGGGTAGTTTTATTCAATTTTTTGAGATACAATCAATTTTTTGCATCAAGGTATTTTAGTCACCGGCCATGGCTGAAAGCATTGATGTATTCCGTATGTTGGCTATTGAGGATAAGTTGGATGGTACCAACTACCCGTTATGGGCTTATATGATGCAACATGTATTGGTTGCAAAAGGATTATGGAACATTGTGTAGGGTGTTGAAAAACGTCCTATCACACGTACAACTGTTACAACTGCAAGTACTGAAGTTGATGCAGAAGGTGTCGAAGATGGTGATATTCTACAGATTCCTGTTTGTGTTGTTGTTTTTGTTGCACCAACTACTGAGCAAATTCGTTGGGATGCAGAGATGCTCAGGCACATGCATTGATAGCTTTGTCTGTCAAACGTGCGATTATTCCTGACATTCCCTCTTGCAGAACATCTAAGGATGCTTGTGATAGACTTATCACATTGTACCAGGCTAGGAATGAGGCTCCTGTTGCTTACCTCCGAAACCAGTTGGATAGTGAGCACATGAATGAGGTGATTCTATGGACAGTTTTTTGACAAACATCAAGGATTTGAAGGAATAGTTAATTTCTGGAGATGAAGTCCTTCCTGACAGTTCACTTATGCAGACTGTTTTGAATGGTCTTCTCGATTCATATCAGAGTTTTGCTTCTACTCTTCGGTTGATGATGAAAGGCAATCCAAATGCCTTAACATTTGAAGAGTTAGTTTCTGTTTTGTTGCAAGAAGACCAATCTAGGCAGAACATGTCTATTATGCATGTTGTAGATCAAGCTTTCCTGACTAGTCAAAAGGGCGAAGGAAAATGGAGCTCTTCTATTAGTAAGCATGGAAACATGCACATATATGTATGCATGTATATACACACACAATAATGCGTGCATGTATATAAATACACACAAAACACATTGATACATACATACACACAAATGCATAGAAACATGCGCATAGATACACATAAATGCATGCATAAATACACATATAACACATTTATACATACACACAAATAAATAAAAACATGCACATAGATACCATAAATGCATGCATAAATGCACCCACATGCATAACACATAAAAACATACATACATATGCATATGTAAGATATTTATACATAGATACACATGCATGCAATAGATAACAAAAGAGGTGTTAAAAATTATCAAAGAGTTATAATTGAAGTTATAAAAGAAATAATGAATGTAATACATAACAAAAGAGTGCTAGAAATTATAAAAGAGTTATAGTTGAAGTTATTAAAACAAAAGCGAAAGAAAAGGAAAAAAAAAAAACTGACTGCTTTAAAATATAGAGTTATAGTTGAAGTTATTAAAAAAATAGTGAAAGAAAAGACAAAAAAAACTGATTGCTTTAAAAAACCACAAACTACTGTCTTGATGCAAAACAAACTTAATAAAAGAGTTATAGTTGAAGTTATTAAAAAATTACTGAAAGAAAAGAAAAATAGTTGAAATTATTAAAAAAAATAGTGAAAGTTATTAAAAAAATAATGAAACAAAAGACAAAAAAAATGATTGTTCTAAAATATAGAGTCTAGAAACCACAAACTAGTGTCTTGATGCAAAACAAACTAGACTCCTCTTACTATTGACATAAGAGTCCTAACATTACAAAAAGCATCTCATATCAAATTTTTGATTGAAATTCTGTTCATATTGGTTTTTTTTTTATTTTTTTTATTTGATAAAATAGAGGTTCAATGAAATTCAGATCGTGCAACTGAATGAGCATAGTATTTGCAGGACTTCTCGTATCCCATAAAACAGAGGTTAAATCAAAAAACAACTTGACTACAACTGGTGTAACTGACCTAAGCCATTACATGTACAGTCCGAAGGTTGAACCCTGGACCTCCGTCTGAAGAGACCAGAGCCAAAGCAATTCTCCTACGGGATGTGAACTTCAAAAAATTGTTTTCAAAAAATAGTAGTAAGTTTTTAACTTCTCTTTCTCCTACTAGAGTATTCGATCTTTCTCTGTTCATATTGTTCTTGAAGAAATAGTAGTAAGGTTCAACTTCTCCTTCTCTTACTAAAGTGTTCGATCACCCGTTTGGAAATTTGACGTCCGTCACTGCTGGGGCGGAGTCCTGAGTCCGCCGGAGTATTGTGTTGTCCGCCATGCCTGGTTCTACGTTGACTCCGTTTCTCTTCCCGGTTACGTACAATTTGACGAGTCGGGGCTCCGAGCCCCAGCTTTCTCATCGAGCCCGACGCTGCCCGAGTAGAGATGTCAAAAGACCCAAAAATCACGTTCCTCAATTCGGACCAACAGGGCACAACTTCGAAAGAATCGGGACGATGGCCCAACAAAGAGACTAGTCAAATATGATGCGCACTGAGAGGCTATTGGCTATTTGTATAGAAGAGACGCCTACAGCGCATGAGCTGTACGTATGTTCAAGCAATGCACTATCTTTTTCCTAGCTGAATATCCGAAATCTAACTGTTTTTGTATCTTCGACGCGGCACCTTTGTCCTTGAGTTTTTTTTGTGTATTTCCTTTATCTGTATGGTCTCGCATTGTGATTATTAGATCCATTTCACCTATTAGTAGTTCTCGTCGTTTTGCACATTCCTCTCCTCGTCTCACTTCCTTTCACGTTGTTCATGTGATCCTCCTTTTCATCAATCTTACACCATTTTGTTTCCTCAATCTTTTCGTCTGTTTTCTCCTTGCCTTCCACTCTTTACATCTTCCACCCAAGTACATAGGTCCATAGATCCTTTCCTAGCCATTTACATACAACGATGGCCTGGGGTAGTATACTAGGCTTTGAATATGGTATAGTTCAAGCTCCATTGGGGCCAGACATATCCGGACCTCCTCTCGTCGCGGCTGTTGCAAATGCAGGTGGCCTTGGGTTATTAAGAGCGCCGGATCAGGTTATTCTCACATGGATTTATTTGTTTATCATAAAACATGTGTTTCTCTGTGTGTAATTTGTTTTCTGAAGCTTAGCTGTCTTTCGAAGCAACTTAGTTCAACAATATTAGTGGTTCTACTTGCTTGCATTGAAAAACAATATTAGGGGACTTTTTAAAAAAGAAAAAGGTTTGCTTTTCAGGATACACCTTATGTAGTGAAAGAGTTGATCAAGAGAACCCGAGCCCTTACGTCAAAGCCATTCGGAGTCGGTGTGGTCTTGGCTTTTCCTCATACTAAAACCATTCAGGCGATCTTGAATGAGAAGGTTGCCGTCTTGCACGTGTCGTGGGGTGAATTTCCAAAGGAGCATGTAGAAGAAGCACATAGGGCTGGGGTCAAGGTTGTTCATCAGGTTGGTAGACACAGTCTAACAAGTTTTTGATGGAGAAAAGTTTGAGCAAAGCCATTAGGTTTGAAATTTCGTTATCTAACACGAATGCATGCCATTGGCAACGATTTTGCAAGTAAGGATTGAGTCAGTTGCAAGGAATTTCATTTTTATCTGAAGTTATAACTTATAATGATTTATGTGGGTTTGATGAATGTCTCAAGTTTCGCAGACTAGGACCCTGCATACTTCATTCATCCTAGTTTTGCATTTATATTCATTCTCGCATGAGACATTCTAAGACGAAAGCATGTTTGTTATTCCATATGTCGGAGGTTAACATAGAACTTTAATTGCTGAGCTAACATAAAGATAAAAAGCTTCCTATAAAATTAAAATCTGTTTCGTTGCAAGAGCTATATTATGTACCTTACAAATCTCGAATGATGCCTGCACTAGTGATTATTCCATAGTTTCTTTCATAATTTCTCTACTTTAATCTTTTATTTTATGTTATAGAGGCCAATTGATGTTTTGCTTTGCTATGTTTAGTAATTTGATGATGGCACGGAAGAAATGCTTACAAGTCAAAGCTGGATCTTCGCTCAAGCCTCTTATCTTTTCTGCACTATTCATGGGCAATGAATGTAGTGATTATGGTCAATTTAACTCTCGGACACTTGCACCAAGCCATAGTTTCTTTCGAAAATTTTTTACTATATCATTTTATCTAAGTACAGAGGCCAAATGATATTTTCCTTTGATATGTTTGCTCAGCTGATAATGCCATACTAAAAGTACTTGCAAGTGAAAGCTAGGTCTTCACTTAAGCCTCCCTTTTTTTGTTTTCTGCATCATTTGCGGGCTATGAATATAGTAATCATAATCAGTACATCCTTGCCTACCACAAAAATGTATTTCAACTACATTTGCAAATGTGGATTTCCTTCTTCCTGAACTAGGGAGGATGTTTGTTCTTCTTTTAATGTTTTCAGCATCTTATTGTGGGGCTTGGCCAATAGCACTTGCTACATAGATACAACATGTTTGTACATGAACAGGAAACCAGTTTATTTGTAAACAGATCAACTGATGTATGATTTTCATTATTTTCTACAGATCAAGCATATTCACGCAAGGCAAGCCTCCTAGTAATTAAAGTCAAATATGTGGAAGTAACAACAATAAAAAAAGAGAAACTGGAACGTTCATAAAAAGTGGTTATGAAACTTAAATTTAACATCATGTTGATGTTTGAAAGAAAATCATTCCTCTCCCTAGAAGAAGTGAAAGAGAATAACTCTCTTCATAGTTGAACTGTGTAGATTGATGTGATATAAATGGATAGTCACTTGAAGATGAGCTTAGGGAGGTGAAATACCCGTAAGCCAAACTTGGTAGTTTCGCCTTTTGGTTTCATCATCTTCTTCATGCTTTGACACATTGGTGTTGAGGAGGTGGATCAACCTCACATTGAATGATTTCTTAAACGGATGCATGAAAAGACTCTCACCAGTGTTGCCTGATAAGAGTTGATTAGGATGGACATAGCACTGAAACTCATATTCCATGAAGCAAGATGAAATTTTTACTCTAACAAGGTAGGGTCCTTACAATGTATAGCGTGATGATTCATCCCCTCTATTCCCACCACCCCTATTCTTTTTATTCTTCTCCACCCTCTGCCCCTCTCCTTTTACTTCTTTTTCATCCCCATGTAGACAAGTCTGGAAGAGAAAGAGTCCTTCAAAAGGCGTACTAGGAACTCTCTTTGTTAATAGGAGCTTGAAAAGATCTATGGAAAGAACCTGGTGGGAGGGACAATATTTTGCAGGTCGAATTTCATGAAGAGATTATTGTGTTCTATCTGCTTGCGTATTCTTGAAGTTTGAAGAGGAGCCAGCCCCAAGCGCATATGTTAAAGTTGATGATTGCAGTCAATGGAGCTTTCAACTGTGGTGGATTCGTGCATTGGCCACTTGAAGAGTAGGACTTGAAGCAATCCTTTGGGGGAATATGAGTAGTTTTAAGTCGTTATATTTTTATTTCTGGCTTGAAGTAGCTTTGAGGCCTATTTTATGATCTTTTGAGAGTGCTGTGGTTCTCGGGAAGCTCATCATGCTAAGGGGACATATTGAATTTGATTTTCAAACTTATCAAAGGATTTTGTACAGCCGGAAGTACTCCTCTATGTGGCAACAATAAACAGAAAATAAGTTCAAAGAGCTGTGTATGAGTTCATGCTTGTGGGGTGTGTATGCATGAGAGCGAGAGGGAGAACATGTATTTGTTTATAGTTCTGTATGCATTTTTGGGATCTGATGGCATTGGTAGGGATGTGATAGTATGTTGTTGATTCTAAGCGTGATGAAAGTATGATGGAGCTGATCGCTATATAGCCTTGTGGTTTATTACTTTTCGAGGTGGAGCTCTTGAACTTATCTTGATATATATGTGTTTGCTGTTATTAATGGACATGGAGATTTGACATGCAAAAATTTTGTTGTGATCTATTGCTAGGTACTTCTACCATGTCAACTATGCTTTTGTTTTCATTTTTCTCATTTTTAGCTTGCTCCTTGCGCTATGGTTCATTATGGCAGAGTTCACTTATCACTTTTGGTGGTGGTAGAAGCTTAGTTTATGAAAACATTGTTGACATATCATATCATATCGTTTTTCTCACATGGTGACTGAATTTTCAAATTTTCTGGTTTGCAGTCTGACAGATTAGCAAAAGCAAGGTAGACCTTCTGTCTACTGTGATGGATGTATTTCTCTTTTGCTCAACTTTTCATGTTCTCAGATTATTGGACTTACTGGGATCCTTCTTCCTGTGCGGTCTGCTTTCTATGTGATTCTCTCAAGTTGCAGAGCCCCTTGTGCATTTATTCTACTCTTAAATCAGAGTTCATTAATATTTTCATGCTACCTATCTTGGTCTACATTCACAGCTGATTCAATGCATTCTATGCCTATTATCATGTTTATCCTTCTCTTCTGTTTGTCTAACACCTAGTACATGCTGATGGCCTATATCTCAGTATGTGTATGTGCTTCACATATTTCAAAAGCCTATTATCATGTTTAGCCTTCTTTTCTGTTTAACATCTAGTACACGCTGACAGTTTATATCTCAGTGTCTGTATGGGCTTCACATATTTCAAATTTCTTGTTGTTGTGTGCACACTTGTGATTCAATGATAATAGATAGTTAAGAAGAACTAAAGACAAACTCTCACCCATTGACATACAAGTGGTTGTCTTTGCTGCTTGAATTGATAATTTATACATATGCATTTGCTCTCACTCAAACACTGAAACCTGTTCGTCCCGATGTGCTTTCCTTTTCATCCTTGTGCATAGTAAACATCGTATGTTTGTATAATATAATTGTATGGAAAGATTAGGGATCGCAAATGTGGACACTGAGGATTTATGTTTACTTTTTCACTTAAGGGCTGTCCTAAATTCTTTTATTTGACAATTCTGTTTGTTTTCTTGAATATACGTAGATTGGCAGTGTCATTGATGCTGAAAAGGCAGCAGCTGCTGGCGTGGATGCTGTGATAGTTCAAGGAATGGAAGCTGGAGGGCATGTGCTCGGTCAGGTATGCATGTTGTATGGTGATTGTTTGTTATCTGTTATTGCATGAGGTTGTCTGAAAGATATGTAACAAAACCTTTGATTCGTTCGTTATGACTTCTTTACAACTGACATTTGAATCTGTCTCTACTCTTTGGAACGTCATTAATAAAAAAACCACTGAAGGTCCGGAAAAAAAGGAATACTTACGTTCATTTCTTCAATAATGTAGGAAGGATTGTTTTCACTTCTTCCTCAAGTTGTAGATGCTCTTAAAGGAATAGACATACCAATTATTGCTGCTGGTGGTATTGCTGATGCACGTGGTTATGTTGCTGCTTTGGCATTAGGAGCTAAAGGAGTATGCTTGGGAACACGGTATCCACATGCTTTTCCTCTTCAAGGCCTGCATATTCATGTAGTGAATGAGTTTACATGGCTGATGATGTCTATCTGCAGGTTTATTGCTACTGAAGAGTCGAACGCACATTTTTTATACAAGAAAAAGATAGTGGAGAGTTCAGCTGGGGAGACCATGTATACGACACTTTTTGGTCGAGCAAGATGGCCAGATGCTCCACAGAGAGTAATCAAGACTTCTTTCTATTTGAAGTGGAAGGATGAGCTCCGAGATGATGAGACTGAACTGCATCAACCATCTATTGGCCAAACTGTGGTGTATGGCGAGGTTCGTTGATCCCATTCCATTTATCACCTTCAACATATTTTAAAATTTTTGAGAGGCTCGCATGTATATTGATAATATGGATTTAGTATAATGATAGTGTCATGGATCTTCAAATGAGTGTATGATAGGTCCACTGGTCAAATAAGGTGAAAATATAATGAAAAGTAAAGCAGGTGTAAGCTCACTGAGGAAGTGCATGTATATTAATTTTTGTTGAAGGTATGGTACATGAATATAGATGTATTCTATACACCCATGGAGGTGTACAATTATGAGATCTAGCATAATGGTGAATTAGATGAAAGCTAAAATGAATTGGTGGATGGGTTGTGAATGAATGCTTCTCCTACAATACGTGGTAATGTCAAAGGAGAGCTTGGTTGTTCATTTCTCCATTTTTTGTGCATCTCTTGTTGGTTCAATATATATCTTTTTGCAAGTTTATATGTCATAATTTTTCTCAATTGATCGATTAATTTGTTTGCTAATTATCACATATTCTAATAACTGTTGCCAATTCTTTCATTCTACATTTATTTTACTTGTCTTTCCTTAAGAACTCTTGGAAATCTAGAAGTGGATGTGTTATGTCCGCACTTCCCTAGGACATTTGGATGGGCGATTGCAGCTATTGTCCAGCCAAGTGGGAAAGGACCAGCATGTTTGAACTAGCCCACATCCTTATGTAAGTCCTATAAATAGGGCTCAACCCCATTGGTGCATATCCTTGTGTACGTACACTTGGATGTTCCCCTTTGGTGGAGTCATCCATATACATGTTCTAGTGTGTTGTGGTGGTATAGTGTTGTATAATTATGGGTTCAAGAGGCAAAAGACATGGGTTGAAGGGTCCAAAACCTCTTGGAGAACCCTTGGATTTTATTGAGATATCCTTAGGAAAGTATATCCAACCGGATGGTTTGAACCCTTGAGTTATTTCAATTATTTGAGCTTCCATTTAAAGGGTTTCAAACTTTAGGATTTAATTTATCCTAAGTATTGGGAACTTTAATCTTGGTAGAAGCTTCTCCAAATGCCACCTTGGGGTGTAGGTGAGAGAAGAAGCCTCACTCGAGTAAGAAATCATGTGATGCCATGTGATGGATCATGGACCTTAGGAAAGTGTCCACATGAGGGACACTTGGATGAGTCCTAGGATATGCATTCCTTTTGGCCTAGATGTATGTATATAGATGGAGTTTGTTGGGTGGATATGTGCATCTCTCACTCCTTATGGGCTGAGATCTTGATATTATAATCTTGCTAGTTTACTTTGATTTAGTTATGGTGGGATAGAGAATAGCTACTCCAAGCCTTGAAGCTTAAACCATTTTTTCTAACACAATCAAAGACAAACTTGTATTCTAGGAAGAGCTCCAAGTATTGTTGATATGTTTCAGTTGGGATGTGTGTGAACACAGTGGGGACCGTTGGGGCACTTTTTTCCCTCCTTAGGAGGTTTTCTTCCCTCGGCTTATATATACATAATATGTCTATAACCCTGATGGGTCACATATGTTTGTACATTCACTTGGTAATGCATTCTATTTCGTGTTGTGCTCCAAGCTTTTACTTCTTCCTTTTGCTGTTCGTGTGCTTCCAAGACCTCGAACTCCAACAATTGGTATCAAAGAAGGTTGCCCCTTCATCTAGGGCATCGTCGATAGCCCTCTGTTCATAGTCTCAAAAAAGCTGGAACATAAAAAGAAACTGACAAAGGAAATATATGAATACCTGATAAAGGAATACTTGTAGATATGACTTTGCATTCTTTTACATATGGCTGAAAATAAGTCTTTATGTTTCATCACCCCCCTGATGATTTAACACTAGTATCCATAATTCTTCAAATAATATCAGACTTTATGAAATTTGGAACGTCTTCCTTCTTTCAATAAATCTGATCTTCAGTGATCAATACTTGTATCTGAAACAAAATCTCTGAACCCTTTTTATTAGCACTGCGTAGTTGCTAATAACTTCTACTGTTACTTCCTCAGCTTTCCATATTATAGAATAAGGTTAGCTGATCTATTACATGATAACAAAAACCTTGATAAAAGCACTTTAGGATTCATAATCTTCTGCAACATAACAAGTATCTTTTTCTATTTCTCTGCAACACTAATCTTGATAGAATCTGAATCTTTGACTTACTTCTTCCAATGTTAAGAACTTTACAAACAAAGGATAGACAATTGACTCATAAATACTCAAGATCTATCAAGATCTCTCCAACAAAATACCTGTGTAGAATCTGCTCTCATCAAACCTTCATGATTGAATGTTTGATTTGCTACCTGAATGTCTCTAAGTGTCCATGCTTCTCACATAAAGTTGTAAAACTTTTCTTCAACTAAATCTTTCTCAATAATCAACAAATTCTACTGAAACATAAGTGGACAAACTCTCACCTTTAGAACTCCAAAAACTGCAAGTTGATACTTCATATCTTCATATTCTTCATGGGTGAAATGTGACAGTACCTGCTTGACTTTCTTTTGGTTAACTCCACTTCTCAATCAAGTGATAGGATCTAATGAAACACCTTTTTGAATACAAGCATGTATCCAAAAATCAAGACAATCATAGAAAGTAGATTCTCCAACTGATTGGTACATCAAAAATCTGAATTTTTCTGAAAATTTCTGAAAATACTGAATTTCTGAATTTTCCTTCTAAAAAACTCTGATTTTTCTGAGTATACTGAATATACCGAATATGAGGTAACTTTTCCAAACAAAAAATCTTACTCAAAGTCTCCAAGTCTCCAAACAAATACTCTTTTACCTTAAGAGTTAGGCAAAGAAGAAATATACTTCTTTGCAACTTGTCATATACCAAGTAGCTCTGAATTGACACTTTTCAACTAAAACATAACTCATACACATATGAGTCATAACATAGAAGCTGTCTTAGATATGTGCTGCTTTTCTCTCTCAATGCAATTCTTTGTCAAAACCTACTAAAACATGACCAAGTGTAATGCAAAACAAGAATCTGCTTCTTCTTTAGACTATCTTCTTCACACAAGATGTTCTCGTAGACTTGTCTTTGGATGTAGAGGATAAAAGTAGGAAAAGTATATGGAAAATATAGGAGAAAAAGGAAGTCTTACTTTCCCTTTGGAATTGTTGGACTTTCTTCTTCTGCCATCTTTCTTTCACCTGAATATGTCAATATCTTCAAACTTCTCTTCCATACCTTTTGTTCTCTTCATCTTGAAGTAGCAATCACTCTTAACTTCTTCAAATGAATTTTTCTCTTCCTCTAGTGCTAAGAGTAAGAGAAACATAGTATATAAATGGAAGTGAACATAGAAAAATGTTTTACCATCTCCTCATATTCTGAATCAAAACTATGCTTCAAATGTGACTGATATGACTGAATTCACCAACCTTTTCCTTGAGTTGGCTGAATGCTGAATTACCTTTCTAGGTACAAAATTTGATTAAAAAAACTTCCAACCAACTTGCAACACAATGTTGGCTGAAAACAAAACTGATCTGATCTCCAAATTTGTCTTCTTAGATGAGCTTACTTGCCATGAAAGAGATCTATCAAAAGTGTCAAGAACAATCTCTAGATACCTGTTTTGATGTAGCTAATGCTTTAACTTTCAAAGTAATGAAAGTGTATAAAAGCACTTCTTGAATCCTTCCAATCTCTTCATACCTACTCTTCTAAGATATGACTTGCAAATGATAATCTGATAGTAGAAACTAATACCTGTGATTTGATGTTGATCTGGTTCCTTCATCTTCTCCAAACCATTGTTTTTCCTTGAATTTGAAGTAGTCTTCTCTTCATGAAGTCTTGGTCTTCAAGCAATACTTTTGTAAAGTATCTTTACTCTTCCCAAAGTATTTGGTTGCTAACAGATCATCAACTTCATACTCCACACTGATAAATAAACATGTGACTGAATTGTCTAATTCTCAAATCTCTACTCATATAGATAATTTAAGTGTGTATGTTATATGTCAAATGTTAGAAGATGCTTTGAAACCATATGTTGTAAACGTGGGAGTCTGGGAGCCTGGGAGCTCTGATACCAAATGTTGGAAATTAGGTAGGCCCATAACTAAATTCCATAGGTCCCATAGGTCTAGGATCTACAACACAGATTCCAGAATCTTTCAAAATTGACAAACATGAACATACCACACTTAATCATACAATGATGAGACAAAGATAGAGAGAGTTTAGACAACATGTGTAAAGTGTTATGTAAGCCACTGCTTACTCACATTATCATATATACAAATGTCAAATTACAATGTAGGAGTCAAAATCTCAACCACTCTATGTGAACAGAAATAGATGGAAAAGTGAATGTACAGAATTTACAAGAATATTCAGATGTAGGGACAGAAATCTGAATATGTATGAGATGTATGACCTGATAGGTTATAGAAGAGTGAATATGAGTGACAGAAAGAGGAAAGATCAGTGTGAAACTGATATTCAGCAAACCCTGATCTGATTTTAGGCTATGGAAGACCCTAAATCAGATGTGTGTGTGAAAGATCACATACTTACAGAATTAGCATAGAATGCTAACATGTTGTTGACGAAAATCCTCATACTCATGTGAAACACCTTCTCTAACACCTCAGCTGAATGCATGTAGCATGCATGTCCTGATTCTCCTTTGTGTGTGCTGAATAGGACTCCTCTAGATATGGATGCCACCGCTTCCATAAGCTCCAAGTAGTACCTGTGTGCATAAAGAGAATATATACCTGAATAGTTAACATAAGATGTAATCTTATGTTAAGCTCCATCCAATGTCTTTGAAGTACTCCATAATCTTCATGTAGAAGATACATCATGTAGATGGCCTGATCCACACCACCAAGCTGCTGATAGGTAAGTCTTCTCCATAAGCAAGAGTATGAGCACACTCTTCTCAAAGAAGAACTCCATGACTGCTCCTCAACATAGCTTCACAAAGTTGCTCCTAGAAAACCCCAGAAAACATTGTACATCTCGAACACATGAAGGTGGTTGCCAATCAAGGGTTGTCTGAATCTTCTTAGGGTCCATAAAAATTCCTTTTATCTGATACAATGTACCCTAAAAATTCCACTTCTGTCTTATGGAAAGAGCACTTCTCCAATTTCGCATATAATCCTTTTTCTCTTAGTTTCTCTTCATGATCCTCTAGATTTTTGGAGAATATCAAGATATCGTCAAGGTATATTACGACAAAATCATCTAAATATTCTCGAAAGATATCATTCATCATATGTTGGAAGACAGTTGGAGCATTTGTAAGACCGAATGGCATAACTACATATTCAAAATGACCATACCTTGTTTGAAATGCTGTCTTCCATTCGTCTCCTTCTCTGATCTTGACAAGGTTGTAAGCTCCTCGAAGATCAATCTTCGTAAAGAATTTTGCTTTTCCAAGGCGTTCCAAGAGCTTTGATATATGTGGTAGTGGGTATCTGTTCTTTATAGTGACTTTATTCAATCCACGATAGTCTACACACATCTGGAGAGTCCCATCCTTCTTCTTTACAAATAAAATAGGAGCTCCTGTTGGAGACTTCAAGTGTTTGATAAACCCCTTTGCTAGATTCTCATCAATGTTCTTGCGTAGTTCTGTAAGTTCCTCTGGGGATAGTCTGTAGATTGGTCCAAAGGATGGTTGTTCTCCCTCTTGAAGATCTATGGGGCAATCGTAAGGTCTATCCTCTGGGAGGATATCTGCATTCTTCTTTTCAAAAACATCTTCAAAGCCTTTATACTGATTGGGTAGCTGTACTGGATCATCTTTCTTGGATTCTTTAGCTGGTATGGCATAGATCATATATGTAGGTTCCTTCCTTACTACATGTATGTTGGCTTTGGCTCCGACATATGTTGGGTTCTTTTGGATATCTCGACGGGTGATTTTATTCTTTTCCCAATTAATGTTTGGATTATGCTTCTTTAACCTGGGCATTCCAATGATAACTAGATGTACTGGGCTCGATATTACATTGAAACATATGTGGGATTCATGGTCACCAAGGTATACTTTTAATGGTGTGGTTTCCATGGTTATATTCCCATATGCTAGAGGTCGTCCATCTACTACTTCAGCTACTACTGGTTTGTTCTTCCGAAGTACAGGAATTCCATGTTTCTTAACTAATCCTTCATCGATGAAACATGAGGAGGCTCCTGAATCTACTAGGATTGTAAGGGAAAGGGTCTTCTTGGGCATGATTAACTTGACAGGTGCAAGACGTGTTTCTATGGGTGTAGCTTGAATTATGAGACCCTTTCTTATATCATGGTCCGGGTGCAGGGTCTCTTTTACAACGGGACTTCCTCGTTTTCTTGCTCTACAAGGGTGGCTGCGACTCTAGAGTTTGTTCTCTTGTTTGGACAGTTAATTGCAATATGTCCATGGTTTCCATAATAGAGACATAACTTATTAACTCTCCTTCTCTGTTTCTCTTCTAGTGTTAGAGACTGAAACCTAGTTACATCTATTTGCATAGGTTCAGGCATAGACTCATCTTTCGTACTGGGCTGGAAAGGTTTCCACTAGCGAGGTCTTCCTTCTGCTTGTTTTTCTTTTTTCCTTTCAAAAAGTCGGTTATCACATTGAATAGCTTGCATGATATATTCATTCAATGTTTTAGCCTCTGGCATCGTGAGCAAAAGGTCCTTCACATCATCTCTTAAACCCCATCTAAATTGGCTTATGAAATAATGTTCATGCCAAGTGAGATCACATATCAACAGCCTAAATTTAGATGCGTAGGTAGAGGCAGGGCGATTACCTTGACGTAACTTCCGAAGTTTTGTTTCAGCTACTCGACTTGTGTCTGCATCTTCAAATGTGGCGGAGAGTTCTTGAAGAAACCCTTCATAGTCTTGAAGTACTGCCATGTTCTTCTCCAAGATTGGGGCAAACCATGATAATGCTTGGCCACAGAGCAAGGTTCCAATAAATCCAACCTTGGATGCCTCGTCAGGATATCTATCGGGTTGCATACGGATGTACAATTTAACTTGATGGAGAAATCCACTAAACTTTGTGTGATCCCTATCGAACTTTTCTGGCATGCAAATCTTGGGTTACTTCGTAAATGATGTACTAGGTCGTTGATTCACTTGAATACGCCCTTGATTTGCTTGAAGACTCCCGATTCCTTCTTATAATTCTTGGAGGAGTGCACCTACATGCACTCGATGTCCCATCTCGACTTGTGTCTGTCGATGAGTTAGGTCCTCGACTTGTTGTTGGAGACTCTGAAGCGATGCTACAATCTGTTCATAAGCGTTCTCCATGATGCCTGGTCTTGGATAGAAGCTAGTCTTGCCAAAATGTCAGGGGAGCACTAGATTGTGCTCTCTGACTTCACTAGACAAGATTTCGGAAATACACTTATGATTACAAGAACACCCACGTAGGGAAAATAATACAAGAAGATGTAGCCAATACAAGATGTCCCACAACCCGGGACCTATAGGTATGGAAAACTGGACTAGAGATGATATAGGAGATCCCACAACCCGGGATCGTAAGTATGAGACAAGATAAGTATGAGACAAGATATCTGGATTACAAGAGCTCCCTTTTGGGAGATGAACTAGATACAAGAAAGAACTAGACAAGATCTCATACTACGAGATTACAAGAGGACAAGACAGGATGTCCAAGAACTAGACTAGACAAGACTGGAACAAGGAATAAGAAAAGAACTGGAACTGGAACTGGAACTGGAACTTGGAGAGTACCTACTTGGCGGTCAAGACTCCTTGAGCTCCCAAGACTGGTATTGGCAAGACTGATTATGAATGTGGCCAACCCCTCCTTATATAAGTTTTCAAGGGCGGTTACCAAGGCGGTTGCGAGTTGATGATGTCATCAATGATGTAAGCAAATCGATAAGGACCTCAGAATGTTAGAATTTAGCAAATAGATAGTCGATCTTAGGGTTTTGGCACGTTCCGGACACAATGGAAGCATTGGTTTCTCCTAATTCTGAACCAATCATGATAGATAGGATTCACATGGAATCTAAGGTTTAAGATGGTTTCCTTTGTCCATGACATCCCCCGTCCCCGCCCTCGGAGAGAATTATGGCCTGATTATTAACGCTATTCCTTGTATGGTGCAAGCATCTAGGCTACGAAGACAATCCATTAGTGACCTATACATGGTCACATACGTGGACAATAGAGGGATCAAAAGATGGGCGAAGCCCATCCTCGTCCCCATCCCCGTCCCCATCCCCGTCTAGGGAGAGAATTGTGGCAGGATTATTAATGCTATTTCTTCTATGGTGCAAGCATCTAGGCTATGAAGACAGTCCATCAGTGTCCTACACATGGTCACGTATGCGGACAATAGAGGGATCAAAAGATGGACGAAGTTCATACCACATATCAATCTTAGTATCCAACAATATATGGAGCTATTTGATTTTAGGATGACGAGGGCTTGAGCATGTGGATGTTATATTAGGCATGCCATAATTCTATCATGAGGCAGATGACCTATCTATAGATTATGTATCACATACTATCGCTTTTGTATATGATTGTGTATCTTTTGTATATGATTGTGTATATTATGTGATTGAGGGACCTCTCCCATGGGCCCTTTGAGATCACGGACCCTTGTAGAAATGATGTAAACTTAATATTTGAATTTAATCTCTCATCTCTTGATCTCGATGTCTCTACGATTTATTTTATATTCAATGTTACATGTTTGATTTCTCTTTTTCTTGTTATATTATGATTGCATGTGGTGAGAGTTATATATCTGGTATGCTTGCTATGTTTGGTTTCTATGTTGTGCATGCATTGGATCATGACGTGAGTAGACATGTTTTGATTCACTATGGATGTTTTTCCACTAGATTTGCTAGATGGCTTACCACCATCTTGTGGATTGATGTTAGATCATAGGATAAAGCTTATACATGGTAGTCCACTATTGTCTTGTCAACCATATAGGTTTAGTGTGAAAGAAGAGGATGAGATAGCAAGGCAGACACAAGCCTATATATAGTGGTCTATTCAGCTGAGTAAAATCTCCTCTTTTTCTTGTGAAGAAGGATGGGAGGATGTGCTTGTGTGGACAAAGGTCTCAATAAAGTCGCCATCAAGAATAATTATCAGTTGCCTAGGATGGATGGCCTCATTGATCGTATCTCTTGGGCATGGTATTCTGCCAAGGTTGATATTGAGGTGAGATACCACCATATGCATATATTTTTGGGAGCTGTCTTGAAGACCATGATTCATACACCGTACAAGCATACTCAGTTCTACGACTTCCAACAAATGATGAATGATCTCTCTTGTCCATATTCGGGTAAGTGTATTGTAATGTTTATTGATGATATCATGGTATAGGACTCTAGAGGACTATGTTCAGCACCTCTGACTTATCTTACACATTGTGAGATGAGAGAGGTTGTATGTGACATAGAGTACATGCGAATGTTTTGCACTGAGTTACTTTGTCTAGGGCAGATCATCTCAGCAGATGGCATACTGATTGACTCAAATAAATAATGAGCTGTACTTGACTTGCCCATCTTATGCGCCATAAAAGTTCATCTGGACTAAGCTCATACTGTTGAGTTCTTGTCACGTTTGTAAAGATACTCCACAGCAACAAGTGGAGTCATAGTCCACGTGGGCAATGGATTGATGGGCTTGATTAGTGTTTCCAGACACTCAAGAGGTTAGTTTCCACATATGTTACATATTATGGATTCTACGAAGGCCTTTGATGAAGACATGGCTATAGGAGTAGCACCTTATCGGGACAGTCAGGTTGTAGCATTTGAGAGCCGAAAGCCCCTTGTGCAGATGAAGTACACACAGGAGACTTGTTAACATTCATTCATGCACTGAGATATATGGGTTCTGTTTCCTTTCAGTGAATTATATATGTGATTGGCCCGACTTCTGAAGCCGTAAGGTGAGGTGGGTGGAGCTCATGCAGGAGTTCAACTTTGAGATACGACATCATATCGGTCCGACCAATGTGGTTGCCAATGCCTTGAGTAGGATTTGGGAGGTGAACACCCTCTCCTTCACTAAGATAATGACAGGCTTGTGAGGATTTTGTTGATATTTTTTACGAGTGTCTATGCACTCTTCTGAATTCAATTTCTTGTGTACTTGCTTATGGTCTTTATTCAATATTTTTGTTTCCATTTGTTTATGCACATTTTTGTGGCTTGGAAAATTTTTAAGAAGGTTAAGTTTCACTTCACTAATGTTTTGCAAATACTTAATTGTTTCTCTTCCTTGTGTAGAGGAAGGTCATATCACGATTTTCAGGTGTTGTTCCAAACCAATCTGCAACTGGGGATGTTGAAAGCATGGTCATGTATGCAGGCAGTGGGTTAGGACTTATAAATGATATTCAACCTGCTGCGATGGTGGTAAGAAGCCTATCAGAAGGTGCCAAGAACATCATACAACAGTGGCTCACAGGTGTCCTTGAAACATCAACCACGAAGTCCGGGAATTCAACAATGATATGATAAGGAAAGTTATAAGTTTCTGTAGTACTTTTTAACCTGTTTGAGTTTGGATTGCTTGAACAGCTAGTCGAGCAACGATCCTAGAGTGAATTATATGGTTGTATATACAAATCGTATGATAGAAGTGTCATTTTGACATTTCTAACCAGCATATATATATATGACATCTATGTATGTTTGCATTTTGTATAGTTCCTACACACTTCATTTCAAGATGTTATTTTTGTCAAATTGTGATATTATTTTCCTTATCGATGTTCTGAGATTCTTTCCTTCTTCTTTTCGAGAAGTAGAATAGAACAGTACTGCGAGATGCCATCATGAAGTATATCCGAGTCTGTCCTGTATCACCCTAAACTGCAAATGAACTCTTAACAACAGTTTGCAGCTACTTCTGAATTTTCAACGTGTATAAAGAACACTTGAATATCATAATGTCACAAAAGGAATTCGCGAGTAGTGCATAGGTGCGACTGATGGATTGCTCAATAATCGTTGCGTCATTCATTGGTTTGATGGTATAGTTAGCAGAGAACGTCACAGGCAAACTGTTTTTGAAGCCCTGCAAGTCGTGGAATGTTCCAACAACAGCTTTTTAAAATTAATCTACAAAAGTTCGTATATATAGAGAGTTACACAGGAATGAAACAACAGGCTTGACGTTTCCCATCATAACCAGGAACTGGGCTGCTACGATCCCTTACTTTTTTTTTTCCTTTTTAAATGGAGGTTCAGCCGAGCCCTACTCCTCCAGGCTTTAACTTTGAACTTGCAACTGTACAAGGAAGGGCATAGTACCCATGGGACCCCCCTTATCCCACAAGAACAGGGGTTTACATAGCTGGGTTGAATTGCGGTCACAACTACCGCGGGGCAGGACAAATGGTGGCACATCAGCCACAAGATACAACTTTCCATGTTATGCATGTCCCTTGCATGGTGCCAGTGGGGGTTGAACCTTCACCCCTGCCTCAAGAGGCAAGAGGCCCAACTACTTAGACAAGCAGCTTGGGATGATTTCTTACTTGCACAATTCATATCAAGTTATCATTAAGCTTCCTCTGAGCCAAGGTGCACGTTTTTTTTTTTTGAGAGTACAATGAATTGGAAAGACACACAAACCCGACCTCGTAAGGTGGATGCACCCATCTTGGGGAACTCATGGACACCCATCTTTGAGAACTCATGGATATGTCCAGCCAAGATTTGAACTCAGGACTTCCTTCGTGAGATTCAAAGCATCAACCATTAAGCTATGCGGGCTTGGATCAAGGTGCGCGTTTGGGATCGTATAAGTGCCAAAAACATGATCTAATGGCCCCTAGCTCCGGCCCATTAAAACAAAAAGAAGATATACATGCGTGCATGTATACAAATATGTGTTTCACGTAGTGCAAGCAAAAATTTTGAAGGATATTTGAAACATTATAGGGTAGACCTCTCTCAACGTTTCTTCAAGCATATGAAAATGAAATTGAAAAGCATCACATGTACTCACGAACATTGTGTTTAATAATTTTAGTATGTTAACACATCTTAAAACTTTGAACAATTACAATGATTATGCTCCAAGAATCATACCAAATATATCTTTTGCATTCAAGTAGTCTCTCTACGCATTGAAATGATTATGAATTTGATGCATTTGAATCAGTCGTTTGCTTCACACTTTGAGTTGTGATTTCTTTAAAAGTTTTGAGCATTTTTCTATATCATTACAATTAACAATTGAATTCATTTTTCCTAGCTTTTGGTGTTTTAGCCCTTGTTGTTCCCTAGTATTGATCTCTAGAATCTAGTTTGATCTCACACCTTGACAATGACCTTTCTAAGTTGATATTCATATTTAGTGAATTCTAACTATCGATTGCCTCCTCCTTTTTAAGATGTCTATGATAACATCCAAGAATTATCTTTTTGTCATTTCAATAAGCTTTCCAATTATAAATTGCAATGATACTATCCAAACATTTTTGTCCAATATTTGTTTGAAATTAGTGGCCTCTTCAATATCTCACTTTGAAATATATGAGGAACCTTTAGATTTAGATTGGATACCTTGTTGGAGATTTTCTTCCATATTTATATAGTTTAGTTGAGATGTAGAGGATGAACTAGAAGAATCCATGGTAGGAGCTATGTATTGAGAAATGATGAATTGGTTGGAACCTTAAAAAACATGGAAGACCTTTCATTTTTCCACAGTGTCTTTTTGGATAGAGGGCCCCTTTTCAATAAGCCATCTATTTTTCCCCACAATCGCTTCATGTTCTTGATTTGAAAATAAACCAACCGGCTACTCACATATAGTTAATTATGATTTGATAACATTGTGTCAAGTATTAAAGCACTTGAATAGAAAGAATTCATAATTCCTCATTCAAAATTGATGTTGAATCACTTCCCTATATTGGAATCATGAAGCATGCTATCTTTTAGAACGACTATTTTCTTTGCAAGTATTGCAGCTTTGAACAATTATAATGATTATGCTCCAAGAATCACACCAAATGTATCTTTTGCATTCATGTAGTCTTTGCAAAAATTGAGATGATTGTGAATATTATGGACTTGAATCAATCATTTGCTTCACAATTGGATTTGTGATTTCACTAAAACTTTTGAGCATTTCCTCTATATCACTAGGATAAAATCGTGAATTTATCTCTTGGGATTAAATCCAAGCTCTTCGTATTTTAGCTCTTGTTGTTCCTATCGATTTGTAGCTTGAACTTAGTGGTCCTCTCATGAACACTATTCACAAGTGTATGTAGGTGTTCAAAGCTCTACGTCTCTCACTCATTTAAACATTTTCAATGAAAATTGTTCTAAAATTAAGGTCGTGTAATTCAAAATATGTTTAGAAAATTTAGTGTTCCTTATATTAATTTAGACATCCAAATACAAGAAACCATACAACTTGCTAGAGTGAACATGTTATCCAAAAATATGATAGTGAAGGTATAACAAGATGCAAAAAACTAAACCAAACAAAGAAAATAATCATATTTAATGAATCATATGCATGTAATGCTTTCTTCCATTTCAAAAGATCTACCATGTGTAAAAATCATTGAAGACTAAGCCTTCTAAATTTGATTTTAAAAAATGATTAATAGGTTTGTCATATCACTCAATCAAGTGTAGAGGCATTCTTCTAAAAAAGGAACTCAAGAAATGAAGGAGCCTTCTAGAAAATTAGATAGAAATCACGACATATTTTTGCATATCAAATGTAGAGGGCCAAGCCTTCATGGATTTTCATGTGTGTGGCTTATTTGAAAACTGAAAAATCCTTACACATGGTTTTTCCCATATGTAGATTATTATTTTATCCGTTTGATTTATTTTTGTACTTTTTTTTGTTGCCTTCTTTCTAATTTCAAGATATTCTATCTACTCTAACGAGTTCTATGCTTTCCTCAAATGTTGAAGTCTCAACCAAAACAACTCATCATTGCACTACCAAAAACAAAAAGAGTGAAAGAAAGTAGAGAAGCAAAGAAAGGACCTGACATAATTTGAATTACTTTTTTGAGAATAATAGTTTATGTTTTGTAAGGAGTTGAAAATGAAGCAAATTACTTAGGAGTAGGAGTTCACCCAATGAGGGATTAAAGAAGCAAGAAAATTTGATATACGTGGAGTTAAATCTTCATGACACATCTATTCAATAAGGCATCACAATCTAATTGCTTGGGATTTGTTAAAGACTTTATTGCTTAGAGAATTTACATTAGAAGACAAAGACACATTAGCAAGGTCTTCAGTATATGAGTGGATTAAGACCCCTAAGAAGCTTTCTTATCAAGATTTGATGAAAGAATCTAAAATTAAATTTTAAAAACTCCAACATCATGTCAAGATATCTATTTTTTATGAAAAAATATAACTGTTTATAAGGGATGTTGCTCAAAAGTTTTTTAATGATATTGGTATAATTTCCTTGGTGATATGAACAAGAACATATCAATGAAGTAACCAACATCTAGATTTGATGAAGGATGGAATGAGATGGATTCAGAAGAAAATAGGAGCTAAAAGAACAAAAGCTAGGATTCAGCCCCAAGAGCTAAATTCAGATGTTAATTCTAATGATATAGAAGAAATGAGAAAAAATGATTGATTCAATAGAATCATCTTCACAATCATCTCAATGCTCATAGATACTACATTAACGCAAAGGATACAATCAAGCTACGCGATAAATGAGGTACATGACATATATTATGCGTAGTAAATTTTGAACCATCAATGAGCTTCACAACCACATCTCCAATGCCCACAATGTTGATGGAGAGTGTTAATCTCCAAAAGAACAACCTACTCTTGAATTTAGAACACCTCTATATCAAGAGTAAGTCAAAATCTTCACTAAATTATAGGTCCAATCTCCAAATTATCAAAATTAAGAAAATCTGTGAAGGAAGTGAAACACAGAAAAGTCTGCTGCAGAATTTCTTCACATTGACTTATCAAACATGTAAAGTTTTTTATGAAACTTTGTATGAATCATCTCCTAGGGATTGCGCATCACCTCCAAGTTGAATCACTTGAAAAGCTTTAGTATAACTTGAGAAATAAACTTCACAAGTTACCTATGTCAGAAACTGTTACTCAGAACAGTCGATTCTACACCCCTAACTTCTTAACTTTGGTTCTCACAATATCTAACCCGTTTTGCCAAATGCTTTTAGCCACGAGTAGATCACCTTCCAACTTAAAGATTAAGTGCTTTCTTGCACAAAACTTTAAACTATGGAGTGAGCACTGATCAAAAGATTAAACACGAAATTTGCGCCTGTTTCAGAGAGCTGTGAACACTCAACACATGTGAATGTTCCTACCAGCAATTCTCTTCACCTGTTTACAATTAGACTCTGAAATTCAAACCACAAACTCATTAACTAACAACTTAGATATCCTCAAAAGGATTTCACAAATGATCTACCACAGACGGAGTAGACGCAGAAACATCGGGCGCAACATTTCCTTCATTTCAGGAGAAGACTACAACTGAAAAGTGAGAGAGACTTCAACTTCTTTCTCAACTGTCTATTGACATTTACAATCACTAATTTCTCTACTCCTATGCTCATTCCTGGTCTCACTTGTCTTCTCTCTTCTGCTCTATATATGCCCGACATTTTTCAAAAGTATTTATAGACATCTATGTACAAACTCTCATCAAAACATAAGTATATGTAACCTATGTTATAACTAATGTACATATGTGTACATGTCCTTCACTCTTGTGAATGTGTCCATTTTCTTCACTTCAAATCTTCAATTGGTGATTGATATGCACCAACAGCTCCCCCTCAATCATCAATTGAGGTTTCTCCTTTCTTCTTTATACCTGCCATGTCCTTAAACTTCTGTAGCTTTGGTCCATCCAAGCTCTTTGTAAGCATATCAGCTATCTGATCCTTTGTTGAAGTATGTATGACTTCAATCTCCTTATCCATCACTTTCTCTCTTAGAAAGTGATACTGAATCTCAATGTGTTTAGTCCTGGCATGAAAAACAGGATTAGCAGCTAAATACAATGAACTCATGTTATCTCCATATATGATTGGTACTCCATGCACAATGTCAAGACTCTTCATCAAGGTCTTAACCCAAATTACTTCCTTTGCAGCTTCAACCATGCCTTTATACTCTGCTTCTGTAGAAGATAGAGCAACTGTATGTTGCTTCTTGGAACACCATGAGATAAGTTTATCTCCCACATAACACATGTATCCAAATGTAGATCTTCTATCATCTGGATTACCTGCCCAATCTGCATCACTATAAATTTTGATATTTGTATCTGAGGTAAACCCATAATACAAACCTTCATTGAGTGTACCCTTAATGTACCTCAACACCCTTTGTCCTGCAATCCAATGTTCTTTCCTTGGGCAATGCATAAATTGAGACAAAACCCCTACTGCATATGATAAATCAGGTCTAGTTAGAGTAGCATAGATAAGGCTACCAACCAAACTCTGATATTGTCTCATGTCCTTGAATTCTTCACCTCCATACTTACTCAATTTGTGATTCACCTCCATTGGTGTAGGTGCTACCCTGCAATCATCCATTTTAAACTTGATTAACAAGTTCTTCAAATACCTTTCTTGGGTCACAAATACTCCATGTTGAGTATATGTAATCTCCATGCCCAAGAAGTATGACAAGTCTCCCAAGTCACTTATCTTGAACTCCTTTTCCATTTGCCTCTTAAGCTTTTGTATTCCTTCTTCATCTGTACCTGTAAGAATTATATCATCAACATATATGCACATGTATATGAAACCATTTTCACTTGCCTTTACAAGCAAGCTACTATCTGCTTTAGACACCTGAAATCCAAGTTCTTTTAGGAACTTCACAAGTCTATAGTTCCATGCCCTTGGGGCCTGCTTCAAGCCATACAAAGCTCTCTTGAGCTTGCACACATGATCTGGATACCTTTTATCTCTGAACCCTTGAGGTTGCTCCATGAATACATCATCTGAAATGTAACCATTCAAAAAAGCATTCTTCACATCAAGTTGACATAGCTTCCAACCTTTACATGCAGCAATAGCAATAAGTGTCCTTATGGTTGTCATCTTTGCCACAAGACTATAGGTCTCATCATAATCAATACCATATGTCTGAGCAAAGCCTTTGACCACAAGTCTAGCTTTGTACCTAGACACACTTCCATCTGCAAACCTTTTTGTCTTGTATACCCACTTGCATCCAATAATCTTTTGACTATTTGGTTTAGGAACCAAATCCCAAGTTTGATTCTCCAATAGTGCATCATATTCCTCCTGCATAGCATTCTCCCATTTTTCCTTACCTTTTGCCTCTTCATATGTAGAAGGGTCTTCATCTGTATTCACCATATAAGCATAATCTTTTGTGGCTAGAAATGAAGTATCATAACTATACCTTGTAGGTTGCCACCTATTTCTTGTTGACCTTCTGAGTTCTCCACTCCTTGAGGTTTCTGGCTCTTCACATTCAGGATCAAATCTTGGTGTCTCTTCCACTTCAACCTGCACTTCATTATTCTCTTGCTCATCAAATATCTGAACTTTTGATTTACCTTTCCTTTGACTCACTTCTTCTTCATCACCTGTATTGATATTGATTGTACCTGCATACCAAGTGTTTTGTTCATCAAATGTAACATCTTTAGAAACCATAAATTGTTTTGTTGATGGACTCCACAATCTATAGCCCATCTGCTTATCATCATAGCCAATGAAAACATACTTTTCAGCTTTAGGTTCCAATTTGTGTCTTAATTGTGATGGCACATATGCATATGCCACACACCCAAAAACTCTGCAATGATCCAAGGTAGGTCTTTTACCCCACCAAGCCTCATATGGTGTCATACCCTGCAAGGCTTTACATGGTAACCTATTGACCAAATAAGTAGCTGTATTTACAGCCTCAGCCCACAAATAATTAGGGCAATTTTTCTCCTTCATCATGGATCTTGCAAACTCAACAAGAGTTCTATTTCTCCTTTCTGCAACACCATTTTGTTGAGGAGAGTACCTGCAAGTAATTTCCCTTTTTATACCTGCATTCCATAAGTAATCACTGAACTCATTTGAGAAATACTCTCCCCCTCCATCTGACCTTAGTCTTTTCAACTTATGACCTGTAATTCTTTCTGCATATGCATGATAGTGCTTAAATGTATTAAACACTTCTGACTTATCTTTGATCACATAGATAGTGATCCATCTAGTAGCATCATCAACATAAATCACATAATACCTTGATCCATTTATACTGAAATCTTTTGATGGTCCCCACACATCTGTGTGTACCAATTCAAGCTTCTCTGAGTGCATAAAACCATGCTTGGAATATGAATGTTTATGAGCCTTACCTAATTGACATGCCTCACATTTATATGTCATATGTTGACCTGCAACATTAGGCAATCCAAGCACTGAACCATTGTTAACCATATCTTTAATACCTCTCTCATTGAAATGTCCAAGCCTCTTGTGCCAAAGATCTAACTCAGAGATCTTATGTCCTCCATATGTGAACATAGCATGACCAATGTTGCCTTGAATCTTCAATGTAAATAGTCTTCCTTCTTTTTTCCCTGAAACAATCTGTTTATACCCTTGGCTAGGGTCTTCCACATATACTCCATCATTAGTGAACCTTACTTCATATCCCTTTTCAACAATTTGACCTACACTTATCAAATTCTTAGGGATTGTAGGAACATACAAGACCTTACTCAATAAGGTGCTTCCATCCTTGGCCTTCACTGATCCAATTGACTTCACATTGTGCTTTGTGTTGTCACCTGTTTGAACAACATGATTAAAAACTTTACTTTCCAAATCAGTCATCAAAGATATGTTACCACTCAGGTGATTGCTACACCCTGAGTCAATGTAGAAGACTCTTTGATCTTCACTCTGCCTTTCACAAGTTGCATTCATTATCAATGTTGAATCTTCCTTTTGATCTGAAGCATAATTGTAGTAGGTGTTGTTGTATTGTTGACTTTGGAATCCTCTACCTGCATTTCTTCCAAAGTAATTTCTTCCACCTCTACCTCTGTAATTACCTCTTTGATTTCTGCCACCTCTTCCTCTTGTATTATAGTTTTGACTATATCCATTATTATTCTGAGTATTGTGCCAACAATCATTAGCTAAGTGATTTGTCTTACCACAAATCCAGCAAGCTTTGCCTCCATCTTTATTATTCCTGCCTCTTCCTCTACCTTTGCCACCTCCTCTTCCTCTTAGGAAGTTGGCTTGAGTAGTTGTTCCTTCATCTTCACCTGCTTGTTGTTTACCTTTGCTATTCTTCTTCTTATCCTTTGAGTACATTGCATGACCTGTACTCTTATCACCATCTCCTTTAACATCCTGCTCAAATGTTAGCATATGACCTAACAATTGATTTAAATCAGGAGTGAAATGGTCAAGTGATAGTTCTGTAGACAAAATAAATGGCTTCCATTTGTCATCACCTCTCAACCCTGTAAGTATTTGCCTTACCAATTTATCTTCCTCAATGTCTTCATCAACAGCTCCTAAAGCATCTGCAATATCTTTCATCCTTGTTACATAGTCTGAAATAGATTGAGAGGCCTTCTTCTTGAAGGTAGTAAACTCTGCCCATAAGGATGCCTTCCTTGACTTTGTAGTGTTTTGAAAATGCTCCTCCAAAGCATTCCATATGTCAGTTGCACTTTCAAGACCTCTAATATGAGGTAACAAGTAATCATTGACTCCCATATAGATAATGCTCCTAGCTTGAGCATCTTTCTTCATCCAATTTTTAAGATCTGCTAACTCTTCCCTAGTTGGAACACTAGGATCTCTGAACTCTGGCTTCTCTTCTTCTCCTGTGATGTAACCAATCAAATCTTTGCTCATAAGATGAGCTTCCATCCTCATTGACCATGCAGGATAGTTTTCCCTATCCAATTTCTCTATCTGTAGAGCATCTCCCATCTTGTATCCACCTGTATATAGAAATCTTCAAGCTTTACAAGCAATGTATGTACCTTTACTTCGAATTAGGCTCCTTTTGCCTTTCTTGATGTCGAGTAGACTTCTCCTCAGCCTTTTGACTCCAAGCTTTCACTTCTTAGTTCTTCAAATGTTGAACTTCTTGAATCTGCAGCAGTCGGGACCTTCCTTTCCTTGATTTGATGTCTCCTGCTCTGATACCACTGATGGAGAGTGTTAATCTCCAAAAGAACAACCTACTCTTGAATTTAGAACACCTCTATATCAAGAGTAAGTCAAAATCTTCACTAAATTATAGGTCCAATCTCCAAATTATCAAAATTAAGAAAATCTGTGAAGGAAGTGAAACACAGAAAAGTCTGCTGCAGAATTTCTTCACATTGACTTATCAAACATGTAAAGTTTTTTATGAAACTTTGTATGAATCATCTCCTAGGGATTGCGCATCACCTCCAAGTTGAATCACTTGAAAAGCTTTAGTATAACTTGAGAAATAAACTTCACAAGTTACCTATGTCAGAAACTGTTACTCAGAACAGTCGATTCTACACCCCTAACTTCTTAACTTTGGTTCTCACAATATCTAACCCGTTTTGCCAAATGCTTTTAGCCACGAGTAGATCACCTTCCAACTTAAAGATTAAGTGCTTTCTTGCACAAAACTTTAAACTATGGAGTGAGCACTGATCAAAAGATTAAACACGAAATTTGCGCCTGTTTCAGAGAGCTGTGAACACTCAACACATGTGAATGTTCCTACCAGCAATTCTCTTCACCTGTTTACAATTAGACTCTGAAATTCAAACCACAAACTCATTAACTAACAACTTAGATATCCTCAAAAGGATTTCACAAATGATCTACCACAGACGGAGTAGACGCAGAAACATCGGGCGCAACATTTCCTTCATTTCAGGAGAAGACTACAACTGAAAAGTGAGAGAGACTTCAACTTCTTTCTCAACTGTCTATTGACATTTACAATCACTAATTTCTCTACTCCTATGCTCATTCCTGGTCTCACTTGTCTTCTCTCTTCTGCTCTATATATGCCCGACATTTTTCAAAAGTATTTATAGACATCTATGTACAAACTCTCATCAAAACATAAGTATATGTAACCTATGTTATAACTAATGTACATATGTGTACATGTCCTTCACTCTTGTGAATGTGTCCATTTTCTTCACTTCAAATCTTCAATTGGTGATTGATATGCACCAACAAATGTCACACTAGTAAGAGCCACCAAGTCTCACAATACCAAGAGACTTTGCTACATAATTAAAGAACCATTCTCTATTTGGTGCCACATGGAAGGAAGCATCAGAATCTAGCAGCCACGTGTGGGAAAGAGAATCATCCATAAGAGCCTCAGTGGGCACAAATTGTCAAGCATCAATACATCACCATCATCAGAAATATCATTAATTTCTTCAATCTTCACAGTCGAAGTAGATGGTGCAGGTAGCTATTTAACATGCCCATCAACATTCTGTCCATTACCTTTAGCATTCTTGAATACATAGCATTATTTCTTCATGTGTACTTTCTTATGAAGATAATGGCATTTGATATCCCTCTTGCTTGATTTACTTCCACTTTTAATCCATTGACCATTCTTTTCCTTTTTCTTGCTCCTACCATGTTGCTAATTCTTTCCTTGGTATAAATTGCAAACATTATATGCATCTCCACTCTGACTGCCAAACATAGATTTTCTATGAATCTCCTTACTCAAGAGTGCTCCACATGTGTCATCATAGACTAGTTTACCACTAGATGCACTATTTCTAATAGATATGCAAAATGTATCCCATGATGATGGCAAGATGCATAACAACAAGACTGCTTTCATTTCATTATCCATTTCCATTTGCTGAGCCTATAACTAAGAGAATATAGAATCAAACTCATTTAGATGAGTAGCAACACTATCTGTGTCCTTGATGCAACGGTCATATGAATTTCTCATCAAGTACACTTTATTCGATGCCGTTTCTTTTTCATATGTATAACTTCTTCCAAAGCTCCTCTACACTTTCACATTCCAATACTGTAAAGTACACATTATTTTCGAGGTGCAATCAAATGGTACACCTAGCCATTTCATCCAACTCATCTCAATCATCTTCATCCATGTCAGTAGGCTTCTTTGAGATTCCATTTACTGGCTTCCATTGCCTCCTCTAAATTAGCACATCTTTCATCTGATTCTTCCATAGAGCAAAGTTTGTGCCATGAAATTTTTGGATCTCAAAATGGTCTTTTCCCTACAAGTTATAGCTCCTCCTTTGAACACTAGCATTAGACCTTGATCCACGAGAGGTTCATGCGATCTATGATGCCATGATGATAGAGAACTCAATAGAGTGGTAATGGAGCTAGAAGAGTTGAAACACCACTAAGGCTAAAAAAAAGGGATGACCAAATGTTAGATTTTGGGAAAAAAATCATTAGAATCTTCCTAGAAAAATGGATTAATGAATAGTAATGACCAACCAAAAGGATTATGTGAGAATAAATTTTCTCACACCAATAAGTGTATCAAGGAGAAAATCAACCATTGTATAGTTGATAAATACCAAAAAATCTAGAAAATTTTTGCCCAAGTCTCCTCTGCAAAATGAGCATATGAATAGTGTCAAAATCTCATAAAACTACAAGTACTAACATGTAAACCTACATAATGAATTAGTGAATCCACTGCATATAATCAGTTAACCCAAAGAAGCCAACTAGGCTTATCGAGAACCTATGAAAAACTAGGATACATCTCCTATGGAGAGGTTGGATAAGTTCCACTTGCATCACCGAAGAGATCCAGACATCTGGGTGTCTCCCAGTTAAGAAAATCTCACCACCACCCTCTTTATCAATATCAAAGGCTTTATGCAAAAACATAATCGCTATATCAATTACCACATGGACATACAAAAGTGGTATCCACATAAGCATACATAGTGTTTATGTGCTCAATATATGCAAAAAAACGACACTGAAAAAGATTGAGTTCATAGCCCAAACACTAGACAACAACACCTACAAGTGTCTATCAACTCTATTCTTTAGGCTCAAAAACCTGCATAAACTTGTGGTTGCTGCTCCCACCAAAACTGAAACCTTTCAAGAAGCCTATAGATTTACTAGTGTGGCTGAAAACAGAGCTTCAAAGATGAATATTCATTGTCTGAGAAGTACAAAGACCAATCTTCTTGATGTTCTAGTATCATCCCTTTTAAAGTAGTGTACCCAAAACTTGTAGCTACTTGTTTTCCATTATTAATACAACATAAAGAGAAATATGTGTTAAAGTACTCCAAAATGGCTCCAAGAATCACCCCAACAATGCTCCAAGATAGGCTTTGAAAGCAAAATATGAAGCTTTGAGGGCCCAAAACATGTTCAAGGTAATGTGAACCTTAGTCTTTCCCCTTTCTCAAGCACCACAAGCATGTATCTTAGTGGCAAGAGATTGTTAGTTAAGCGAACTTCAGGGAGAACAAACTGGGATGGGTGACTGCCGGAGAAGTATCGGAAACCTCCGTCTTCCTTGATTGTTGAGATACTCCCTCACATCAGCCAATGGTGCCAACAATGACTTCGGTGAATCAGATGACAAGGTATGCCAAGGTCTATGCCTTGGTCACCACCTTGGTAGTAAGCCTTGGGTGGGTGGGTGCTCGCTTCGCTTGCACAAAAGGAAGAAATCTTTTGCATTTGAATGTTGTGATATCAGTGAAGTATTGCAATGGCAATGCACCACATTGGATTCCCCTTTTAAAAAGCTCCATGATGATACCCTTGTAGTAGAAATACAAGCTCTACATGCCATGCACAATACTCCGCACAGACCTATAGAAGACGCCAAAGAAACATAGTACATAGAGAGCATGAACACAAATTTCTTAGGCATTACAAATGTGGTCGAACTTTTTGTCTGTGGTTGATCATGCCACTACATTTTTTATTAAAAGAACATATACAAAAGTGTCCGATGGCCATTTTTCCTTTCACATGAACACTAACAATAACATCTCTTCTTTGTTGTTTCTCATGAGTTTTCTTGCATAACTACTTTCTTACATGGCATCAAAGCTCTTAGGTATCTATTCTATTAGCCAAGAGGATTACTTTCTAAGCCTGCAAGTATATTTCTATTATCACCATAATGGGTTAGTGATGGTTTCGTCTTCTAGTGTTGATGCATCTGCTAATGTTAGTGCTGCATCAATTTGCATCCGTCCACCTCCACTCATTGAAGGAAGGCTTGATGGAACAAATTGTACATTATGTAAATTTACAATTTCCTACAATTTGGGACTCTTATGAGTTATTGGATAATGGCATGAGGTCAGCCAGACCTGATCTCGAGTTGATTCCGCTGGAAGATCCATCAAATCCTTGAGTAACAATCAAGCTTGATTTAATCTTCTTTGATCTTGGGGGAACATGACAACACATTGATGGGCATGTTAAACAGTTACCTCCAACATCTACTTCATCTATGAAGATATACTAAATAAATTCTATTTTTTATGATGATGATGCATTGACACGTGAGATTATTGTACCTATTGAGGCTCTCTAGTTATGTAGTAAAGTTTCTTTGTCCAGTGAGACTTGACGATTCTTACAAATGTGATGTTGTTGGGGTTGGAGATGTGGTCATGCAAGTTGATAATATTTCATAATTTAACATGCATAATGTATGCCATGTGCCTCATATTTCATGTAGTTTGATGTCAGTTAGTCAGGTTACTCAGGTTGATGACCTTGGCTACAAAGTTACATTCCACGCTCGATCCTTTTGCATTTCAAAGGGAAATATGACTATTGCTAAAGGAAGCAAAGTTTTCTCACATTATCCATTGTTTGTTCTCAGAAGAAACACTTGTTAGATGTCAGTGAACAACATATGGATTGTATATGACATGGTAATTTGGGCCACATATCTCAAAGTGGAATGGGAAGTCTTTCTTGTTTTGGCTACTTACTTTTGTTATCTTTCTCTCATTTTTCATTTTGTGGGCATTTCCAATATGGGAAACAAAATAGGTATGTCTATAGACACATTGGATCTTCAATTTGGCCATCATAAAGATGTATGTGGTTCTGTTCCAATTGGTTCATTAGGTGATGCTCTCTATTTTATCACCTTCAGAAGAAAATTCTAGTTTTGTTGTATCAAGTCAAGGATTATGTAGCCCCTATTTTCAAAACTTGATTGCCTGAATAGAGGATGAGAAGGTAACTAAGATTAAGGCTCTAGATTCAAATAATGGTGGTGAGTATACCTCACATGAATCCATCTAATTTTATCATTGTAGAGGAATATGAAGAGAGCTTGCAATTGATACCCTAGTACATAATGGTGTAACTAAAATGATGAATAGAAATATTCAAGATAGAGTGAATTTTATGTTGCATCATGTAAACCTTTGACAAGGATCTTCAATAAAAGTAGTGTTGACTACAGTTCATGTCATTAACCTTTCACCTAGTACTGCCAAAGGCTTTAAGGTGGCATAAGGTTTGTAGATAGAGTAGCCACCAACGACACTAGAACCCCAGGCTAAAGAATGTACATGACCTCATAGCCAAGATGTCTATCAAATATTCAAACTCATGACGATGGTCTTCTAAGACATTCGAAAATGTCAAAGATCCATACATTTTAGCTTTGGGTTTTAATGAAGGCAACCTTGACCTAGTCTATGACATGAGAAAAACACCTTCGATCAACACTATCTATGCTTGGCATGCATGCATCAAATACCTACCCACCTACTAGAAGTAGACTTTTGAAGAGATGTTTTCCATGAGATTCTAGGAATATCATTTTGAGATATTCCTTGCATGACCAACACGTCTCTTACATCTTTTCGTAGTTGAAAAAGCTCTTCATGCAGAATAGTTGCATATGCCACATCCAAAGGTTCCAGGCCCATTATATTTGAATAGATTAATGATTGATTTATCCCAAGATCTACGATTGAAAGAATATGAAGTGGTTTTTGACATAGTACAATACTATACAACATGACCTCCACAATAAGGGTCTATCACATATGACAAACATGAGAGAGGGGGGTGTTAGCAACCCAGGAGTACTCACACATCAAGGTAGCATGAGATAAGGAAGCCAGAGGGAGCGCGGATAGAGAGAAGACCAAGGAGGACCAAGCAAGCAGGGAAGTCAACACAGATCTTGCGAGTAGGCCAAGTATTCTTTTTTCCAATTGAACATATAAAAAACAATGATTATCATCACTACATTCCATTGTAAATCCCATTTTAAGTAGTATAGACTCTATCTTGTTCAAGTCAAGGACCTCGAGCTTTAGGAGTAGTAGATATGCCTACATATCAAATTTCATATTTTTTTGAGTCCATTTGGGCCCCCAAATGAGCCAAAGAACCTAATTTTTAAATAGGCAAGCGATTTGGTCTGAACAAGGCCAAAACTAGTTAAAAACTATAAAAGGAGCTAGATAGCTCACTTTTGAAGTTGGATTTCTTAGAGAATTGATGTAACTTTGTATGAAAAGCAATTAAGCAATAGATTCCATTGTTCTCTCTCTTTGTCTTACCATGTACATGCATGTGTGTGTATATGTTTGCATGTTAGTGTGCTTCTCACTCATGCACTTGTGTATTCCATTTGCTCATGGTCATCATACCATCCTCACATCTTGGTGGATTGATTATTATACCATTGAAGTAGAGTGACATTGGGGCTTTACTTGCAAAAGGTTCCTCTAGGGTTAAAGAACAATTAAACTTTTGTTTGTTTTCAACTCTTGCATAGTGGTTAAAACTTCCTCTTAAGTTCTCTTCTCCTTGCATTTTATTATAGGGGTATTAAGAAATTTGAGTTTTGTTCATATTCACCCATATAATTTGAAGTGTAGACAAGTTGATAGCTTCGTCCCTAATCTCATCATGACTCGTTAGATCTTCATATTTGACTTCCTTGTCCATCAAAGGTTGATTTATGGAAGCACTTAGTTCTATGAAGAGAGGGATTTCATCTTCAATTTTCTTTCACCTCTCTTCTTGAAATTTGTCCCAAAAGTCATGTGGCCAATTTGGTTCTATTTGTGGAATCACAGAGTCTATATCTATGGGCTTAAACCCTTAATCTTCTTTTATTTCCTTAGTTGGTTTTTGTTTCTTCTAGTTTGAATTTGAAGTGCCTAAACATCCATGGAATTTCTCTTTCGGAATTTGTATCTCAGGGAGGTTTGGTGTTGATTATTCTAGTGTAGTCTGAGCAATTTCTATCAGCCTCTTACATATTTTGAGCCTTTCCTTCTCTAGATCTCCTCTTTGGTAATTGCGTTCATATTCCTCTAGCCTAGGATCTATCTCTATTCTAGATTGATATGCTTTCACCCACATCTTTAAGTCTTCAAGCATAGGATTTGCTAGAATCAATCATGCCTAGTCCTTCGTTTGTTCTTCCTTCACCACATTCATGTTTTAGCCAACTTCTTAATCCATTTATTCTTAATTTTCTCCTATCTAGCTTTCCATTTTTTAGCTTTCTTTCCTCTTGAGTTTTCTAATGGTTTTTTTGAGTCTTCTAGTACTTGAGGTAAAGATTTATCCGCATTTTCACTCTTGGGGCTATCCACTCTTTGTTTTTCTAGGTTTTCTTTAGCTTTGGATCTTGTGATGGCTTTTAATGGCACTGTGAATTCCTGATCACTTCCTGAGGACTCTATTACTTCGATTACATTGATCTGAGTAGTGGATGATGCTTTAACGGTTTTTTTGTGATAGTCTTGGTTGAGTTGGTTGTATTCTTGATACTCATAAGGCCTTGGAGCAATGGGTGGTCATTGATATGGAACATATCTTGGAGACTCCTTGCCTTGTTCTCTAGATGGGTATCCAAATGACCTACATTGTGGTGGTGGAAATGGTCTAGAATATCTATTATAACGATAATTTTTAGTAATGTGATCGGTGCATCTCTGCTCAATATGGCAGTAGAGATTTGGTCCTTGTGTTGGGTGTCTATTATATTGATATGGTTGTGGGGGAATGATTCCTCCTCTTGCACAAACATGAGATGGGTGGTCTCCTCCACATTGCATGCATCTTCTTAAATTGGGCATTCTCATAAATTGGCTTTGGTATGGTTTTTATCCTTGCTTGTTTTGAACTCCTAATTTTTTGGCCACTAAGTTTGCCAATTCCTCAATGCTATTAGATTGGGAAGATACACTACTAGATATATCATCAGACTTAGTTGAATTTGGTGGGATCTTCAAATCATCAGCTAAGTTATCTTCCAAGTCTATGCACTCTCTTAGACATTCCTCCAGTGTCTATAAGCATTTCACATATACCAAGCTTCTCAAGTTTCCATTGGTTAAACCATCCAAGAATAATGCTATCATCTTTTGTTGGGTAGGTCTCTAAGCAATTGGATATCGGTCCACATATTGATTAACACGAGTGTTGTACCAAAACAGGACACTATAGTGTCCTTTTTTCTAATAAATAAAAAAAATTACACATACTAATCAAATAAAATTTTCAAAAAACCTTAAAGCCCCATAGAGATCTAGACCTAGATGCTCTATAAAAAAATATATATTTTAAAAAATAACCTTTTTTGATAACTCAAAATATAGAAATGATTGAATATGATTGAGAAAAACTTTTTTTCTGTAAACTTATATATGAGAAGAAAGAAATATCTCCATAAAAGGAATTTTCCTCCTATTGGAATCATTTTTCTAATGTTAATTTATTGTCATATAATCATTTAAGACAAGTCTTGGGAGCTCGAAAAATCATTTTACAATAAAAAAATCAGTACAATATAGGGTGCTCATTATATAGTTATACACTTTAGTAGCCTTTCTATATGATATTGATTCATAAAAACACTAAAATGGTTTGTGTTTTACTTCAAAAACCATCATATAGTAGCATAAAGATATGCAACATGTCTTTGAACCAATAATTTTGTATGTATCTCACATACCACTAAAAATCTCAATATTTCATTGAATGGCCATAATCCTCTCTATCGAGAATAAAAATTCATTCTAAAAAATTAGGTTTTCTCAATGATATAAGGTATATTATGAATCAAAATAATTATATAAACATTATAAACTAATTTATATCATTAGGGCGAAAAACGGCCCAAAAAGGGCCGTGTAAGGATTTCAATTAGTTGTGCTTAATCGGGATTAAAGTTGTCAAATCCTTTAAGAAATTCCGTGTAAGTTCATTTAAAACGTATCTTATGCAAATTTTGAAGAGAGAGAAACTCGTATCATATAATCATGAAAAGTTTGTGTGATATCTTACGCCTCGAAGTTTGTGTGATATCTTACGCCTCAAAAGTTGAATTTTCCTCTTGTTCACGGACCTATATAATGTGTGCTGATCACGTTTTGCGCTCTTTTTCTCTACTTTTCATAGCAAGCCTGTTTCTCCCTTTCACGTCATTTTAGACACTTGCTGGTCATTTTTCATAGCAGACCATGGAGAACGTTAACCCAAATACTCTCCCTGAGCTTTCAAACATTCGAAATCATTGTAAAAAGTTCCATATCAACATTGCAGTTAGTCAGGAGTATGCGACGACAAGAAACGTATTTCGAAGGGCTCTTCATCCTCTTGAAGTAGATGGATTGCGAAAGGAAGGCAAGAAACATATCGACATATGGACAGATGGATCTGTTTATCCAATTGATCCACAAACTGGAAGGTACCCCCCTTTTCATAATCTTCATGATCTGATTAGATTTGTGGGAGATGGTGAGGATGGTTTACGAGGCTATTGTTCAAGGCTCTGGGATATTTCAAGGAATTATGTACAATACATAAACTATTTACAAAACACACTACACCAGAAGAATTTACATATGAGAGAGCTAGAAAACAAATTATCCACTTTATCTTCTCAGTTAGAGTCTTTTAAAAAAATGAAAGAAACTCCTATAGGTTTGAGAATGCGGTCAAAACGAGTAAAACCTTTTTTAGATTTGACTGAAAAATCTGGCCAGAAAAAGAAAAGAATGAAAATTGTTAGAGATCATGTGACAAATGTGCTAGGTTTCAATATGTCGAGCAGTTTTGAGCGCATACATTTCTGTAATGAAATTTTGAGTCAAAATGATGTTTTAAAACTATTGAAACTAAATGAAAATACATGCTTGAAACGCTTTGTTTTTCAAAAACTCATGACAGAAATGAATCTTTTACTAGAACCATCTCAAATTCAAAATATTTGTGATAGTGTCGGAGTGAGTAGGAAAGGTTATAGAGCAATTTCAAAAGTTTGGTGTGAATTTTTAAAATTTAACAAAGTTAGAAGTTTTGGATTGCCTAGACCCCATCATGTAGGAAAGTTTCGGCTCTGCTTGAATAAGAAGATCACATCAGTATTTGGTGAATATAAACATATTCACGGTAACATGCCTTACGAAGTAGGAAAACAAAAGTTACATTTCACTTACAATGCATTTAACAACATATGGATAGATGTTATAAAACTTCAAACATACATGGTTCAGTTCTATAATATAAAAGAGCATGAATGTTCTGGTCTATTGAAATTTGTAATCAAACTTGATGAAGCTGAGCTTAAAAAACATCAAAAGATGGAGAGAATAAGCATTGCACTGATGAACAAAGCTTTGGACTATAGCCTTGGGAAATTGGATACTCCATCTCTCAAAGTACAATCAGAAATGGAGTTATGGTGGGTTGGCTGTGCTCAAGTTCCATCTGAGAGCCATAAAACACTTAAATGGTTATTCTCACAGACAAACATTCCAAATGTTATCCAAGGGCATCATGCAGGAGAATTGTTGAATGTCAAAGACTACGGAAACTTTCAAGTTGAGTGGCATTTGAGTGGAGACCTAAAGACACTCAAATGCATGTTTGGTATAAGTGGGGGAGCAAATTCTAAATACCCTTGCTTGTACTGCATGCAAAGCCCAGGCACAAATGGATGGATTACTAGAGCTGAGGGTGAAGAGGCTCCTTCTAGACAAAATGTTATTCTTCGTAACTACTCATCTTCTTCAATGATTTGGGATCCCATACTTCCAATAGCATTGACAAATGTACACATATGTACACTACATGCAGAGTTAAGAATCATTGACAAGTTGGTCCGTCTTCACTTGGATTATGCATATTCTATCAAGCCTACAACTCTTGCAGATGAATGCATAAAAAAATGTGAATGTCTTCTTTCAGAAATGGGGTTTCATGGTGGTGATGTTCATCTAAGAAAAGATCCAAAGCTTTCACAAAATACAGGTGATGTTTTACAGGATGTCTCAATGGGAGGTGCAAAAGCAAGGAGATTCTTCAGCAACCATGATGGCAAACAACTTAATGCCATGTGGAATTCATGGAAAACATTTTGTGAGGTCACGACTAATGTAAAAAGCAAACCAGAAATAGCAAAAAAGAGAATGGAGGTGTGGGTCAAACTAGATAATCTTTTAAAGATCATGAGGCAGCACGTAACATCAAAAAGTTATGTGACAGATTTCAGAAAGGCGACCACAGAGCTTATAGAAACCATCATAGAGGCATGGGGTGCCAAAGACATAACATACTACTTGGTGAGCTCCAAAGATATTTTATTCAATTTATTTATTTTTAATTGAAATAAAGATCTAATGAAATTCTTCTGCTTTCCAGCATATTCTTCTTGTGCATGGTGCATTCTTTGCAGAAAAAGAACCACTTGCCATGTGGAACACCCAAGGCATGGAAAAATCTCATTATCAAGCAAGGACAAGCTTCTTTAGGTGTACAAGGAAAGGAGGAGGAGTAACAAAGAGCAATGCCTTCAGAGAGCTTTTTGATTGGTTCTTTAGAAGACAATTACAAAGGACCTCTCCTCTTTTCAAAGCAACATTTGTCACTAACAATGTGCATTTTTGAGCTTGGGCTCATGCACGTGCACTTCCCTATATTGACACTCAGAGGAATATTGGACACGTGCCGGTTCCTAAGAGATTACCATGCTGATTGACATAGACCATTCACCAGTGCTACTGTTCCATTCAGGAAATACTGAGAATTGAATTGCTTTATATTCCTTGGCAAGCAACATCGTGTAACTTCACCAATCTGAGTTTCACATATTCTCTTTAGCTCACCATATGCAGGAGTCTTCTCCTCCAGAACTACCTTGTGCAGATATCTCCTTGGATGCTCTGGTACATGAAGTAGTTAAGCATCACTCAAGTTGCAGACCTTCAAGCTCTTTAGAAGACAATTACAAAGGACCTCATGCCAAATATAATCAGAAGGATATGGCTATCTCCAGACAAATCATGTATCAATATCACAAACTGAATCAAATCATGTATCAATTTGCAATGTCTTATATCACATTGGGCAATTTCTGTATATGTACATTTGTTGAGTATAGAATTTGAAAAAATCAAGTCATTCCTTGAGCCTTTTGAAAGAGCTTGGCTCTGGCAAATCACCTCTATATCTCAAGAACTCTTTTCTCCTGTATCCAGCAATGCTTTTTAAATTTGACACCCCTGCAGCCATTGCATAGCTTGAAAAACAAAGAAAGTACCCTGCCCTTGAAGCATTGAGTCCAGGGGCATATCCAAAAATTCTGAATGCAGTTGCTCTTTCAAGCAGTAAAACTCTGAAAGCATTAAAGGGTATTGGAGTAAAACCCATGTATTTTGATAGAGTCCTCAAGCAGAATAATCCAAAGTCTGGCTCCTCACTATAGTGCTTGTGAATAACACAAAAAGTGGCTGGGTCCAACTTTGGAAGATAGTGGATAATAGAATGAATATCCACCTTTGCTTTTCCTTTCTCTTCTAAGGCTTTTCTTGTTCCCTTGCCCCTGCCAAGGTAATTGTCTTCATCCAATAAAGTTAACTGTGATAAAAATGAAAAACATGGTTAGATGAAGTGCAAGCACACTTAAGGAAACATGTGAAGTAACTTGAAACTATTAGAAAGAAAAGCAAGAGACACGACTGATGCAAGCGATAAGGCCCAGCGGAAAATATCCGATGGGCCTAATCGCTTGCATCGGTCGTGATCCATTTCTGACACTTGGAATGGAGAACTTGGACAAATCTGATACAAGAAAGAGATTTTGCATTGGTCCCATCTCATATCCTTAACCTAATGATCTTGAGAACATAGTTAACTGTATACCTTGATGTCATCTTCCTAAAGTCCAAACACGACCGATGCAAGCGATGAGGCCCAACGGAAAATATCCGATGGGCCTAATCGCTTGCATCGGTCGTGATCCATTTCTGACACTTCGAATGGAGAACTTGGACAAATCTGATACAAGAAAGAGATTTTGCATTGGTCCCATCGCATATCCTTAACCTAAAGTTCTTGAGAACATAGTTAACTGTATACCCTGATGTCATCTTCCTAAAGTCCAAACACGACCGATGCAAGCGATGAGGCCCAGCGGAAAATATCCGATGGGCATAATCGCTTGCATCGGTCGTGATCCATTTCTGACACTTCGAATGGAGAACTTTGACAAATCTGATACAAGAAAGAGATTTTGCATTGTTCCCATCTCAAATCCTTAACCTAAAGTTCTTGAGAATATAGTTAACTGCATACCTTGACGTCATCTTCCTAAAGTCCAAACACGACCGATTCAAGCGATGAGGACCGACGGAAAATATCTGATGGGCCTTGTCGCTTGCATCGGTCGTGATCGACTTCTGACACTTCTAATGGAGAACTTGGACAAACTGACACAAGATAGAGATTTTGCATCAAGCCCATCTCATCTCCTTTTCCTTTAAATCATGAGAATATATTTTACTACATACTTGACCTCATCTTCCTCTTCAAGTCCGAACACGACCGATGCAAGCGATAAGGCCCAACGGAGATTATCCGTTAGGTTGTATCGCTTGCATCGGTCGTGGTTTTTCTCACTTAAAAAAATAGAGATCTCGGACAAAACTTTAATTGATAGAATATATCAAACAACATACCTTGACCTCATCTTCCTCCTCAATGAGCTCTTTTGAGTCAATACAAATTGTTCCTTTGTCCTCAGCGACATCCAAGAATGAATAGCCACGTCCAAACGAGTATATTCCAAGTTGCTTCTGATGCTCATCAAACTCTTCATCAGCAAGTTTTGGCTTCTCTGAGATAGCTTTCTCAAAGCATTTTGAAAGAGCTTGTGATGAATCTTTGAATTCTTCATTAGACAAATCCAAATCAAGACGCAAAAATTCCTCTCTTCTTTCTCCTTTCTTATTGATGAATCTCCTTGCAACTTCTTCTGCCTCAGCTATAGCTGCAAGACAGTAGTCCTCCCTTAGATTGAAAAGTTCCTGAATGTAAAATAGAGGTATGAACTCTTTCCCAGAGATAAAGTAAAAAGGTAGATTTGGGAGAAGTAGGGACTTCTCAGACACTTGAACTTCTTCACTTGGCTCCCTTATTGCAGTCTCTGCTTTAAAAGTGGCCACATCAAAATCTTTGACCTGCTCTTCTTCTGCTTGCAGATTGATCTCCTCAACAATCTCCATGACACCTTTCATAGTTTTTGAGCTAGCCTCAAGTGCCAGCTCTAAGCAAGGCTCGTCTTCATCATGAACATTTTCCTCCCTTTCAACTAAGATATGATCAAGCCATATCAAGAAAGCAATGTTTAAAGGGAGCAAGCAGCAGTCCTTTTCATGCTCTGGGCAAAAATCAAGCTTCCCTGGCAAAGGGGATATCTTTCTGCATTTTCTTGTGATTTTAGCCCTATCTGTTGGATCCTTCCCAAAGATGTGAGGATGGACATAGGTTTTCTGAGAAATAGAAAGGATCCTCCCATCGACCAACCCCAAGAAAATCTCCCACTCATCCTTAAGAAAACTTTTCGAGTTCTCTAAGAGTTTTTCAAAATCAATTTCGGGGTTGAATATGGTCATTGCATCAGGAAAATAATCTACACTTAAACCCTCTTGAACCATGAAATCAAGAAGTTTCTCTGATGGAGAGACACTAAGGATCTCATTCATTACCTCCATCTAAGCTGCAGCTTCTCTTGTATGTCTATTAGGAGAACACAACCGATGCAAGCGACTAGAGCGAATCAACGTAGGTCAAATGGCGAAAATCGCTTGTATCGGTCGTGTCGGCGACGAAAGAAAAATACACATGTAGGTGAGAAATTCTCTGAAGGTTGAAAATTTGAGTTTGTGAAGAAATAGGTATTTATAGGCGAGGAGGGAACAAACGGTCGAATTAGGTGGACCAATCACAGAGTGCCATGTGGCAAAGTGTACGTTGCCCGATGCAACGGATAGATGACGTGGATCAATCAAATCATGCCACGTGGCAAAAGACGTTGGAATTCGCAACGGCTATCTGACGTGGACCAATCGGGGCATGCCACGTGGCACAACGGTCAACTCAGTTTTGGGACCTATTTAAGCTTCCCTATTCATTTGCTTTTTTTTTTTTTTGTCAACACTTGCCAAGCGTGGAGGTTCCATTGCCACCAAGTTTTTTGGCTACTTCACAATTTCTATAGAGAGCGCTCTCTCCGTAAGGTAATGTGGACACGACCGATGCAAGCGATTAGGGACATCCGAGATTTTTGGATAACCCGAATCGCTTGGATCGGTCATGTTTTTTAAATAGCATCGTCCTTGATCATACCTTGCAAATTTTGGTTTCTTTTGTGTTGCTTGAGTATAACGCATTGTTACCTTTATTTTAACTTCTATTTATTGAAATATGATGATGAATTCAGGGACGACCGATGCAAGCGATGAGTGACATCCGGGCATTTACGGATGACTCTTATCGCTTGGATCGGTCGTGTCTCTAGTGAGGAGGGAAGAAACGGTCGAATGAGGTGGAGCAATCATCGAGTCCTTGATCATAGCTTGCAAATTTTGGTTTCCTTTGCTATGATGAAAAGGAACGTCCGAGATATGGAAACCAAGACATTAAAGATATGGAAACCGAGATATGATGAAAAGGAACGTCCGAGATATGGAAACCGAGATACGTTCCCCGATGCAACGGATTGATGACGTGGATCAATCAGATCATGCCACGTGGCAAAAGACGTTGGAATTCGCAACGGGTATCTGACGTGGACCAATCGGAGCATGCCACGTGGCACAATGATCAACTCAGTTTTGGGACCTATTTAAGCTTCCTCCTATTCATTTCCTTCATTTTTTTCTGTCAACACTTGCCAAGCGTCGAGGTTCCACTGCCACCACGTTTTTAGCCTACTTCACAATTTCTATAGAGAGCGCTCTCTACGTAAGGTAATGTGGACACGACCGATGCAAGCGATTAGGGACATCCGAGATTTTTGGATAACCCTAATCGCTTGGATCGGTCATGTTTTTTAATATCATCGAGTCCTTGATCATAGATTGCAAATTTTGGTTTCCTTTGCTATGATGAAAAGGAACGTCCGAGATATGGAAACCAAGACATTAAAGATGCTGCCTTGCTTAATTTGAACAGCCAGACAGAAGAGTCAGCTTCTCATATCCTTGACATGCATGTGGGGATCTTTTTCGAGGAGCAGGACACCAGTGGGGGGTTTCGTGAGATATAGGTGTGGGAGGTCTCCATCAAAAAGGAGGAAGCGGGTTCTGCTAGTAGAGGATTTGAGAAGCTAACTCTTCTGTCTGGCTGTTCAAATTTTTCTTTATAGTAAGCAAGGTAGCATCTTTAATGTCTTGGTTTCCATATCTCGGACGTTCCTTTTCATCTCGTGCCTCTGATAGTGGAAAGAGTCATTGATTATAGTTTTCTAATTATCTTTATCTTAGTGATAATTGAGTGTTTTGCATTGTCAGATATTATTTATTGATATTTGATGATTAATTTAAAGACGACCGATGCAAGCGATCAGGGACATCCGGGCATTTCCGGATGACTGTTATCGCTTGCATCGGTCGTGCCTCTGATAGTGGAAAGAGTCATTGATCATAGCTTTTAGAGAGTAAGTTTTGACAGTGGAATATTCCACTTTTCCTAATTCCTTGCCTAAAGATTGATTTTTTGCAGAGTATGGCTAGAACCAAAAAGACAGCAAGGAAGTTGTACCCTGAGGGTCAGGACAAGAATGCCCAAGGGGAAAATGTCCAGGAGCAAAATTCCCAGAAGGTTCAAGCCAAAGTGCCAGAGCAGCCTTCAAAAAAAAGGGTCAACTACCATGTTAAGTCTTTGAGGGAAATAAGAAGAGCCCAAAAGTCTGTGGGATTGTTGATCCCAAGACTTCCATTTATGAGAGTTGTCAAGCAGATCTCATCCAACCTCTGTTCTTTGATGAAGACCTCATCCTTTGTCAATGTGAGGTGGCAAACTCAAGCACTGCTATGCCTGCAAGAAGCTGCAGAGGACTTTGCTATTGATTTCATGAATGATGCCTACTTATGTGCTGCTCATTCTCATAGGGTAACTTTAATGGCGAAGGATTATGTTATTGTTTCAAGAATAAGATATAAGTTTGATAAAGCTCTGGTTCCTATTGATCACCACGACAAAAAATTCTTCGATATTTTAAATATACCTCCAGCTCGAGCACCTAAAACAACAGTTGTCATTGAAGAGATCAACGCTCAAGTCACTCATGATCATGAGACTAGAGCTGCAGCAAATAGTGAGGAGGAGAGGAAAAAGCAGGGATTATTTACAGAGGAAAGTGCCATCTTAACCCAGATTCAAAAGTTACAGAAAGCAAATAAAGAGCTCCTCAAGAAAGGAGATGGGCAGGTTATAGTTAATGTTGCAATGCCATGGCAAGGTGAATTGTTTCTTGACATTAGACCTGAAGATAACAAAATGTTGAGGGAGCTTCATCTTGAAATATCAGATAGTGTGGTCAACATTTCACTCAGGTATATCTAGAGGCCTTAAAATGCTTTTGTTTTGCATAATTTTCTAGTTCCTTAACTGCATTTTTATTTCTTGATTTGTAGGGTTCTTCTTCAACAATGTGAGGAAAAGGTTCAAAGAAAAGTATTTATTTTAGATCCTCTGGTGACACAATGTTTTTTACATAAACATGGAGATGCCAAGTCCTTTCTACTGGGTTTTACAGAAGAAGTAGAATGTGTAATTTACCCATACATTGAAAAGTAAGTATTCATCTTCATTTTGGAAACATATTTGTTTTATTTAAGAAAGTATATTTACATGCAACTCATTGACAGGGGCCATTGGAGTTTGATTATTGTGGACTTCAATGCATATCAAGCTCTTTTCCTAAATTCTCTTCCATCACAGCATGGGAATTGCAAAGTGTAAGTTACTATACATTTTGTTGTTCTCTATTTTAAAGCCATGCCCCGTTTTGATTTTCACTTTACAATGCAGTGCTGCAAAGCTTCTCAAGATGCATATTGATCAGAATTTTCCAGGAATAGCTAAAATGAATGAACAAAAGCAATTTGGATACAGCCAAATTCATGTGCCATTGCAGAGAGACTCAACATCATGTGGCTGGAGAGTGATTGCAAATGCTGTAAGATTCTTGGAAAGAAGGTTCTACAGTCCTGGATTGAATTTATCAGACTACCCAGATGCATGGATCATCTTGATCAGAGAGAGAGCAATAAATAGTATCATGAAACATGCAATCTGCCCACATGATCCAGACTCACCTCCACCCCCTCCACCTGATAGAAAACAGTCTGAAGATAAAAAGAAAGGGCTTCCTCTTCACTCACCACTAAAGCATATGAACAACATAAAGAGTCAAGCTGAAACCTCCAAAAAGGGACAGAAGCAACAGAGAAAGCAAGGCTCTAAAAAGGATAGAAAGGGTTAAATCAATTTTTGAGTCGTAGATTGAAATCAATTGTAAAGCCAACCGAGGTTGGAATATTTATTTTTTAACAAATTGTATGTAGTTATGCCAATCTTCATCTGGAAGATGGTCACAGTTGTATTGAACCTCTTGAGAGTTTGACAAAAGTTCACTGGATGGTCCAATTAAATTTATTTATGTCACAATTATGAATGCATTGTGGGTTTTTTACTTCATTCTTGTTGGAAAGTGTTTAAATTCGAGAAGTTACAGAAGGACATAAAGAATTAAGAGGACACGACCGATACAAGCGATACGGGGAATCGGAGAATCTTGGATTGCCCCTATCGCTTGCATCGGTCGTATTATCCATTTCATCGCTGCTGCTAGTTTTTATACTCGTGAGTCAAATCTTTACGCAAGGTCACTTCTTGAAGTCTCCCGCGGTAGTTTGCTAACACGACCGATGTAAGCGAAAAGGGCCATCCGACAATTTCAGATTGCACTAGTCGCTTGCATCGGTCGTCTTCACTTATCTCGTCTTTTCTGCTTTATGCCTTGAGACATGCTCTTCTAATATTGAAATACCAAACCTTGGATTGGAATTTGCACCAAGTTCTCCACACTCTCTTATATTACTTGGTAGTTTGCATTTGTACCATGATAATTTCTCTCGCGGTAGTTTGCTAACACGACCGATGTAAGCGATAAGGGCCATCCGACAATTTCAGATTGCCCTAGTCGCTTGCATCGGTCGTCTTCACTTATCTCGCCTCCTCTGCTTTATGCCTTAAGACATGCTCTTCTAATATTGAAATACCAAACCTTGGATTGGAATTTGCACCAAGTTCTCCACACTCTCTTATATTACTTGGTAGTTTGCGTTTGTACCATGATAATTTCTCTCGCGGTAGTTTGCTAACGCGACCGATGTAAGCGATAAGGGCCATCCGACAAATTCAGATTGCACTAGTCGCTTGCATCGGTCGTCTTCACTTTTCTCGTCTCCTCTGCTTTATGCCTTAAGACATGCTCTTCTAATATTGAAATACCAAACCTTGGATTGGAATTTGCACCAAGTTCTCCACACTCTCTTATATTACTTGTTATGTGTACCATGATAATTTCTCTTGCATTACTTGAGGACAAGAAAAGTTGCATAGAATCAAATTATTTAGCTGAGCCTAGTGTGCACCTTTGATAGACTATAATTATTAAATTGAAATTAGATATTCAATTCTAGATCTCTTCTTCATCTAGAATTAACTTATGCAAGTTCCTGTATAATTATTTCTTAGTCATCAATTCACTCCTGCAAAAAAAAATCAATGGAAATATGAAATTAAGGACCTAAAAAATATCTAAGACATTTAAAATTAATAATTCACATTGTTTGTAACCATCCTGCCAAGAAAATTCAATGGAAGTATCAATAGAAGCTTCTATTAGATGAAGATACATTATGTAAGAATGTCAGGGTTAACTTGTTACAATCTTAAAGGTTGGAACTTAATCACCCTTGGTGGCAGGCAGCTTATGCAAGATAATGATTTCTCTGATCTAATGTTAACTATTGCATCATCAATTGAGAATCTACACTGAGATGATACCTCATCAAGGTATTCTAGAAGCTCCCTTACATTTCTGAGATTCCAATTTGCAGTGACAATTATTTTCCTTGATTGAAAATCTGGATGAATCAATACTTCTAACTCAAATTCTGGACAGCTCTCCTCTGAGTCCAAGGCTATCCAAAGTCCAAGCTTTTTTTTCCACCTTCTATAGTCATATCCTAGAACCAGAGATTGTCGACAAATCTGATATGAGATTGAAAGAGAATTGGGACTAACTTTACATAAAATAATGTCACCTAGCTTTTGAACTTCTTTGCTATCCCATTCCCTACCTAAAACATCATCAATCTCTGAAATAGGGACTCTCCTATTCAACCACATTGTTTTTGTTTTCTGTAATAACATGTTTTTAAAGCATGCTACAAAGACATGAATAGGCAAAAACCATTGAATCTTTATCCTTCTCGAAATTCGGCCTGCTGACATTGCCTTCTGGATGTCAAATTTAATTTTGCAGAGAAAACTTGAAACTGTTGAATGATCAGGAGCATCCCAATCTAATGAAGAGATGCAAGGACTAGGTACGTGTACAAGAATTCCATAAGAACTCCTCCCTGACGGCACTTGATAATCTGCATAATGGACAAATAACTCTATGTTATTGAAGAATTGAACAGATTTCTCTGCATACATGAGTTCTGCATATTCCTTATGAAGAACTCTGAATGTTCCTGTTAAACATTCAACAGGTTGCCATTCCACAATATTGGAAGGAAAGATATCTGCAGTACAAAAACATATGTTTCATTATACAAAATCAACTGGAATGATAGAAGAGCATTGTCAAACTTCACTTACAGTACGAAGGGAATTGAAGATGATTTTCTAGAACAAGATCCTTAGCGGTGTACACATGCTGTACTCGTGCAAACCAACCGCATCTCTTCAATTTGAAACTGAGAATACGTCCCTTCCAATGGTTTCTTGTGTTGTCTCTTTTGGCACGCTTGACTTTATGGACACCTCTACAGCTAGGAAGCATAGTAACCCAGTCATTTACTTTCACAGAAAGAGGTTTCCACAAAGAATCCTCTCTTCTGTTGTAAACCTCACATGAAGTTACGCGATTGGAAGGACGACGAGAAGAAGAAGCCATTTGAACTTAGGAGAAGAAGAATGTTCAAAGCGAGAAACCGACGTTCACAAATTTTGGCAGTATTTATAGAAAAAAAGGCTTTGTACACGTGGAAACTTTTGATTTGATGTTAACCCTGTCGTTGAATGATCATGACATTTTGTGAACCCAAAAATATTTCGTATCTTCAAAAATCAATTCCTTCTTGGAAATTCGAGAATATGCTTTGTGTAGTGTGCAAAAGTATCTTTTTTTGCATCAAACCGAAAAATTGTACACTGAATACGAGACTCTTCATCACTTTAGCGGCGCTTTGAAAGAAAATTGTATTAAAAAAAGAAATTCTCCATACGGTTAAAAGAGACAACAATGTTATATTCTTGTACACGTGGAAAGACGCTATTTGTCAATTTCCTTAATCTCTCATTAGCAAACAGCCCCTTTTCGGCCGTTTTTCGCCCTAATGAGAAAAAATTAGCATGTTAACTTTAATCATGTAGCATATGCAATATTTCCTCATAAAATGACCTTTTCTTAGCATAGAAAAACAATGGTATTGTTTAACTTGAAGAAACAACATAGAAATTCGACTCCTAAGGTTGTCAATAAATTATCTCTAGTTTTAATAATATCAAATAGTATTTTGATAATAAAAAATGATACATGTTCATATCATCACTTTGCAAAATAATTCATAGATGATAAGACTGTCATATCACAAATGAGATTCATTTTATGCCATAAACCTAGTAAAATTCATTACAAATCTCTACTTATGGATAGAAACATGTTGACATATATAAAATAAAAGATTTTATTGCATTTAGACCAATGAAAATTACTAGATAATGATTTTAATAAAAAATAACCACAAACTTACATCACTATAATTTCTGCGCCAATCTTGGAAAGAACCATTGGGAAGTGGTCAAGATGATTTTGAGATATGTGAGTGGCACTAAGTACAAGTATCTATACTTGGGTAGAGGATGTAAGAAAATAATAGCACAGTGGAATAGACAAGTGTTGATATATTTAGGTAGTGATGTGTGTGAACACACTAGGACTGCCGGGGCACTTTTTTCCCTCTTAGGAGGTTTTTTTTTTCCCCTAGCTTGTATATACGCTTATTGCCCTAATGGGCTACTTATCTTTGTACATTCTCTAGTAATACATTCCGTATTGTGTGTTTGTGCTCCAAGATTCTTCTTCTTCCTTGTCTTGTTTGCGTGCTTCTGCAGACGTCTAACTCCAACAATTGGTATCAGAGCAGGTCGTCGCTTCATCTAGGGCACCGACAACACTCCTCCGTTTGCAGTCTCAGATTTGCATGAAATTTGGTGAGCATATTCAGGGTATTTCAGAGATCAAAACTGCTTCGCCTTGTGGTGCCAAAATCGCAATCTGAGCTCGTTTTGGCCTCCGAACGCACTATCACAGTGCTTGTGTAGACTATTTCATCTTTTTGTGCCAAAGGTATACACCAGTTTTTGTTCGCCAGTTTAAGCGTCTCGAAGTCTGCTACAGGTCTAGCAGAACTCGTCTGGGCAGTTTTGTTCAACTTTTTGAGATACAATCAATTTTCTGCATCAAGGTATTTTAGTCACCGGCCATGGCTAAAAGCAGTGATGTATTCCGTATGTTGGCTATTGAGGATAAGTTGGATGGTACCAACTACCCATTGTGGGCTTATATGATGCGACATGTATTGGTTGCAAAAGGATTATGGAACATTGTGCAGGGTATTGAAAGACGTCCTGTTACACCTCTGGCTACACGTACTGCAAATACAGGTGCTGGAGCTGATGAAGATGGTGTCGAAGATGATATTCCGCAGATTCCTATTCGTGCTGCTATTTCTGCTGCACCTACTGTAGAGCAGATTCGCTGGGATGGCAGAGATGCCTAGGCACATGCATTGATAGCTTTGTCTGTCAAACGTGCCATTATTCCTCATATTTGCTCTTGCAAAACAGCTAAGGATGGTTGGGATACACTTACCACATTATACCAAGCTAGGAATGAGGCTCGTGTTGCTTACCTCCGAAAACAGTTGGAGAGTGAGCACATGAATGAAGGTGATTCTATGGACATTTTCCTAACGAAGATCAAAGACTTGAAGGAACAATTGATTTCTGCTGATGAGGTTATACCAGATAGCTCACTTGTGCAGACCGTTCTGAATGATCTTCCTGATTCATATCAGAGTTTCGCTTCTACTCTTCGGTTGATGATGAAAGGCAATCCGAATGCCTTATCATTTGAGGAGTTAGTCTCTGTTTTGTTGCAGGAAGATCAGTCCAGGCAGAACAAGTCCATTATGCGAGTTGCAGATCAAGCTTTCCTGGCTAGTCAGAAGGGCAAAGGAAAATGGAGCTCTTCAACTAGTAAGCAGAAATCTGCTAATTCTGCATATTCAAAGAAGGAAGATAAATATGAGAAGAAATCAGAAAAGCAGAAATTGTTTTGTAAGTACTGTAAAGGGAATGATCATATCATAAAGAACTGTCCAAAATTGGCTGCTAAAGAGGCAAAGAAGAAAGAGGCTGGAATGGTTGTCGTAGAGGCCTCTACACCAAAAATAGAGTCTGCAAATCTTGTGTAGGAAGAAGAATGGGCGTTTACTACTGTCTGCAGTTTTGACCCATCTTCTCATGAGCAGTGCATGTCCGCGGTAGACTCAGATGTTTGGTATTTTGACAGTGGGGCAACCAAACATATTACCTCGCAGCACAGTTTCTTCTCTTCACTCGAGCCTGCCCCTACAGGGAATACTGTTACATTGCCAACAACTCCTCTTATCCTGTTATGGGAGTTGGTAAGATCATTTTGACTACTGCTGATGGTAGTTCTTTCACTTTGTCAGATGTTTTATTTGTGCCAGGGATCAAAAAGAACCTGTTATCAGTTTTTGCATTAGCCAAGATTGGCTTGGTAGTGAAATTTGTTGATGACAGGTGTACAATTCATGATCTCTCAAATGGCGATGTGATTATTGCTTCTGGCATTTTATGTCGTGGGTTGTATAAGCTCATAGACTATGAAAGATCTGAAAATGATTTGGCATGTGCAGTAAATGATTCTCAGGCTACATTAGATGCAAAACTTTGGCATGCACGCTTTTGTCATCTGAATTTTGCTAGTTTGCTACGCCTGCAGAAATCTGAAATGGTGTCCTTTTTGCCCAAACTTGAGGCACCTAGAAAACATGTTTGTGAAGGCTGTATTTTGGGCAAAATGCAGCGTTCCTCCTTTCCAAAAGATGGTTCAGTTCGGGCTACACAGAAATTGCAGCTTGTACATAGTGATGTCTGTGATCCTATGCAGACACCCTCTTTTGGAAATCACCTTTACTTCGTGACTTTCATTGATGATTTTTCTAGGCATGCATGGGTATATCCACTGAAAGCAAAGTCCAAAGTGTTCATGTGCTTCAAAGAGTTTTTGGTTTTGGCTGAAAATATGTCAACATGTAAAATGGGCACCCTTCGTTCTGATCGAGGGGGGGAATATATGTCTTCTGATTTTAATGCATTTCTGGCTGAACGTGGGATAAAACACCAGTGTACAATGCCATATACACCTCAACAGAATGGAGTTGCTGAACCAAAGAACAGGTCTCTCATGGAGATGGCGAGGTGTATGGTCAAGAGTCCGGCTTTACCTCATAGTTTCTCGCTTGAGGTTGTCATGTGTGCAGCATATTTACTGAACAGGTGTCCCACTAAAGCACTGCTATCTATCACTCCATATGAGGCTTGGCATGACTGCAAGCCATCTGTTGCTCATCTGCATGTTTGGTTGTTTGGCATATGCACTAGTGCCTGAACAACATCGCAGAAAATTGGATGATAAGGTAGTAAAATGTATTTTTGTTGTGTACAGTTCTGAAAGTAAAGGCTATCGTCTGTATCATCCACAAGCTAAACGCATTCTGGTTAGCCGTGATGTTGTCTTTGTGGAAGATGCTATTCAGCCATTGCTTTCATGTACTAAGGAGACATTTGTTAGCTCCAAAGACATGTATGATACTTTGATGCCTCTTTTTACACGTGGACAGTCTAGTGCTGGTCCTAATGAGGCAACTTCTCAGCCTTTGCAGGTTTCATATGATGATGCAAATCATTCCATTTCTGATGTAGATTTACATGATGCACTTGTTGATGAGAGAGCTGATATTGAGCAAGCAAAAACTACGCCAAAATGGCTGGTGCAGACTTTGCGTGACAACAAATTAGATGCACCTTTGTCATATCGTACTCGTTCAGGCTCTCATAGTGCCTCCTTTGCATCAGATTGTTATGCTATGGCTGCATCTAGTCTCTGTGATGAGAATGAGCCTGTTTCTTTTGATGAAGCACAGAATTCAGAAAATTGGATGGCTGCTATGCAATCTGAATATGATGCTATAATGAAGAATGGTACATGGTCTTTATGTGACTTACCTCCTGGCAAGAAGGCCATTGGCACTAAGTGGGTATACAAGTTGGAGCATAAACCTGATGGTACAGTTGACAGGTATAAGGCTAGGCTTGTTGCAAAGGGTTATGCGCAGGAAAGAGGCATTGATTTTGATGAGACCTTTGCACCTACATGCCGTATGACTATTGTTTGGAGTATTTGTGCACTTGCAGCCCATCATGGTTGGAATGTACATCAGTTGGACATTAAAACAACATTTCTGAATGGTGACTTGCATGAAGAAGTGTATGTTTTTCAGCCCCGTGGCTTTGTGCAGAAAGGGCATGAAAACCATGTGTGCAGATTAAAAAAGGCATTATATGGTTTAAAGCAAGCACCACGTGCTTGGTATGAGAAGATACATGCCTATCTGGTTGCAGATGGTTTTGAGAACAGTCCAACTGGAAGCACCTTATATGTTAAGCGTGCTAATGATGTGCTTCTGATCATTGTTGTCTATGTTGACGACATGCTTCTCACTGGTCCTATTGAGAAGCATATTGCTGATTTCAAGGCTGATTTGCATGCCTCATTTGAGATGTCTGATCTGGGGCATTTGCATCACTATTTGGGCATTCAGTTTATGTAAGTTGATGGTGGAATGGCTTTGTGTCAAATGAAATATATTGACACATTATTGAAGCGTTTTTGCCTTGAAGACTGTAAGCCTATTGCCACTCCTATGGAGACAGGTTTACGATTGAGTCTTCATGATGCTGGAGATGCATTTGATGCTATTCTCTATCAGCAGGCTGTTGGATGCTTGATTTACTTATGCCTTACTCGGCCAGATATTCCGTTTGTTGTCTCACAGATGAGCAGGTTTATGCATTGCCCAGGAGTGAAGCATTGGCAGGCGGTTAAGCGCATCTTTCGCTACTTGAGTGGTACTCGGCTACTTGGGTTGTTTTATCCCAAGGGGGGATCACTACCGCCAGATTTGCATGCTTTTTCTGACTCTGATTGGGCTGGTTGCTATGACACTCGTGTGTCCACTAGTGGCTTTTGCTTCATGATTGGTAGCTGATGTATATCTTGGTTGAGCAAGAAGCAGCCTACTGTGGCCACTTCCAGTTGTGAGGCTGAGTATAGGGCAGCTTTCACAGCCACTGTTGAGTGTGTGTGGCTCAGACGCCTTATGGCTGATTTGGGTGTTGGTCAGTCTTCTGCCACCATCATCTTCATTGAAAATCAGAACGCATTGGCAGTTGCAAGGAACCCTGTGTTCCATGCTCGCACTAAGCACATTGAGGTGGATTATCACTATGTCAGGGAGAGGTTCTCTGCTGGGGAGATCAGGTTGGCATATGTGCCCACGCAGGAGAACATTGTAGACCTCTTCACGAAGGCTCTGCCTAGGGAGAAGTTTGAAGCTTTCTGCAAAGCTTTGGGCTTACTTCCTTTTGTGGAGTGATTTCCACATAGCTTGGCACTTCCTTATACATGAGTGCGAGCTCCTTGTTCACCGCATCACTCCCAGGGGGGATTTGTTGATATATTTAGGTAGTGATGTGTGTGAACACACTAGGACCGCCGGGGCACTTTTTTCCCTCTTTAGGAGGTTTTTTTTTTTCCCGGCTTGTATATATGCCTATTGCCCTAATGGGCTACTTATCTTTGTACATTCTCTAGTAATACATTCAGTATTGTGTGTTTGTGCTCCAAGCTTCTTCTTCTTCCTTGTGATGTTCGCGTGCTTCTGCAGACGTCTAACTCCAACATCAAGTAGACAGAGTTGAGAGAAAAACATTGACAAAGATAGACACAGACTGAGAGATAGAGAACTCAAATTCTCAAATTTCCAAGAGTAATACAACTACAACAATGGTGTTTTCCACTCGTGTTCTCCCAATGCGGAGTTTAGATGGTGATCTAGATAGACTCTAGATGAAGGGCTTGCTAGTGCACAATGTTATGTAAAGCTCAACATGGGCTATGCTTATATATCTTTTACAAACAAAGTAAGTATATATAAATGAAGTCAGGAGGTACAAATTAGACATCAAAATTATATGATCTGACAATATCTCCACGACCATAAGGGGCCAAACCCCCCTCTAGACTTCCCCCATTAAGTTTCTATGGGGAAACTCCATGGCACCACAAAGCCTTTATATTTATGATGAACGGAAACCCAATCGCCTGGAAGTTTATGCCCTACCTAACCTAATGGCTAGGCTCACAAAGTTCATTTATGACCATCAATGGTCACACATAGATCTCATCTAACTTGGAAGTTAGGGTTCCACAAATGTCTGGGCTCTCACAATGGCTTCTCCTCATAATGGGGACCTTACAACTTAGAGCACCATGGATCATTTGTGGTCACTTGTGGTTGTAGTATTGAGTATATCTAACACCCCCCCCCCTCAATGTCCACCCTATGGTAATCTTGTGGCTTTGTTTTGCATACCAACTCTTTTGTTCATCCAATGTCACATCTCTAGAAATAAGAAATTGTTTTGTTAGAGGATTCCACAACCTATAACCCATTTGCTTTTCATCATACCTAATGAATACATATTTTTCAATATTTGGTTCAAGCTTATGTCTGAGTTGTGATGGTACATAAGCATAGGCAATAGATCCAAACACTTTACACTGATCTAGTGTTGGCTTCTTACCCCACCAAGCTTCATAAAGAATTATTCCATTTAGAAATATACATGGTAACCTATTCACAAGGTATGTAGCTGTATTCATAGCCTCAACCCATAGATAATTTGGAAAATTTTTCTTCTTTAACATAGCCCTAGCAAATTCAACCAAAGTTCTATTTCTTCTTTCTGCCACCCCATTTTTTTGAGGTGTGAATCTACAAGCTATTTCCCTCTTAATACCTGCATTCCAAAGATAATCATTGAATTCTTCGGAGAAGTATTCTCCCCCTCCATGAGACCTTAGTCTCTTGAGCTTTTGAATAGTAAATGTGAACATTTACTCTTTCTATAGTTGCACCTTAAACTATCATTCATACAATTATGAAATCACTTTGATTTCTTCACACAAAGATAATCTACTCAATTCCTTCTACATAAACATGTGTTTACTATTAGAGAAGGTGTGTACAAGATGGGTTGGTCTCATTTTGTGCATAGCCATAGACCACAATCTCTCACTCAGGAAACCCGGACCGCCTCTCTTCTATGTTAGGACTTACAATCGAGTTGTTCTATATCTCTATACATCAAATTTAATTATATACATTTAATCTTTATGATTCATTTCTCAAACTCATAATTCTAAAAGTTCTAGACTAGATTTGATCGTAATTTTCATCACTATATTACATGTGTGAATTTATCCCTTCATATAGACATGATTTCTAAGTGTCCAAGTTTCATAGTCCTTTTTTCCTTTATCTTTACACTTATGTCTTCTTGTATTTATGCTTAATTAATGAGTGATGCCCCAACAAAAACATACAAGGACTGACATATCAATCGGCCCCAAAAGGTAATAAGCTTAAATCTTTGTGAAAATCTTGGAACTTTTCTTGTGGAAGAGCTTTGGTGAATATGTGTGCCACATTATCTTCTGTAGGAGCATATGAAAATCAATATATCCAGCATGAATACACTCTCTGACATAACTATAATGAACCTTAATGTGCTTTGTGTGCACATAAATCATTGGATTTCTTACAACTTCCAATGCAATTTTGGTTGTAACTTGAGTTCTAAAGGTTGTATCGAAGTGATTCAAAATGTTGTGTGTAGCTTGAGAAAGCACTACAAATTTTTAGGTGAACATTTTTCAGTATTAGAAGTACAGGTCATCAAAAACAAAAAATATAGAGAAATCATGTAGTAAGTGAAGATGAAAATGATAGAAGATGTTTATTTTTCTTGTGACTTGAGCTACACACCTCTGATTGAGGTGTTCTAAGTGAATTTACATAGTGAAGAAAATTTTCTTCTCACAAGAACCAAGATAATGTGATATTAGAAGTCCTCTACAATCATCATTAGCTCAGTAAATCTTCAAACTTCAACATAGTAAATGTGAACGTTTACTCTTTTTGTATACATATATACATACATGCATACATACAAATACATGTATTTATACACACACATACACATACACACAGACACACACATACATACATACATACATACATATATATATATATATATATATATATATATATATATATATATATATATATATATATATATATATATATATATATATATGTGTGTGTGTGTGTGTGTGTGTGTGTGTGTGTGTGTACATACATACACACACATATATACATACACACACACACACACACACACACACATATATATATATATATATATATATATATATATATATATATATATATATATATATATATATATATAGATACATACATACATACATACATACATACATACATACATACATACATACATATATATATATATATATATATATATATATATATATATATATATATATATATATATATATATATATATATATATATATATATATATATATATATATATATATATCATTTGCACACTTAACATATAAAGTTCTTGCAGTTGGATTGTTCTCAAAACCATGTGCAATCAGATAGGGATGTATTTTTTCATACCAAGCACATGGTGCTTGCTTTTGTTAATGGGATCTTGGAGACGCACGTACACAAAGGAATGCACAAAAATGGAATCTCACAAAAGTACTCAGAGAATGGAAAGGGACAAGAGATTTGACACCAGATTGAGTACAATCTCCCCCCACATACTCTGATGGATGAGTATATCAGAGCATGTGTATTTATGGGTATTTTTCATTACATCTTGAATAGAAGATACATGAGGGTGGCGCTTCGAAAAGCATGGGTTTATGAAAAGCTGTTTTATTTACAAAATCATCGCTTTTCAAGCGATCTATTATTTTTACAAAAACATTGCTTCCTAAAGCAATCTATAAAAATAGTCTTTTCGTTACTTCTTCCTGCTCTAGCACTACCTTCTTGGGATCTAGTCTTCTCTTCTTGATCGGAATTACTTCCTCTGTTGTAACTTTCCTTTTCCTTCCTGACCCTCTCATGCTTGTTTGACCTTCTGTTTTCCTTACTGGTATCAATTTTGATGGACTCTTAATTCCTGCCATCAAACTCCTAAAGTACTGACCTTCTGGAACCAACTTCAACTGATCTTCCATATCCAGAATATGATATATAATTCGCGTAAAAAACTGGGCTCCATTCATAAATTTTTTCTGTTGCCAATGTTTTGTTGATTCTTTAATTGGTCATGAATGTAAGGAGTTACATCCATTACTCCAAATGGTTTAGTCCTATCTTTGTTGTTGAACATGATCAATGTAACTGGTTTGTGCGGAATTGTGTATCTTGGCAACTTTGGAAAACATAAGTACTGAAGAAACATACTGGTGGCAAATTCTTCATTCTCTTTTCCCTTGAAGTCCACAAACTTGGAATATTCAGCATATGTTGCTGCATTCTTCTTGACAAAGCTACCATCCAATTTGGTTCCCATAGGGTAAAATTGAAGAGCTGCTCTGATGTGCTCTGCTTTAATGGTTATTTGCACCTCTTTGTTCTCCTTGTCCTTAACTGAACACCTGAAGTATGCATCATTACCTTTGCCAAATTCAATCAGACTAGACATGACTTGTGAAACTCTCTCAAAATCTATAAAAAAGAGAGGTTCATCCAATAGTCTCTGTAGCCCCACTGCCTTCCATCTTTTGTAATTAGCAGTCACTTTTTGAAATTTATAGAACTCTTGGCACAACATAGTATATTTGTAGCCTCCTACACCCACTGTAAAGATATGTTGACCAATAACATTGATTGTTTCCTTCAACTCTTTGATTATTTGTTTAGCTTCCGAAAGATCCTGTTCTTCATCTGATTCTACCACCACTTCTTCTACCACTGTCTCACTATCTAGGAACCAATGTCCTCTTGACAAGGTTACTGAATCAGCTTTGAAATCATGAATAGGTAGTTATTTTGTATTCACCATCCTGGAAAAAAATAAAACACACCACACCAAAACTTCCACCACATAAGACATAGGAAGCATATAGAAGGAAAATAAAAACACTTCCTTGAGAAGATAATAAGTAAAGAAAACAATCTCTTTCTAATTTCATCACAGGTGTAACATAATAGAGTGATCATCACATGTGTAGCAAGATACCTAAAAAGAAATAATAAATGAAAATAAGAAAATCACGTATATAAGAAAAAAGTTCAAAGAATAAGAAATTGAACAATAACGAAATTGAACAATAACTCAATATCTCTTCCCACATTGTAACCTATATCTTGCTAGTGCTTATAAGTTTTATGAAAAGAAATTGAATAAAAGAACAATTAACAAAGCTGGATCTAGGTTTGAAGAACTTCTCTCTCTTTTTGTCTTGTTTATGTTTGTTTGTTTTTTTTCTCTTTTTTTTAATAATATTCTCCTTTTCTCTCTTTTCTTTTCTTTTCTCTTCTTTTCTTTTCTATTTTTTATTAAAATATATATATTTTTTCTGATTTTTCATATTCATTTTTCTGAAGGTTTTGCCTTTAAAGACAATTCTTTAACAAAAAACTCTCTTCCCCTCCTATTCTTTTTCCTAGAAAAAGAATGAGGTAAAGTGCATGGGAATAATTCCAAGAATGTCATGAATCCACAATGATGTAATTCTGAGGTTTTAAGTAAGAATCCCAAGTGTGTATCTGATGATGAGGTTGCACTTTCCTTCACCTGTGGTTCTTCATGCTTTTGGAGTGTTCCAATATATTTGTCCTTGTTATCTGTTAATTGAAGCAGATCTCATTTTTTCACCCACCAATACTCGATATTTGATGGTTCTGTCTTTGGAGTCAAACAGACTTCTTTTGATGAGCAGTGCTTAGATGTCTTAGGTCTCCACATCCATTTTGTCCTTATGTCTAGATTTTTTTTGGATATTTCTTGGTCTCCACCTTTCAACTGTTTTTCCAACAGATTTTGTTTCTTCAATTTTCTTCTGTTTTTCTTTGAATTTGATTTATTCATGGAGAAGTTTTTTTTATGAGTCCTTTGTATCTTATATTGGAAAGGTAAATCTTTTCAATTTTGAGTCACAGTTTTCCTGTTGAATTCCCTGTTCTTCATTACTCAACAAAAGCATTAAAAAATTTCTATCATTTACTTTCAATTTAAGCTTCATCTTTTCAAAATTCAAAATTACTTTACCTTGCTTCATCCAAGGTTGTCCTAAGATCACAATCTATTTTCATATTTTCTTCATTGAACTTAACTACAATAGATTGTGAAGACAAACTTTGTACTACATGTCCATCTAGTGTTTTGATAAATGTTTTGCTTATATTCCCCTTGACCTTTAATTTGTTTAACAATCCTGAACTTATCAAATTGACTTGTGCAGTTGAATCTAACAAAACCTTGATTTGCTCATTATGAAAATTCATTGTTATGACAGGCAAATGCTCTCTCACCACCCTTGAAGGTGTCTCACATATGAAAACTTCTCTAATCTCTTTAGATTTTCTAATTCTTTCTTTTGCTTCTTATTGAGCTTCATATCTGATTTTGTCCTCTTCTTTTTTCCTGTTTTGAGCTTGATGTATTCTTCTCCATTCTATAGCTATTAATGGAAGATTTATTCTACATCCACTTATGAAATTGGGCATGATTTCTCCATCTATATTAGCTAATTGGACAGCTCCACTATTGCTGATTTGGTTGATAATGTAAGGCCCATGTCCTTTCTTCTGAAATTTTTTCTAATGTTCTTTCAAGGTATACGACAGAACTAGATCCCCCACTTGCAAATCCTTTTCCTTAATATGAACATCATGATATGCTTTTTGCCTCCTTTTATCTGCATATATGCTCATAATTGCTTGAAGTCTTGAAGCTCCAAGTTTTTCTAATTCCAAGTTTCAGATAATTCATGTACAATCCATTTGAATTGATTCCCCACCTTCAATGTTGGTATGAGAAATTCTAATGGCAAGACTGCATTTTGTCCGTAGACCAAATTAAATGGTGTTGTACCATTAGCAGTTTTGTATGCCACTCTATATGCCCATAGGACATGATTAAGTTGTAAATCCCAATCATTCCTATTTGTATTTACCAATTTTGACAAAACAATGCAAAGCACTTTATAAGTGCTTTCTGCTAATCCATTTGCTTGTGGATGATAAGGGACTGACTTTCTATGATTAATCATGAAATACTCAGTTATATTTTCAATTACTTGGTTTATAAAATGAGTCCCCCTATCACTTACAATTTCTATTGGTAAACCAAATCTAATGATAATATTCTCATAAAGAAATCGTGCAGTGATTTGAGCATCATTTCTTTTTGTAGCCTTAGCCTCTGCCCATTTGGTCAGGCAATCTGTAGCTACAAGTATATATTCAACATGAGAATGTCTTGCAGGAGGATGGATAGGTCCAATGAAATCCAATCCCCATTTGCTAAATGCTCTTGCTGAAATCAGTGGCACCAATAGCATATCATCCCTTTTACTCGGTTGATTTGTTCTTTGACAAATGTCACACCTTTTCACATATGTTCTTGCATCAGGAAAGAGAGTTGGCCACCAAAATCCCGAATATAGAATGATTTGAGCAGTCCTTTCACTTGAAAAGTGTCCTCGTGCTACTCCTGAATGTGCCATCTCTAACATTTCCATATACTTATCTTCGGGAACACATATTCTTAGATACCCATCCATTCCTTTCTTGTACAATTGGTCTCCTATCAATTGATACTCCTCAGAGATTATCTGTAAATTTCTAGAGTCTGCACTAACTTCTCCTGGCTCTAGTGATTGATTTCTTCTTAACTCCTCAATGATGTGTGCACTCCAATCTAGATTTTTTTGAAACCAGTACAAAGTTATAATATCTGAATTTCACAAAGATTGGCATTTAAGACAATTGGAAACATATTTCTCCACATCTTGAATCTTTGTAGGCCAATGTACACCCATTCTATTGAGATTGTTTAAAGCGACCACCATGGAAGCATGAGTACATGGATTCCAACAATGTGCTTTCCTTAGATATCCCTGCTGCTCATCTTCTGGAGTGCAATATTCTAGTATACCAATGTGATTTATATGATACAAGTGCCCAGCAAGTAATATAAAGTTCCTACTTTGTAATACCAAATGTGTGTTGTTTTCGCGTGTTCTACAAGGTCCAATGGTTAACAAAGGCACCAAAGTCATTGCCCAATCAGGAATACTTTCTATTTTGAACAGATATGCATCTAGTAATTCATCATCTAAAGGTGAGTTTGGCTCTTTGGTTTGTATCTTGGACAAATGATCTGCTCTTAAATGAGTTTTCCCTTGTCTAACCACTACCTCAAACTCAAATTCCATTAATAGTAGGAACCATCTGACTATCCTACCCGTGTGACATGGTTTGTTCACCAAGTAAAGCAAGGCTTGGTGATCCACAAAGAATTTAAACTTGTTGGCCAAAAGATAATGTATGTACTTCTTTACAGCAAATATCATTCCCAGCCCTTCCCTTTCAGTGGTTGTATAGTTTCTTTCAGCTAAATTCAATTGCCTACTAGCATAAGCAATTGGAAAATCTAATTTGCTTCCTTCTACTGGTTGTGCCAAAACACATCCCAAAGCAAAATTTGAGCTTTAGCATCAACATGAACATGAAAAATTTGATTCCACTGTGGGGTTTTTAGAATAGGTGATGTCACTAGACAAGTTTTTAAAGTCTCAAAGGCTTGATCACATTTTGAGGTCCACTCAAATTTTGTAATTAATGCATACAGAGGTTTTACAATATCTGCAAACTTGTGCACAAATTTCCTATAATATCCACAGTGTCCCATAAAAGTTTGAAGTTCTTTTACATTTGTCAGTTTGGTAGATCCACTATGGCCTTAATTTTCCTCTTATCAGTTGAAATTCCATTTCTAGAAACTATGTGACCTAAGATTCTCCCTTGCCTCACAAAGAACACACATTTCTTAGGATTTAGACATACTCTGTAAGTTCTACATTTCTTGAATATATTCTCTAGATCTTTCAAATGATATTGTCTTTTCAATGAAAAAGTGCAAAGATCATCAACATAAATTTCCATCATGTTTCTAAGAAATTCTTTGAATATGTGACACATCAACCTTTGAAGGTTGCTAGAGCATTGGTTAAACCAAAAGGCATAACCTTGAATGCATATATTCCCCATTCAATGGAAAAGGCAGTCTTATATTGGTCTTCCGAAGCTAGAAGCACCTGATTATATCCTGAAAAACCATCCAAAAAACTATAGGCCTCCTTTCCTGCAACCCTTTCTGAGATATGGTCTGTTATTGGCAATGGATAGCTATCTCTTATGGTTGCTGCATTAACTTTTTTCAAATTAATACACACCCTGAGTTTTCCATTCTTCTTAGGTACCACAACTATAGGAGATATCCACTCAGTGTACTCAATTTCATAGATGAAATTGGAAGCCAGTAATTTGTCAATCTCCTCCTTTGTTTTAACAGAATACTTGTCATTAAATGTATAGTGTCTTTGTTTGCTAGGATTTGCATCAGGAGTAAAAGGGATTTTATGTTCACAAATTTTTTTATCAATTCCTTTCAAATCTTTATAACTGTAGGCAAACACATCCCTGTAAGTTTTGGCCAGATTTATCAATGTTTCTTCTTCTTGATTTGACATGTCATCAGCTATGACAATGTGCCTATCTTCCCCCTCTTCCTAAGTAATCACCACCTTCTTAGTCTGTTCCTCATTGTCATATGACTCCCCCTTTTTCTTATCCCTTTTTGGTTTCATTTTTAAGAGTAATCTGTCTTCCACTTCATAAGTCTTGAAGTTTGAAGGTACATCGAACTGTTGCTCCTCTTCCTTAATCTTTTTATTCACTTCAGGTTTTTTCTCTTCTTCCATTTCTTTGTGTACACATTTTCTATAAGTCCTTGAGATTTTGTCTTTTATAACATCTCGAGCCTCCACTTCTTCTAAAAATTGTGTTTTGCCAGTATTTAAAAGTACCTTTTCTTTCAAATTCTCCTCTGATTTTGACACTCTTATCATTTGTACTCCTACATGAAAAATATCATGCCCTTTTTCATCTTGAAATTTGACTCCCACATATTCATCATTGGCCAAATCCATTGTAGTCAAAATCTGATTCCATCCATAAGGCTCAAATTCTTCATCATCAAACTTCTGTGGAATGTAATTTTCATCTTGTAACTTCCTTTCTTCTCGACAATCCTCTTTCCTTAGTAACCTTCTTTTATGTACCTGATTCCTTATCACATTACACTTCCAAATTGATAATTCTTTCTCATTCTGATCTTCGCTTCCAGATTCTTCACTTGATTCTTGATTTTGATGAACTTTGAACCATTCATGAGGTGATGTATCACAATACTGCCCATTTCTTAAATTTACTTTAGTTACTCTTCCTTGACTTTGGAGATATAGACAATCTCTACCCCAATCTTGCACAATTTGCATTTGTCTCATAAATGGCCTGCCTAGGATGATTTCATAGGAGGTAGGTTGTGGAAATTCAATTATGGCAAAAGTATGTTCTATCTCTATTCCACATATTTTGAAAATCACTTTCTCCCAAATTCCTAGAGGTGTCTCTATGTGTCCATCTGCGAGTTGTAATCTCATTTTGGTAGGTATCAGCTCATTCCCTCCCCATTTCTCCCAAGTTTGTTTAGTCATTATTGCTACTCCAGATGCACTATCTAATATTGCCTTGGCATGATTATTACCAAATTGTATTCTCAAAGTTGAGTTCCCTTCTTCTCCCTCACAATATCCTCCTATCTTATCAATAGGTATGTACAGTAATTCTTCTGTTTCCTATATTTGTGAATCTAGGCAATGTGACTTTGTTTCCCAAATAACTCTTCCATTGTGGTTTGATATAGAATTGTACAGTGTTTGTCTAGATTGATTTGGAAGGTTATTTGTGAGTTTTCTTCCTGAACTAAATGTTCCCTGATTTTTGTTGTATCTGACTCTTCAATTGTTTTTTTATGATTGTCTAACTCTTCAAACTTGTTTTGTACTTCTTGTATGATTTGTTTACACCTCTGCATTCTCTCATTCTCTATCTCTGGCATTGGATAAACTAACACATGATCTCTAGGATTTGGTCCATCTTGAACTCTACCCTTATAGGCTTCTATTAGAGTCTCCAAACATTTTGAATTTTTTACCCCATTTTGTGTCTGTGTATTTTGTTGTTGACTATTGTTTGAGTCCCCTACAGTTTCCTCTTCTAGGGTTAGGTTTTTACCCGCTCTTATCTTTTTTTCCCATCTCCCTTTTTGTCTGTTTTTCTTTTCTTTTGTAAATAAACTTCTCTTGTTGTCCTGTGTGTGTGTCTCCGTTTTGATGCTTTGTTGCTTAGCTTGAGCTCTTGTTATGGCATTTAAAGCTACTTGTCCATAATCGCTCATTTCTTCGTGCTCCATTATGTTAACTGCTTTTAATGGTATGTTACTAGATGTGTTTTGTTGTTTTTGAGGGTTTCTTGAACAATCTCTTATCAAATGCTCCCTGCCACAATCCTTACAATAAGCTCATTCTATTCTTAGTGTTGGAGGTTGTGGACAATCTCTAATGAAGTGTTCCCCCCCACATCTATAACAGGTTATCTTCTGGCCTCCTTTGAATTGGGATTTCTGATTGGACATGTAATTATTAGTTATGTACATGAACGTGGTTGTGTCCATTTCAATTTTCCCATTTCCCAAATCTAAGGCTTGCAGTTTTGGTTCTCTCTATTCATATCCTTCCCAATCTTCCTGATATCCATCACACAAATGGTAATCCGCCCTATAAGATTATCTGGTTCTTGGACTTTCCTCCTCTATCGGTGTGTACTTTACTGGTGCTACATTTGTAGGTAATGGTGTTTGTTGCCCCAATACAAGTCTTGGTTGTTCAGAAAATCCAGATTCTCTTTGTGTATTATGTTGGTTCATATATTCCCTTTCTCTTATGGGTTCTTTATTGAAAAAACATTCCTCTCTAGTATGGTTTGTCCACTTTTTCTCTAGGGTACAATATTTGAGTGTTTTCCTAACTTGCAAATGTTGAGGTTTGTGATATGGACATTGTTGGACCTAATGGCTCTCTTCGCAATTATAGCACTTCTTATTGGCTGATATTTTGGTGTAAATCAAATTTGTTTTAGTGCTAACTTCTAGGGCTTTAGCAATGGCTTGTGCTAATTCTTCTGTTGGTGGGATTCCGTCTTTGTTTGTTCTTGGTTGATCAAATGCCAATAAATATTGTCCTCTATTATCCTCTAGATCTATTGCCTCTTTCACACAGGCCCCTAGATCAGAACATCTCCTACAATACACCAAAGTCCTTAATTGTGCACTCCTCAATCCTTCTATGAACAAAGATACTTGTTTTGCCATTGAAGGTACCTCCTCTTTTGGACATCTATCAATGTATTGCTTGAATCTCCTGGCAACTTCTCTCACGTTTTCATCTTTTTGTGGTTTGAAGCTATGTATCAGTGTAGCTGTAGTATGTTTAATTCCAATTTTGGAGAATTCTCCTATAAAGGCTTCAAGGAATGATTCTATCTCTGGGTACATTTCTTTTTTCAATGGAATGAATCAAGATAATGCAGGTCCAGTTAGGGTTAGACCAACTGCTTCAAATTGCACTTTGTAATCCTCTACTTCTTCAGCCCTAATCAATTGTCTGAATTCTGCAGCATGAGCATGAGGATGTGAATATCCTTCATATTGATTTTTCATGCATTTAGCTACTTGATAAGGCCTAACCATTCTTCCATGTTTTTGCCACTGTTGTCTCCTTCTTATGGGAAAATCAAGTATCCCTTCTGCTTCCCTTTCAAAAGGATTTGGAGAAGTGTGTAATCTCATCCCTTTTTGTGGTTCAATAGGAGTATGATTTTCATTTTATCTAGGAAAGTGTGTTTGACCCAGGTCTTGATCCCAATGTCTTTTGTCTAAACATTGACCTAAGTCATTAGAATTTTCATGATCTTGTGCAAATATGTATACACATCCTTGTCTATCCTCATATCTACCATCCCTAAATTGTGCTACTTGCATTAAATTCAAAGGAATTTCTAAGTTTCTCAACATAATGAGAAACTTATGCATGCCATCTTGATACACATAGGCTCCAAACCTATTTGTATACATGTATTTGAGGGTATTTCTAAAGTCACTAGTATCTTGAGTTTCATGTGTCTCATTTGAATTTTCCATATTAATAGTCTATCCCAATTCCCTTTCTTGAAGTTCACTTGATTGTATTTCCTTCCCTATTAACTCTTGTGTATAAGGTGTAGGAAGCTTATTACCAAATCTCATAATCATCCACTCATTTGTATTAGATTTCTTCAAAAGTTGAAATTTGTATTTGGTTTGGGCAGAATATGAAGATTTTATTTTAGTGAACTAAAAATTGTGTGTTCCACGATTCTAAGTGAGAATCGTGTTTTTCACGATTCTGAGTGAGAATCGTGTTTTCCACGATTCTGAGTGAGAATCGTGTTTTCCACGATTCTGAGTGCGAATCGTGTTTTTCATGATTCTGAGTGAGAATCGTGTTTTTCACGATTCTGTGTGAGAATCGTGTTTTTCACGATTCTGTGTGAGAACCGTGTTTTTCACAATTCTGAGTGAGAATCGTGTTTTTCACGATTTTGTGTGAGAATCGTGTTCTTCACGAATCTGAGTGAGAATCGTGTTTTTCACGATTCTGTGTGAGAATCGTGTTTTTCATGATTCTGAGTGAGAATCGTGTTTTTCACGATTCTGTGTGAGAATCGTGTTCTTCACGATTCTGTGTGAGAATCGTGTTCTTCACGATTCTGTGTAGAATCGTGTTTTTCACGATTCTGAGAGAGAATTGTGTTTTTCACGATTTTGATTAAAAAACATGTTTCCCATGATTTTGAATCAAAATCATGTTTTTCCACGATTCTATGAATCCTAGATAATCGTGATTGCTCACAATCGTGTTCTGAGATTACGATTTTGAATTCTTGCACAAAATCACGAGTCTGTGCAAAATCATACAATTTTTTGGATTTTGATTTTTTTATTTTCTACTCACATCATTAGAAGCGCCTAACCAAAAAATTAACATGTAATAAAGAACCCAAAAGAAAATGTCAACATATAATGCAAAAATTCTAAAAATATAAAAACCGTGGTTCTGTCTTTTTAGTAATTTTCCTGATTTTCTTATCTTAACAAGATATTTTCAACTTGAATTAATGTGGAAAATCAATGTGGAGATGGTTACCTTGCTGCTTGATTCAAAATTCCCAAAAACTCTGAGTTCTGCAGGGAATCGCGATTCTGCTACTGCTCTCCTCACTCACTCTCTCACTCAATGACTTGTTTGAAATGAATTTGTGCTTTTATAAGCTTCAAACAATCGCGATTATGAGTGACTTTTAACAAGTTTGAGTTTCCAATTTAATAAGTCCTATTCCTATGCAACTTTTTGATTTTATTCATAAGATCTTATCCCTTCAAACAAAATTTTCATGCTTCCTCTTACTGATGAAAATCGCGATTTTGTGTCCAATTCCTTTGATGCCCATCAATGAAGTTGAATCAAATTCATTATCTTACTAAAAATTGTGATTATGTGATGAGAATTGTGTTTTTCCTGAAATTCTTTTCTTTTGTAATTTTTGACTTTTCTTCCCCCTTGATCTTCTCTAATGTTCTTCAACAACTCCAAATCAATTGTCACCTGCAATTATTCATCACTCATTTATTCAAAAGAAATTAGAATTGAAAAAAGACACACCTCATACAAAACTTCCTTAAGAAAAAGAAATTTGTTTGTAGTTTTTACTAAATTTTACGGATTTTTTTAGTAATTTTGTCCCTAAATCAAGGAAAACACTTCACTTAGGGTTTTCTTTTTTCAAGTTCCATTGATCTTTTGACTTATGATCTATGCTTGCAATCTCACAATGGAAATAGAGCTTTTCAAGAAAATATGTGTTAAAAAGTACAATTGTCAATTTATGCAAAGATAAACTCAACACCTTTTCTTCAAGTGATCAAACAATCTTTCCACAAGACAATCAATTCACTTAGGACAAGCAAATTGAACAATCAATTTGCACATAGCTACTTTACATGACTTTCCTCATTGCAACTATGTCATCTTTTCCAAGATTAACAAAATTTGCTTGGTACTTTGTCAAAAAGAAATCTACATATGCAAAGATAATCACATTTTACTTTTCCTTTCAGCAAATTAAACCATTTTTTTACAACAACACCTGCACTTTACTCTCAAAAGGTATGAGCAACTATCAATTTGCATTAAATTACATACTTCTTTCTCTCAAAAGGTTAATTCATGCTTTCTTTTCCCAAAAGACAAGCCTAAAAACCTACCTTCTCAAATTTTCTTACATGAATATAGAGTAATCCCTTTCCAATGTGCTTAAATACCATCAACAATGGAAGATCCAGCAAGGTCCAAAACTTCAATGAAGCTTTTGCTTTGTTCCCCGGCAACGACACCTAAAAATGTTTGTTGTTAACCTTTGGAGTTGTCCTCTCCAATCATTATAGCATAAAAGATTAACTACACATCTTTAAATTGTCAATCCGGGAAGTATGCAAAGACCACAGCCCCTTCTAGTTAATGGAATCCAAGAATAAGAATTGCCATAGCTGTTTTATGAGAAGTTAGTGAAGAAGAAAGGAAAGAAACTAGGGTTTGATTATCTTGAGTTCTACTATAGCATTTTCAACAATCTTTGTGTCTAAAGTCTGCCATTTTTCCTTTAGATTAGAAATATGAAGTCAAATCTCCAAAATACTACCTGTATCACATAGAGAGACAATCGCGATTCTGTAAAAACTGAGAAATTCCAATTTCAGCATTGATCTCCTGCAATGTATTACTCAATCTACTAATGCTCACCTATATTCATACACTTCACTCAGAAATACACAAGAAAAGTTCACAAATTCCACGGATTACACAATGAGAAGACTCAACAAATCAAGAAGATAATCAACAAATTCCACGGATTACACAATGAGAAGACTCAACAAATCAAGAAGATGATCATGAAAAGTAGAAACACGATTTTCTGCAAGGAATCTCTTCACATTACTTGGATAGCATGAGAATAATACAACCAACCTCTTCAAAATAGAAGAAATTATCTTTTATACTTTTTCAAGTGTCCCTTTTCACACTTGAAATTTGGTTCTTTTGCCTTCTAATCTAAAGATATGCTATCAAAGCGCTTCCAAAAATTCTAAGAAAAATACACATGCTTTTACTTTACATGAGGAAGACGCTTCGCAATTTTTACATCATTTGGATAAATATAACTACAAAAAATGTCAAATTACAAATAGTTTCCTTCAAAATGTGCTTCCTCTAACAATCTCATCAAAATCAATGCCTCTTTCCTGAGCATAACCCTTTGCAACAAGCCTAGCCTTATACCTATCAATTGTTCCATCAAGCTTACACTTTAGCTTGTATACCCACTTAGTGCCAATGGCGTTCTTGCCAAGAGGCGAGTCACATAAAGACTAGGTACCATTTTTCATAATAGCATCATATTCGGATTACATAGCAACAATCCAATTTTAAGAATTTTATGCTTCATACGAAACTGGCTCATTCTCATCATAGAGACTAGAGGAAGCCATAGCATAGAAATCTGATGCAAAAGAAGCACTATGAGAGCTTAAACGAGTGTGATATCATAGAGGTGTACCTAATTTACTATCTTAGAAAGTCTACACCAGCCATTTAGGCATAGTTTTTGCCTCCTCTATATCAGTTCTCTCATCAACAAGTGCATCATGTAAATATGCATTAGAAATGGAATGATCTACATCATCACATGAAACTTGTAAAGGCTAAAAAGTTGCCTCATTTGGACCAGCACTAGATAGAGCTAATTGATGTCTCTTAGTACATGAAAGTAATGGTTGAATAGCATCTTCCACAAAAACAACATCACAACTAACCAAAATTTGTTTAGTCTGTGGATGATACACACATGATAACCTTTGCTTTAAAATTTGTACCCAAAAAAAATACATCTCATTGCTGTATCGTCCAATTTCCTGCGTTGTTGTTTAGGCACTAATGCATATGTTAGACAACCAAAAACACACATGTGAGCAACAGATGGCTTGCAACCATGCCAAGCCTCATATGGAGTGATAGACTGCAATGCTTTAGTGGGACACCTATTAAGTACATATGTTGCACACATAACAGCCTCAAGCTAGAAACTATGTGATAAAGCCTGACTCTTGACCATACATCTTGCCATCTCCATGAGTGATCTGTTCTTCCGTTCAAAAACTCCATTCTATTGAGGTGTATATGGCACTATACATTGATGTTTTATCCCACATTCAGCCAGAAATGCATTAAAACCAGAAGATATATATCCCCCCCCCCCAAAGACAAAAACTGTTTGAAGCACATAAACACTTTGGTCTTTGCTTTCAATGGATATACCCATGCACGCCTAGAAAAATCATCAATGAAAGTCACAAAGTAAAGATAGTTTCCAAAAGAGGATGTTTGCATAGAACCCACAGACATCATTGTGAACAAGGAGCAATTTCTGAGTGGCTGGAACTGAACCATCTTTCGAGAATGAGGAACGCTACAATTTGCCCAAAATAAAGACTTCATAGATATGTTTACCAAGTGCATCAAGTTTGGGCAGAGAGGACATCATTTCATATTTCTACAGGCATATCAAACTAGCAAAAGTCAGATGACCAAAGCGTGCATGCCAAAGCTTTGCATCTAACATAGCCTCAAAATCATGTACTTCACATGCTGAATCATTCACATATTTTTTGTGGTCTATGAGCTTATACAACCTAAGCTATAAAATGTCAGAAGCAATAATGATGGCGTCATTTGACAGATCATGAACTGTACATTTATCATCAACAAATTTCACAACGAAGCCGATCTTGGGTAAAGCTGAAACTGATAACAAATTTTTCTTGATCCCTGGCACAAATAAGCATTTGACATTGTAAACATTAGGGGACAAAATGAACCCTGCATGGGCCTTTTAGATTAAGGAGTGATTAGGAATGGACCAATGAGAGGAGGGTGGTGGACACAGTATAGTCCCTTAATCACATAGGCTAGGCATAGGGTTCCCTTGTTTTTTTGTGGTCAAATATGGCAAAACCAGCTAGAACTAATGGGTTTCCTTTTGGGAATGGTTTTGGTAATCTGGAATTTCATTTAGAGCCGTAGGATTCCCTCAAAGATCAAAGGTTTAGATGAAATCGAAAAATTCAAGGAAACTTTGATTTGTGACCCTTGGATTGGATTGAGAACAAGTGGCCCAGATCATTGCAATGATGGGAGAAAGCACCAAACATCCCACAACCTTGGATCAGCACTCAAATCGGACGATATGGTTTGAATCGCGATGGGAAAATGGTGTTAGCCTCCATGGCCCTCGGATCTACATGTGATCCCATGGTTGGTATTGCTCCAATTGAAGACAAAGGTGGCTTTTTATCTACACCGTGCGATCAGCGATTCCATCCAATGACTGCCACCGAATTGCGAACTTCAATCAGTGCCATTTGCGCTCTATCATAGGATCTAGTATCTAATGGTCAAGATTCTTGCAGAGAATGTGAAAAAATCATGTCCCATAGATCCACGACTCTGCCATACTCTCTTTCTAGATGTCCATGTCATTTAACATGTGCCATTGATCTAAACAATCTAATGTTCTACGGATGCTTGTGCATGAAGATTCAAAATAGACATATGATTCAAAGAATATTTTATTCCACAAACCACTAGTGGTTTTTTTTCCCTTTAAATCTCATGTATTAAGCTCCTTAATCCCTAAAAATTAGGAATCCTTACAAGGCCCATGCAAGGATCATTTTTTCCCCTGATGAATAACTACCATCAGCAGTAGTAAAAATAATCTTACCAACTCCTATGATAGAATAAGAGGAGTTGTTGGCGCATGTGCCAGTATTCCCTGTAGGGGCAGGCTCGAGTGAAGTCAAGAAACTGCACTATGAGGTAATATGTTTGGTTGCTCCACTATCAAAGTACCAAACATCTAAGTCTACTACAGACATACACTTTTCATGAGAAGATGGGTCATAACTACAAATAGTAGTAAATGCCCATTCTTCATTCTACATAAGATTAGTAGACTCCGTTTTGGGTGTAGAGGCGTCTGCAACAACCATTCCAACCTCTTACTTCCTTGCCTCTTTAGCAGCCAGTTTTGGACAACTCTTTATGACATTATCATTTCCTTTACAGTATTTGCAAAACGATTTCTTATTTTCTGTTTTCTTCTCATCTCTGTCATCCTTCTTTGATAGTGTAGAATCAGCAGATTTCTGCTTACTAGTAGAAGAGCTACATTTACCTTTGCCCTTTTGATTAGCCAAGAAATCTTGATCTACAACATGCATAATGGACTTGTTCTGCCTATACTGATCTTCTTGCAACAGAACAGAGACTAACTCCTCAAATGTTAAGCCATTTGGATTGCCTTTCATCATGAAACAAAGAGTAGAAGAAAAACTCTAATATGAATCACGAAGACCATTTAGAACAGTTTTCACAAGTGAGCTGTCAGGCAAGACTTCATCAGCAAAAATCAATTGTTCCTTCAAATCTTTGATCTTTGTCAGAAAATTGTCCATCGAATCTCCTTCATCCATGTGCTCACTCTCCAACTGTTTTCGGAGGTAAGCAACACGAGCCTCATTCCTTGCCTGGTATAAAGTGTTAAGTGTATCCCAAGCATCCTTAGTTGTCCTGCAAGAGCGAATGTGAGGAATAATGGCATGTTTGATTTGGCAGACAAGGTTATCAATGCATGTTCTTGAGCATCTTTGCCATCCGAACATTTTTTCTCTGCAGTAGATGCAGCAAGAACCGTAGCATGAATAGGAACGTGAAGAATATCATCATCTTCAACGCCATCTGCATCAGCTTCAACAACTGTTTATGTAGGTGTAATAGGAAGTTTTTCAACACCCTACACAATATTCCACAGTCCTTTTGCAACCAATAGATGACGCATCATATAATCCGAGAATGGGTAATCGGTACTGTCCAACGTATCCTCAACGGCTGACATACGAGACACATCATTGCTTTCAGCCATGGCCATTGACTAAAATATCCTGATGTAGAAAAATGAATGTATCTCAAAAAGTTGAACAGAACTACCTTTGGCACAAGCGCTATGATAGTCCATTCGGAGGCTAAAACGAACTAAGATCACGATTTTAGCACCTATAGTGAAGCTGTTTTGCACTCCTAATCACCTTGAGTATGCCCACCAAATTTCGTGTGATTTTGAGATTGTGATCGGAGGGGTTTTGATGACACTCGAGATGAAGCGACGACCTGATCTGATACCAATTGTTGGAGTTTGAGGGTTTTCAATTGTGGTGGGAGCATACACTGCAAGTTTATCCAGGTTTTTGAGCCTGAAGAACAGAGTTGATAGACATTTGCAAAAATATAAACCTCCTTTTCTAAATAGAAAAGGTTTCACTATGCTATAAAAGAAATGTATATTAGGGTGCCCTTATAATGCTTGGAACCAATACAAACGAATGGATTTGGTACAAACTTACAAATCACATATTCAAGTTTATCTATTTGCACCTATACACATAAATAGATGTTCTATGTTTAATTAAATGAATGATACCAGCATGATGGTAATTCATAACGTGTTGTCAAAGATGAGTTTAAATTACAAAAACATTATACTAAAGAGGGCTAGTAGAACAAGATGGTATTGAATGGTTATGCACATACAATCATAAAGTCTGAAATGTACCAAAGCAATCCAAAAGATGTGATTTTCACTTACTAGACAATTACTATGAAATCTCATCACATTAAAACTAAAACAAATAACTCAACGTTTATTATCTATATATTTATAATGTTGAAATGTCGAATCCTCATTACTTCAAAGTGCAAAGAAATGCCAAATTGTGCACGTTAAATGACCCAAACACTAGATCTAAAACCACCACCATTTAATAATTTCCTTTTTTGTATGGACTGTTGGTAGCCTTCAAACATGATGTCGTGAGGAACACAAAAAAAAAACCCACAGAGGACTTGAAAAATATAATACATGTTTGCATCATTTGAACACATGGCACCAAATTCTTACATTAGCCAAGAATGTCAACTTTATGGTCCTTTAGGCATTCAAAATAGGAAAATACCTGCATATACACTTTTTAGATAGAATAAAGACTAGATATATACAACATCATTACAATGTTTAAATGCATGCTATTCTTCTTAACTAGGAGCAGTACTGATACAAATCCTTTTGCACTCAACAAAAAGAGATTTAGATGCCTCGATTAAGACTATCATGCAAGCATCAAACCTTTAGAGATTGGTAATCTAAAAATTCATTCCACAAAATCTAAAGAGTGTTTTGTTTTTTTTTTTTTTTTTTTTAATGGAGGTTCAACCGAAGCCTACTCCCTTGGACTTTAACTTTGAAATTGCAACTGTACAAGTGAATGGGCATAGCACCCGCGGGACCCCCCGTATCCCACAACGCAGAGGTTAGACAATGTTACAATTGAAAGAGACATGGTTACAACTGGGTTTAACTGGCCTAAGCCATAACATGTCCAGCCCGGGACTTGAACCCTGGACCTCCGCCTCAAGAGGCCAAAGCTCAACCAATTATCCTACGGGACGTGGACAAACCTAAAGATAGTTTATGGAATGAAAGCGAAATGGTAGTGACACATGTGCCTTGTCTTGCTAAGAACAGTAAGTTATGCATGTTTAGGTATACGTGACGATATGAAAGTCATAATTTAGACTTTTACCACAATGTTAGATCTGTGAAAAAAATCAATGAGTGTGTATATATGTATGTATGTATGTATGTATGTATGCATCTATGTATGTATGTATGCATGTATGTGTGTGTGTAATGTGTACATGTTTGCATATATGTAAATAGGAGGTTCTGTAGTGTTTGCACATTTTTTCTTGTAAAAGAGGGGTGTAGTGGGCTAGTGTGTGTGTGAGATTTCACTAGGATAAGTATGCATGTACATATGTAAGCTTAGGTATTTTGCGGCCTACGCTTCTATCACTCTACACGAGCGAAAAGAGTGAAAAGACTAAGTATTACGTATATTCAAAATTTGCAAGATTTTTTATTTTCAAAAGAAAACAGAGGTGAGATTCTTAGTATTTCTTGACAAGAGTGGTCCAGACATATACCATTCCTTGAGAAGAATGGTTCACACATGAAGAACTACAAAGAACAAGGAGCTTTCGCTTCCTTAAAAGTCCTCCCATAGACCATTCTTGACTTTTTCCACATGCATTTATCCAAAAATATTTGCATTCCATTAAGAATTGAATTTTGTACATCACTAAATATTATGTCAACATCATAACCTATGCTTTCGAAATCCACAACTTCATTTTGTGTCTGATATGATTTCACTTACTATTAATTGCTATAGAGAAGAATCATGTTTTTGAGGTGTTTTCATATCAAGTTGGATTTTGAAAAACATGAGAAACAAGTATTTCTAGGTGGTTGAAGACTTTTGACTTAATTTTAAAGCGATTTTTGTATTGTTATGATCATTTTCTTGGTTTTTCAAGTGTGCTAATGCCAATTGAATATGTCAAATTTGATTTTTGGGCTCTAGCAAAGGGACCAGTGAGCATTTAAGTGCTTAGACTTAAATGTATCGTATATAAACGATAGAAGTAGAAAAACTTTAGAGGACTTCGTAACTTTGTATTTTTGGCATATGTTGATGCCTTATGAATTCTTGTATATATATGTGAGCACATATTAGTTGATAACACTTTCATGATGCATCAATATTGAGAGGAAACATTAAATTTGTTGTTGAGAGAAAAGAGAACAAGAGAAACCATGGAAGGATCAAGACATAGCTTTTTAGATCGGATGGATGAGCTTGGGGCATTGGATCCTCCCAAAGAAGTTTTCTTTACTCTTTCATTGATCTCTATCATTTGATTTAGTTGCATGGTGCATGGTTTCGTGCATCTGCATGGTTTGGTGCATATGCATGGTTATGAAGGTGAAAATTGAAATGTTTGAATTCATGTTGCTTAAAGCATTCATATAAAGATCTCTTCATCTTCATTTTAAGTAAAGTAAAAACATGCATATTTACTTTATTGCATCAAAGCAATGTTTTTATCCTATGCTAAAGAGTATCGCATATACACTTATTTAATTCTATGAATATTTTTTCATATCCAGTTCTTTACTTTGCTTATGAAAAACGCTTTTATTCATTTCCACATGAATGAAGACCATCATATTTTCATTTAAAGTCTCATAGGAAATTTTATGGAGACTAGGAGGGCATATATGATAGGGTCTCAAAGAGTGGGAATGCTAGAGACCTTCAAAAAGAGTCTCATAGTATTAGAGACTATGGTGTATTCATAAGAATGCCCACATTGAGTTGTACTTCTAAAAATAAAAGGAATAACAATCAATTGATACACATGGTTAGCTATTCTAGTTAGTGAAGGCTAGAGACCTTCAAAGAGAGTCTCATAGTATTAGAGAGTCATTTAGTTAGTGAAGGCTAGAGACCTTCAAAGAGAGTCTCATAGTATTAGAGAGTCATTTGGTTAGTGAAGGCTAGAGACCTTCAAAGAGAGTCTCATAGTATTAGAGACTATAGCATATTCATAAGAATGCCCACTTTGAGTCATACTTCCAAAAATAAAAGGAATAAAAATCAATTGATATACATGGTTAGCTATTCTTGATGGCATAAGCTAAATAGATACCATTTAGAAAATTTGGCATCATATATCGATATCACAAGGAGCACTGACATATGCTCATATGAGTCACCTAGTTTGTAGTGACCTTAGCTCTTTTAAGCGCCATGAATTCTAATGAAAGAGGTTAGATAGGATACCATATCACAAGGGAATCCAATAAGTACCTACATTGTTACTTAAGGACTAGCTTGATTCGATATTAGGTTATCTTAGTATCATCTAAACCAAGCTTGTCTAGTTATAGCATATGGAAATCATGAGAATCCACTAGACAAACTATATGAAAGTTCCATATTAGTGATGGAATGAGGTATATGATTTATTTAGTGAGATTGTACTTCCATGGATTGGAGATGAGAACCACTTATATGGGATGGTGGGAACTATCTCCCTTTCAGAATTCTTCTATGGCCAAGAAGAAAATGACTCATCATCTATAGAATATGATTTCTACTAGACTCAAAAGAGATATTTAGAGGATCACTCTCAATTTACACTTCACGAGTAGAGGAATGGCTCTATTTGGAGATTTATTGTACTTTGCCTTCAATATGGTTTTCCTTCATATGAGAGTTTCATCCTCCACTTACTAGGAAGGGAAACAGTTTAGAAGCTGATGTGTTCTCATTTATGGAGACTAGAGCTAAATAAATCCATCACTCTCTTTTAAGGAAAAACTAAAGTGGAATACATTCCACTATTGGAGCCTTCTTTCTTAGAAGATATGGAGATAGTTTATATACTCTTTAGATTTTTTAGACAGAGTGGCACTCTTCTATCAAAGAGAATAGAGATACCAAATAGTTAGTGGCTAGATTGAGTCTTGATTGAAGACTCTAGAGAGAAGTGGTTGTCTAGTTCTAATGATGATCTATTGATATTAGTGAGATTGGGAGTATAGTGATGAGTTCTCTCTTTAGGGCTTTTAGGAGATATGGTTACCAAACTCTTAGTTGGTGCTTCATCATGAGGATGAAAATTTAGAATCAATTAAGCAGGTGGGTACTTGTGAATTATCTAAATCTCAAGAAGGAATGCTTTTGCACTCATATGGCAAACTAAAGGGAAGAGAAAATAGTGGAGTTTGCATGCGTGCCATTGATGCTCTTCCGATAGAGCTAAGACCAGGTTTGGATAACAAGCCAAGGATTTCTTGGTTGGTGGGAAGTAGAAATTTCATCCTACAACTAAGAACTCTATTATGTGAACTAAATGATGGATTGGAATAGGAGACAAGGTATTGTAGCTAACACTATTACTTGAGTACACTCAAGGTTTGGAAGACCTAGAATAGCATGAGAGCAAGTCTTATCATTTAGTTTTTATGCAACTTTGGTCTATATTTTATGGTTTATTATCTCCATTCTAGTATGATCGAGTCTAGTTAACTTAGCACTTATCACTTATTTTTCATTTTAATACTCCACCGAGGAAACATCACAAGGACTTACGTCACTTTAGTGATGTTAGAGGTTATGGGAGTAATAGTTTGGAAGTTAGGTGTACATAGGAGATAATAGGCACCACATAGACAATTTTCCACTTTTGAGAAAATCTCTTATGAGGCTTCTTGAGGGGAAGGATATGCAAAAACAACACACAGAGATGACCATGTACATAGATCACATGGGGATCAAGGGAGTCCGAGCATTTTCTTCTATCATACATACATTTCATGTACATTTAGGATGAAAATGCTTTAAGGCGAAGGAAATGTCCCATTAGATCATGGGTGGTCAAAAGACCCCCTTAGATGAGTTGAACGAGTTTGCCACGTGGCATTCATACATGCACTTTCTATTGGAAGTCTCACGGGTAGGTGGACGGACATGGTTTGGGACTAAAACTGTCCGGGAGTCTCACGGGTAGATGGCGGACGGACATGATTGGGAGGAAGATGGATCTCAGAGGTCTCTATGAAGACGGAACCATCACACCAGCTGGAGCTATAGGAAGCAAAAGGATCGCACGTATTATTCACTGAATGAGTAAATGTTGAATGGACCCGATTGCCCAATTTTCCCCCAAATTCAATATAATGCGAAACTCATTTCAAAGATTTCAGAGATGCCAGAAAGGGCGCGTTGTTTTGGAGGGCAAGAAACACCCGTTTCAAATAAATATGCTAAAAAAGAAAAAATTCACAGATACGATACTTTTCATAGCTATAATTTTATCAGATATGCACAAAATGCCTCGACTTCATTCTTGCAATGAAACCTATCGTGAGGCATCCTAATCCTGAAAATAGGACGTACATTATCATCAGCTTATTTCTCTGCTCAATTATTTTTTTCTCTTATCTTGTGATATTTTTTGACAACGCTATCAAAAGCCTGCCTGCTCAAAGAATACTTTGCATACCAATAGCTTTAAATACATGAGACAACCAAGCAACTCTAGAAATAGAACAAATTTCAGGGGAGAGAGAGCCATGTCCATGGCTATACAATATATGAGAACAAAGAACATACCAAACATATGAAAGAAAATTCCCTTATCAAAACTACTGTTCATAATAGTCAAAGACACGGTATAGTCTAAACAATCATACATTCCCCCTTATCAATCAAGGAAAATAAAATTATACTTCACACTTCAGGGCTCATTGATAAACTGTCAACTTCTATTAGACTTCTTGAGAAATCATGAATTCACATATTGAAGTGGATGGAAGGGTATATATAGCTTTCAAGTATGCTGCCAAACAAGAGAAAACAGGAGTTTTTACCACGTGTTTTAGCCCTAAGGCAAGCACACATTTAAACAATAGAAATGATGTAACGATCATGATAACTTCTGAATGAAAGAGGTATACATTCTTACAAGAGTAACAGCTCCAATATCAGTTGCAAAAAAAGCACAGCAACTGCACACAGGCTAGGATTATTGCGGATATATGAACATACCATTTACCACAATGAAAACTGATGTGACATATCAATAAACAATCTATATCGAGAGACTATATTTTGGGGTGGGTGGGGAGGTTTTTTTGGTGGGGGCTGAGATAGGCAGGGGTTAAAAAAGGGGCGGGAAATTTCGAATAAACTTGAAAAAATACAACATGCGTGCAGCTTCCTCATGCTCAGGGCAACTGAATGACAGAACACCTTCGGGCCATGAAGCATATCAATGATTTACAACTCAGGGAAACTGACTGACAAAGCACCTAAGGAGGATGAAGCAGACCAATAATGAAGCAAATCATTGAAATCAGGATAATTTGGTGTGTTGTCTGTACATGAATAGGGAACGTTTTTGGCCATGGAGCATGTGAAGCCTCAACAAGAGCTTGAGGGATTCAGAAGCAAGTACTGCAAATTGATTTTGACAAACAAAAAATCAACATATGATTCGGCATGATGACCAGGTAAAGTAAATCGGTGAAAATGAAAAGATACTAATTGACAACAGCATAGACTACAGTTAAATGACCAAAACAAAACTAGAACAAAAGAAACAAGAACATGGGAAAACTAATACTTACTAAATAGGAATTAGCTGAAGTTGAAACCTCCACTTGGAACATTCTGACCTCCAAAGTTGAAAGCACTTTGGTCTTCCATAGAAGCAGCACTCTGAACTACCTCCTCCTCTAGCCAATAAGTTTCAAGAAGCTTTACAACTCTGTCATAGATATCAGCATTTTCATGAATTTGAAGGTTCTCAATCTTTTCCAAGCCCTCAGCATCGTCAATGGACTGAGCATAAGTATTAACTCCACTGGTGTTGCCAAGGTCCTTTTCTGCTTCCCCCACTTTTAATATATTTTCCAGACCCTCCAAACACACTGTGATTATTCTTGTATCTGAACAAGATAAAAGATCACAGAGAGGCTTGATGCAGCCTTGGTCCACAAGATACCTGCAAAAGCAAATAGCATAACCCCACATGTGAAAAAACCAGCTTTCACCATATTGTATCAACAATAAGATGCAAGGACTCTAGGAAAGCCTACTTGATTTGATCATGAGTCCCTCCAGAAGTTGCATTTGAGATTGCCCATGCAGCTTCTTTCTTTACATCGAACTCAGCGTTGGCCAGTAGAGATACCAGAGGAGGAATAATGTTCGCATCAATCACAGCCTGAGACACCATTAAAGTTTCAGATCCAGAGGAGGAATAATGTTCGCATCAATCACAGCCTGAGACACCATTAAACTTTCATCTGACTTGAAATGATGTACATGACCATTGCTGAATCAAAATTGTTACCTGAATCTGCTCCTTGTTTCCCGCGGTAATGTTTGATACTGTCCAGCAAGCTTCCTTTTTTATATTCTTTTTATGATTGTGCGTGAGTAAACTCAGAAGGCAAGGTAGTACTTGACAGTCAATAATAACCTGCAACCATGTACATTAGAAGAAAACACATCATCCAATACAGCAGCTTTCTTTCATTATTTGCTTTTCTTTTTTCTTTTGTGTTACAACTTACCATTCAAACATCAACTTCTTATAAAAATGGACTATGAACAGAAAACAAAAAAACCTGAGTTTGTGCATCATCTCCTGTAACGATGTTACCTACAGTCCTTAGAGCAGGAACAAGGACAGATGGTGAGTGGTGGCTGAATCAAACCACATAAAAAAAGTTAATCGAATCACCACAAACTAAAGAAGATAGGCCTAAACTCTAATGAAAAGAACTCACAATAACAGCTCCAAGAGCCTGCGACACACCCCTGCCTCAATTACTGCTTGAATTTTATCATTTGTGCCATCAGATAGATAGGAGAGTGCCCAGCAAGCATCAATCAAAACATCTTCATCAGATGAGTGGATCAATCGTTCAAGTGCAGCAAGTGCAACCTTTGTCTGCAGAGGCCAAAATTGATGCAGTTGTAATGCCACAAAACAACTTAATTTGTGTAAAAATACTTTTGATATTAAACCTGCTCAAAAGGTGGTGGAGGCTTCCCACGGCAAAAGTTTGAGAGAGTCCATGTTGTATTTCTTAGCATCGAGAGCTTTGAATTTTCATTCAACTGACTAAGAAGTGGCATCATTGCACCATGAGCCAGAACCAAATCCCGACACTTCGGTGAATCACCTGCTATATTTCCCAAGGCCCAAACTGCCTACAAGCTTGATGGCATCAGATTACTGGACAAGAGCAGCACCAGGTTTCATTATTACGCTGTGTAAAGAATACCTGCTCTCGAACATCATCTCCAGGTGCAGAGAGCAGCTGCACAAAAATCGGAACTGCCCCATGATCTATGACAACTCTCGTATGTTCAGATGTACCAGAAGCAATGTTAGTCAATGCCCATGCTGCCTCGAACTGGACTGGACATAAAACATCAGATCACACGGTCTGGTCATGCAGAAACCTGAATGATAAGTGAAATAGAACACCTGGTTTTCAGAAACCTGCCTGTAAACTGGGAACTTCACTTCGCTTCAGAAAGTCCACAAGACGAGGGACCACTCCAGTATTGATGACCTCTTGAATAGGAGGGTTGCGTTCTAAATGACAATTCAACAGATATTAAAATACTCAAAATGATAAATCCAGTTACATAATCTCCTGTGCATGAGCTAATTTATGTTCACCTATAGATAAAAGTTTTCTGAACTTGTGAGTCGCTTCTAATTGTTCACTTGGATCTTCTGACCAGATACCACTCACCATTGCTGGCAAACTCTCCAACTTAAGTAAAAAGAAAATCAATTTAGACAACGTTCACTGTCGAGCCTCCTCATATCTAAACAAACAACAGTAATCCAAGATACAAAAATAAAAGCATTGCCCTAGAAACAAAGGACACTGAAGTCCTAAACCTGGATGTCCCGATGCATTTAAAACCCATGTCTAGAACTTAGGAGTGCATGTAATAGATGGTCCAATTGTTGATCCTTTCTTCCATAATAGCATCTGAAAGCCATTTGACCATTTTTTTTGAATGTTGCCATGATAGGTACATGTCCCAAACATGAACATATGATAGGTATATGTCTTAAACAGTAGTTTGTGGAGGCTCTCGAGACTTGATGACAGTAATGACCCAGCTCATGAACACAACAGCAGATAGACAATTAAACCAGCAGATAACATCAGCATAACACACAGGATTTGATGCACACTAAATAGCAAAAGATTCTATTACATAAGCATACGAGGGGGCATGCTGTAGCGATAATACCAACAACCACTGAACTGAAGGTCTGGATTTAGAGTCCCGCCAATCGGCTCACCATGAACCTCTGATGTCAGGGATAATTTGATAAAGGGGCTCTCCTGGGTGGCTGGATGGGCTGCCTGTGAGTGGCTGGGTGGGTGGAGGGGTGTGTGTGTGTGTGTGTGCGTGTGTGTGTGTGTGTGTGTGTGTGTGTGTGTGTGTGTGTGTGTGTGTGTGTGTGTGTGTGTGTGTGTGTGTGAGAGAGAGAGAGAGAGAGAGAAAGCGTGTAAACGCTTACAAATTTCCAGCTTATAAGGAGCATAGGTCTTAAGATCGATTCCCCTTTTAAAAATTGAAAAATAATAAATAATAAATTTAACAATTAAAAAATATTTTTTTTTTAAGAAGAAGAATTGGTACATCAAGAATAGCAAGGCTGAAAGCAATGCATAAATGTGAAGAGTTGTTGCAAGATGTATTCACCAGATGCACATATAACTGATGAGGATCAATGAAAATGACCTAGAGACATTGTGCATGAACAAGGATTGATGGTTGATAATACAAAAGGTGCTGCAAGTAGAGTTTTTGATAAACATACATATCCTTTGAAAAGCAGATCTGAATTCAGCTCGAGGACAAAGTATTAATCGTCTTTGTTCAAAACTAATAATTCAAGTAATTTTCTAGCATGAGTTTTTGTAAGGGTTTAAAATAGAGTGATTAAAAAAATTTTGTCTGGACAAAAAGCACATGCACAAATTTGGGTGGTTTAAAATTGATGGATAAAATTTTGGGCTTTGGGAAAACTTTTAGGTACAAAAGTTAGGGCCAAATAAGGATTTATCCTACAGAAAATTATTCAGTGGTGTCCTTAGTCTCTCCAACTAGCAATACTCCAATGGATGACCTAATGCAAGAGGAGCAAGTCGAGGAGAGTGGGAGAGAGAGAGAGAGAGAGAGAGAAAGAGAGAGGTTTTTTTTTTTTTTTTTTTTTTTCTTGGTTGGTTGGTTGGGAGAGAGATGGGGGGGGGAGAGAGAGAGAGAGAGAGAGAGAGAGAGAGAGAGAGAGAGAGAGAGAGAGAGAGAGAGAGAGAGAGAGAGAGAGAGAGTTTGTGCATAAAAATTTGGAGCCCAAATGTTGAGTTAGAATGGCCTTAAGCTTCTTGTTTATAGAAAGGACCTTTTTTTAGGTCCGTTGGACTGATTGACACGAGTCAAGTGACCCAACGGTTGGAACTGACACAAAATGCCCAAGTGCTCGAATCAATGGCCAAAGAATACAACAAAAATGTCTAGGACACTCTCGAAGAGAACACCAAGATATAAGAGTATTATTGTACATGTAACATAAATATGGAGAGAGTCCTTGGGCCTCTACATTGCATAACCTCCCACATTAAGGATCAAGGATCAAGGAGGCTCCTTTCAACCTATGTGACTCCCACTAACTAAATGTAATGTTGATGTTCTCCCTTTGAGAGGCACTTCGTGAGAGCACCTACAACATTATGTATGATGCTTCCTTCCACCAATCATACAACCATCCTCAATCACCTCCCTAATGAAGGATCAAGGAGGTGATTGTAACTTGTAAGAGAGATAAGAGTGTAATTGTACATCTAACTTAAATATGAAGAGAGTCTTTGGGTCTCTAAATTAGATAACCTCCCACATGAAGGATCAAAGAGGCTACTTTTAACCTATGTAACTCCCATTAACTAAATGTGATGTTGATGTTATTTCTTTGAGAGGCACTTCGTGAGAGCACATGCAAGATTACATATGATGCTTCCTTCAACCAGTTACCAATCATACCAACCATCCTCGATCACCTCCCTAATGAAGTGAGAGCACAGATCACTGAGTGTTGTGCGTGCATGAAACATGGCATTCTTGGTCATGCAAATGGCACTCTAGTTATCACAATGTATGAATGTAGGATTGGTGACCTCTTAGGTAATCCAAGATAATTACATAGAAATGTTAAATCATATGGCTTCCTCTAGAAGCCCCATGGTTAATATATATTCCGTTATCATCTATTCCAATGCCTTTTATTTCGAATGCACCCTCATTTTTGTGTGCAGCTCAGTGCTTCCGAGTGCCTACCTTGTTTGCTTGTTCTTGAGACCTTGCTTGCTTCCCATTGGGGCTTTTTGTGAGTGCTCTCTTTGTTTTAGTGATCGCAAAAGTGAATAAAAACCCCAATTTTTATTTTGGATTTTATAAACCTATATGATTTAAATGATTCAAATCTCCTTTTTCAATCTTTCCTTGTACCATGCCAAAGATGCATTCCTTTCTTTCGAATTTTGTAGAGGTTGTAAGAAATAATCGCATGGTGGAATAGACCAATAGACAGAGTTGAGGAAAATGCAAACAAAGACAGAGGAAGACTAAGATATAGAGAACTGAAATTCTCAAATTGCCAAGAGCAATGTAGCTACATAGATGATGTTGTCCACCCGTGCGCTCCCAATGTGAAACTTAGATGACGATCTAGATAGACTCTAGATGAAGGGCTTACTAGTGAGCAATGGTTTGTAAAGCTACACATGGGCTACGCTTATATAGCTTTTACAATGGGAGTTGATATAGATAAACATAATCAGAAGAGACAAAATAGTGTGCAAAATATATAATTCCACAATATCTCCACGACTAGCACTCCTATCGTCTCGACCCTACGGGGCGGGTGGTAGCCCCCCTCTGCACTCCCCCCTAAGCAAGATGAGCTCATAAAGAAGCAAGACGAGCTCTGACAGAGAGAAGACCAGCTAAGCTCATCCTGGAGTAAGAACAACCCCAAGCTCGAGTAACATAGCAATATAGTGTTGCAACTTGCAACACTATTACATACAAATGTATACCCAAATCCATGGCCACAACAAGGATAGGTCCTTGCTCACCCTCTAACTAGCAAGTTAGAAGGATTATTGTGAGCATATCATGATAGATTAAGAGCAAGACCATCAATTGAGCATCATGACAAATGTTACCCACAAGGGGATTTAAAAAAAGAACGATCGGCAATGTGCCAACAAATGATTGAAGTTGCTCAAATATTGCTAGAGAAAGTTCCAACTATTGTTCCCCCCACTCGCATGCCTGAAGAGGAGTAGCCTCAAGGTCATAAAGCTTGTAAGCCTTCTTATCCTCGTTGTACCCTAAGAAGATACATTTGACGCTTTTGGCGAAAGCTTGTTTCTCTCCCTATCTAGAACAAGTACATAACATTCACTACCAAATACTTTGCTTTACCAGTGTAGGCATAGTACAAAGTAGAGATTTAAATCGTAGATTTAAATCGGGATTTAAATCGTTTAAATTGTAGAGGTTTTTAAAAATAGAAGCTCATATGAATCAAGGATAGAAGTGATTTTAATCTTTCACAAGGTGTAATTTGTACCATCAAGCTTACCTTCCGTGAAGGCTCGTGGTCGTATCCGCAATGCTAGGACAACTACCATCATTGATGCTCCTACTCTTGCTCCACCTACTCCTATTGACGAGCCACTTTGATTCCCAATCGTAGACGATGATGCACTCCTTCACATCTTCTCTCTTTTGTTGTTGAAACCTCTACAAGCTCTTCGTTTTCACTTTTGCACCACTCAAAGCCTCCTGAGCTCTAATACCATGTAAGAAATAATAGCACAACAGAATAGACCAATAGACAAAGTCGAGGAAATGCACACAAGGAGAGACAGACTGAGATATAGGGAACTCAGATTCTCAAATTACCAAGAGCAATGGAGCTACAAAGATGTTGTTGTCCACCCTTTCGCTCCCTATATGGAGCTTAGATTGAGATCTAGACAAACTCTAGATGAAGGGCTTACTAGTGTGCAATGCTATGTAGAGCTACACATGGGTCATGCTTACATAGCTTTTACAATGATAAACGTAGTCGAGAGAGACAAAATAGTCGACACTTTGTATAATTCCACAATATCTCCACAACCAGAAGTCCTACAATCTCGGCCAAGCAAGCTTGGAGGGGGAGGGGGGATAGGCCCTCCGGACCCCGCAAATGGGGGCAAGCCCCCCTCTATACTCCTTCCCATTAAGGTTCCACAGGGAAACTGCACGGTGCCACGAGGCCTTTATTTTGCCTTCAATGGAAACCCAATCGCTCGGAACTTTATGCCCTACCTAATCTTGTGGCTAAACTCACAAAGATCATATATTACCATCAATGGTCACTCATAGACCTCATCTAACTTGGAAGTTAGGGTTCCACAAATGTTTGGGCCCACACAATGGCTTCTCCTCATAATGGGGGCCTTGCAACTTAAAGCATCACGAATCATTTGTGGTCACTTGAGGGTGGAGAATTGAGTATATCTAACAAAGGTTTGGGTAGAATACTAAGAGTTTCTACGATCAAGGAACGGAGAGAAAAAAACAAGCGCAAGTATCATATGAAAAAGTTTAGGCACTACAAGATGTGAATGAACTCTGAGTTACTTCATGAGTTGCAAGTTCCAAAACAAAAACACTTACATGATCCAAAAAATTATCACACTAAAAATTTGATACACTCGCAAGTATTCAACAAAGTTTTCTCTTTCACACGCATCAATGAACAAGTCGTTTGAGAAGGTTGCATCCAACGCACGAACAAATTCTTATGAAAATACCCAAAAACAAAACTTTTCTATTTTTATCATAGACAATGCACTTATCATGTAAGACTTAAAATTCAAATCATGATTTAATAATGAAGATATGGAAATCAAATTCTTGAAAACCTTACACACATAGGACATCAAAATGATGGAATGACTTTCTACCTTAAGAACAAAAGTCCTATGCTTGGACTAGAAGTCTAGTCATTGCACAAGAAACTAACAAGTTTGGCTCAGCAAATAAGATAAACTCGAATAACCTAAGGTCACCCACAATATGCTTAGATGCATCAGTATCAAACCACCACATCAAATATCTTTTTAAAGCAAAACCATCAGCTATGGAGAACACGAAGTCTTCATCACAATCTATGGTATTCAAATTCTTAGTTATGTACATGAATCATCCCATCATCATCTACTATATTTCCAGACTCTTTTTTGTTTCGCTAACCTAAATCTGCACTCATTAATATAACGAACAGGGTTCTTACAATAGGAACAACTACATTTCTTCTAGATTGTCTTCTTCTTAGTTTTCAAATCTTTTGAGTCACTCGGATTATCGTCAGATCTTTACTACATTTAGTGTTGTTGGGCATCATGATAGCTCTAGTTCTCATACCATAAGGATAAAGTACCTCATCCAATTCAATCGAGTTCATTAAAGAACCTTACATCCTCTTCCCTATGGATCCAATCATTTAAGTTATATAGCTTTAGGCCCAATCATATAAATCATATAGCTTTAGGTCATAATATTGGAATGCACATCCGAGCATTGCCTTTGAGACTAAGTTCTCATGAGCATTTCCCCTAAGTGAACTGTGAGCTTGAAGGGGTTCCAATATATGTGAGGCTTGAAAGTTGAACATGCAACATTAGCACTTGCACTTATTTGTGAGCATAGAAATAAATCTTAAAGAGCCAGTTCGTGAGGTCCCAAGCTCTTGAAAGAGCCTTTTTGTGTGGTTTTCGAGGTTGACACAATGATTGATCTGACCATTTATGTGTTGGTCTACCAATCTCGATTTTGTGGATGCTTGCATTTAGCATTATGTTATGAATTATTTGTAGTATGTATCATGAATCGTGATCCATGTATGCAAGTGTGACACATGTACTACATGCAAATTTAAATTTATTATGTGTTTGATCATTTTGATGTGCTTATTTAAGCTTCAATTGTTCAAAAAATAGTTGTATACATACATACATACACACACACACATACACACATACTATAAGATCAAACCTTTTGTTATGCCTACTTGAGAGCTTCCGACGGACACACACATTCAATTTTCTGTTCTTCCTCCCGACCACGCTTGAGACCTCCAATCTTTCCTTGAATACGTACCCCAATAGAACTCTCGAGTCTCTCTCTCTTTCAATATCTAAATTGCACCACTTAGTGCCATGTGGCAAATCAAGCCACATCATCCAAAAGGTGTTCCCACCCAAGGATAATATTGTGACATTTCCTTCCCCTTGAAAGCATTTTTGTCCTCGAAAATGCAAATGAAATGTCCGTAATGGTGAAAGAATGTGCTCGGGCTCCCCTGAACCCCATGTGCTCTATGTACATGGTCATCTCTGTGTGTGTTGTTTCCCATATCCTTCCCCTTAAGAAACCTCATAAGAGATCATCTCAAAGGTGGGAAACCATCTGAGTGGTGCCTACTATCTCCCATGTACACTCAACTTTCAAACTATCACTCCCATAACATATAACATCATCCAAATGACCTAAGTTCTTATGATGTAGCGTCTATGGAGTAATAATATAAAAAGCAAGTGTAACGTGTCAAGCTTATAGGCTAGACCATATAATAATGGAGATAATAAACCATAGAATCCTCTGAAGTATAGAACAAAGTCCCATAACTAGTGACTCCAAACCAATCTAAGACTAAATGATAGATTGCCCTCATACCACTCTAGGTCTCCCTAACCTTGAGTGTACTCACAAGTAATAGTTTAATATAAACTACCTTGTGATCTATGCAAATCCATCATCTAGTTCATATATAAAAATTTCTTGGTAGTAAAATATAATCTATACATTTGACCCGCCAAGAACTCTGTGGTTTGTCATCCTTTACCATTGGACTAAGTTCTATTGGAAGAGCATTTATTGGCACTGGTGCAAACTCTAAAATATTCTCTTCCCTGTAATTTGCCATATAAATGCAAAAAGCATTCCCTTTGAGATTCAGATAATCCCTAAGTACCCATCATGCTCATGATGTAACACCAACTAAGAGTTTGGTACCTCCATAGGTTAGATATCTCCATATCTCCTAGAAACCCTAAAGAGAGAAGTCATAACTCTATTCCCAATCTAACTAATGTCAATAACTAGATCATCTCATCTAGTCAAGGACCATCACTGGAAATGATCATAACCACTTCTCTCTGGGGTCTATAAGTGAGACTCAATCTAACCATCATGACTAACTGATCTCCCTCTTGTCTTTGATAGAAGAAAGCCACTTCTATCTAGACAACCCAAAAGTGAGAAAGTGAAAATCTCTCTCTTCAATCTCTTCTAAGGAAAAGAGCTCTAGCAGTGGAACCTATTCCACTTTCCCTTTCCCTTTCGAAGAGATTCTTGTGAATCCAATTACTCTACTCATCCATAATTGAGAACATGTACATAAGTTCTCCATATTTTCCTTCAAAACTAGTGGAGAAAAAGACTCCCATGTGAAGGAAAGTTGAAAAGTAGAGTAAATGAATTCCTTCTCAAATAAAGACTAAGAGATGATTGTTCAGATTTTGCAGACCTGTTCAGACATGCAAAAATACTTATTTTCCAAAAAATTTTCTCATAAACTGAAAGTAGACCTTGTGCTCTTCGAAACGAGTCATAGCATGTCCAATTTGGAGTTTTCTAACCCAAGATATGGCCATTCTAAGTGAGACATGTTAAACTAGTGGACCGTTGGAGGGGCTGGAAAAAGTGTGAAAATGTGATTTTTGGGATGCCCAAAAGCATTCTTCCATCAAGAAAATCCTAAAATTCTCTCCATAATCTCAGAGAGAAACATATGAAGATGCCTGGGCCTATTTTCAACTTTCCAAATCCTCCCTTCGTGCATGCTAAATTTGCTCCCCAAAAGAGGCCTAAATGAAGATTTTGCTTTTATGCAAAAACTTAAATGGGAGCTTTTAACAAGCTCTTAATCCACTCCTAGTGTGGATTTTTCTTGGATTTTCTCTTCTCCAAGGTGATTCATACACCATATGTCATGTGTGTACGCACTAATCTCTAGGAAGCCTCTTAAATGG
>CM035439.1:70526601-70529101 GCA_020310875.1 Ceratopteris richardii
TATATGAAAATTATAAATATAAACTATTAATTTGTATACCTTCTGCTGAGGAAATGACTCTTGAAGATGTAGCTGTCTACAAAAAAACTGCCACGTCTCAGGTGGTATGTTAGGTCGCCTCTTATTTTTTTCCACCATACAATATCTACTGTTAATTTAATCTCAAACAAAAAAAAACAGAATACATACACATATATACACACACATACACATACACATATACATGCAAACATATACGCATAAATATATGCACACATATACATACATATAACATAAACACACATATACATATCCACATATATACGTACACACACATGCATGCATATACACTCATTCATACAAAATACATGCATTTATCCCACAATAATGTGTATTTGTGTATATGTGAATATGTGTGTATGTGTGTATGTGTATACATGAATATGTGTGTATGTGTAAATATGTATATGTGAATGTTTATGTATGTAAATAATCAGATTATTAATATAAAATACCATTATTTGTAGATTCTGATCAATCAGATGGAACTCCACCACCGTCTCCTCATCGTGCAACGACTATATACTGTAAGTATATCAAACATTTAATTTTAAATATATTTGATGGATACATACTTATATATATTTTTTGTTTCTTATTATAATCAGATTCTGATCAATCAGAGGGTACTCCACCACCTCCTACCCATGCAATGACTTCACATGTGTCCTCCGATAGGAATTATGATGAATTTTACTACAAAGAGCATATTATATGTTGGTGTAACTCTTGTTATGGCACGTATCGAAGACCACGATTGGAATGTATTGAACATGAGGCAGAGTATGGTACTTTTGAGCATGCACCATCACCTGGTCAATGTGATAATGCTTGGGTATGCATTTTTTATATAATTAATGTCCTTATTTTATTTAAAAACCATATACAAAATCAAATTATTGTTGATATATAGGAATACTTGCTCGATGATGATGATGATGATAATTTTTCTCATAACGTTAATATACCTCGTACACGTCATGGACTTGATGCTCATCAATTACAAGCAGAGGTTTCTAGAAATCCTCTACCTCCTGGTTTAGAGACTGAAACGGTTGGAGATTATCCATTGCCAGCTCGTGATCGTTCTCTAGTACAAACATATGATAGAAGAAGATATGGAGGATGGAATAGAGGACCACTTCTTTTAGATGGAGAGGTTTTCAACTTTTGGGGTAATCGCTATATGATTGCTCCATCCACTATCGTTAATGTTGGTCGTGGTCTCTTTATTATAGAGGATATGTATGTGCCTCCGAACTCTGAAGTCACTATTATGTTATTTTGTGGTCCTATATATGGATGGGGAGATTGGCATCGACTTTCACGTTATGTTCAAAGCATGAGTACTTATGGAATATGCTTGAACGCAGCATCTCTTACTAGTAGAAGGATTTTACATGCAAAAAATGAAAGATTATATATTGATGGAAGACCTTACATGCATGGAAATATAGCAGGTTTAATAAATAGTAGTCGAGGGTTACATAATAGTTCAAGGAATAATTGCACATTTGAGGAGCGTGAAAATAGTCATGCATCACCATACATGAGTAGAGATGTATCAAGATACATAGTTGTCAATGCTATTACTACATTACATGCTGGTGATGAACTATTAGTGAATTATGGATGGTGTAGACCTCCAAGAGCACCTTTTAGCTAGAGAGAATAAAAATTTCATATCCATATTTAATAACTTATATATTTAATTTTATGTTTAAAGTTTACTTTTTATTCATTTATGGAATACTAATAATTTTATTTATATGTGTAGATTCCAACATATGATGTTGATGATATTCCTCCACACCATTCACAATTGCCAGTAAGACCTCATTTATCAGAAGTTTCTATGAGGAGGCTACGCAAAAGTGATCCTGTGGAAGATGCAAGGTTGAAAGATCCATATTCAAAAGAAGATAAAGTACAAGATTTGTGCGACAATGATGAAGATGATGGCATGGCAGATTTTATTGAGGATTGGTATCAAAATGACAGTGAGAGCATTGATATTTCTAAAAATGAGAAATATCTTCGAGAGGAATGTCTAAAGCATGTATATGAAGCAAGTCGTTTGACATGACTAAGTGCGAGCTTACTTAATATTCTCAATCTTCAAAATCATTTTGGATGGAGTAATGTATCTGTTTCGATACTATTAAGGTATAATTTTCAATTTTCTATCTATTTATAGATATATATGCATAAATATATATATATATATAAATACATGCATATATAAACATACACATAATATACATGAATGTATACACACATATAAACATACACGCACACATACACATGTTATAAGAGTAAGGTCAAATTATACATACTTGTATTGAATGAAGATGTTTTGTCCATCTAACCTTTAGAATTTTCCACCCAACCTTTAGAATCTTCTTCACACATATGTTTCTCCTATTTTTCTCGAAGATTTTGAAGTATGGAAAAATAATTT